>JAWKAU010000075.1:197500-613000 GCA_033398695.1 Orobanche coerulescens
TTGAGTTATAGCCATGGCACTTTTTACTACCTCCGCCCACAATATATGGGTATGACCCTGCACAGAGTCTTCAAAGAGATTTGACGAAGTGTAAAATACTTGGATTATTGCTCTTAAAATCCTTGCGTTTGTTAATATGTGGTGTTGAATATTTTCTTGAATTAAAAAAGGATGGTTTTGGAACAGAAATTTCCATTTTAGAGAATAAGAAAATAGTTTTTTGGATCATCCCGAAAAGGAAATTGTTACAGAAATTGTAGACAGAGACAGTATAATAGACTATGTGGATGCAATTCTTTCTCGAGTGGAGCTTTGCTTAACATGGACTTTGGAATTAGACATCACCCGTATGAAAACAGGCTTCATAATTCATTAAAGTGGCCCTGGCAAAGAATACACGAACTTAATCTAACAACAGCGTGATACTGAATGGTGATAGTCAATTGGCTTAATAGATAAACAACAAAACTGCGGCCTTTGAATGAGAAACCATCCATTTGCCCCTCACATACCCCATTATGTTCTCATTTTGTGCGTCTGGACCTTTTGATACACCACCATTTATGACCATGAATATTGCTCAAGGAATAGGTGGAAAATATCAAATATTCCACACAAGACATGGATATAATGTGTGATATGGTTCTAAGATTTTAAATTTATACAAGAAGTACAATTGTGGTTTGATCTAATTACCAAAAAAGACCCCAGCCAACTTTTGGAATTGTAAAAATACTGCTCAAATGTCGAAGTTACAAAAACGAATGTACTAATAGTTTTTATGATGTGTAGGGGGGTTTTGAAATATTTTTGCTTATGAAGTCTCAGGGTCATTTTTGTAATTTGAGTAGCTCTTTTTGTAATTAGATCAAATCTCAAGGTTACTATTTGTAATCAACACCTATAAAAAGATCATATGCATTCACTTGCGACAAATTGTTGTTTGCACTACAATTTTTTCTCGCAGTTTCTATAAAAGTCGAGTATCCCTGAACAGATTCCAAAAGTTGCAGAGTCAGCATTTTATTGTTTTTTCTATCCTCACTCCTGTTTGGATGGACACAGGTTTATGCTATCGGGGGATTTTACATTTTGAAGTGGGCATGGACAAGATGGAATGAGCGGAAGGGACAGAAGAAGTCAGATGAAGACGTTGAAGAGCCTCCTCCGGCTCCGGCTAGTGGTTAGCCTTTTGATCATGTGATGAAAAGGGGAAATCACTGTTAATTATAACTATGTACTGTTTGGAAAGGGATATGCTGTTCTGACTGTATACAATGAGAACACTAAGGTTTATTATTATGTCAACTGCTCATATCAAGTCATTTAAAAAGTTCTCCCGAGTCTGTCAGTAACTTGTATACCTGTGTTTTGGAGTTATTCACGTGATGTGTGCCATGTGTTACATCAGTTTGGTTGTTCACTAAACCACCTTATACCGCTGGGTTACTATGTTTGTTGTTATAAAACATGCAACCTCCTTTCAATTTTATTGCAATATTGGACCTTTTATGAAATTTAATGTATAATTTTAACCATTACTATTTTTAATTATATAATTCTAAAAATTATAAAAAATTAATATTTAATAATATATATTGAGAAAATATATTAATACAATAAAATATGATTAGAAGTTAATATCCGAATAGTATGAAATATTGAAATGTTGCGATTAAAAGTGAAAAAATAAAATATATAGTTAATATTTTGTTGTTGGCTCTCATGGATTATTGGGAGAACATTTAGTTATGAAAATATCTCCACTAAGAATGTATGTGAGTTTGGTATATATATATTGATTATATGATCGAACAAAATCATTCATCTCATGTAATTCTGGATTGCAGTCATCACAGGGGATGCCTCAATGCAATGTCAATCCATATCGAGTATTCTGTGAATATAATTTTTCATCATAACGTGGAGGTGAGTTTGGTTGATCCGTATTTGGTAAAATCTGCAATATTGAAGCATTGACCTATACAAAAGCATATGCAACCTCAATATGAATAAAGAGACAGTCATTTGCTAAGATGACGACGACATCCCAAATATAATATCTATCGATTTTACATTTGTTAAAATGAGTTCAGACTCACATAAATTTTATCACAAAGGCCCTAGAATTGACTACGATATCACAAATTTTAGTTGTGCTCTCATAATATATGTCCTTGCATCCAGTATCTGTTCAGCATTGTTTTAAAAACCGATCAACTCGAATGAGTACTCAGGAGCCAATCGAGCTGAGTTGGAGCTACTCGAGTTAAAAATCCAATTTTGCCAAATTCGGGTCAAACTCCGTCAAAATTGATCAAACTCGGCCAATATCTGTCAAACTCAGATTAATCGGTGGAGTATTCAGATGTTTTTCGCTATATAATTGAATTTTTTTATTCAAGCAAACTAAATGATCTAAAAGAAAATCCACAAACTTATGTAAACCAAACCAAACCAAACATACCCAGTATATCCCGCTCAGAGCAGGGTCTGGGGAGGGTAAGATGTACGCAGACCATGCCCCTACTTATTACGGTAGGGAGGTTGTTTCCGTGAAGACCCTCAGCTTAGTGCACAACAACATATTGAGTGAAAAATACAAAGGGAAGCATATGATACGAAAAAACTCAATACCATACCTGAGCCCATGGCTTAATCCACATAGGACTTACCTAAGAGGAATTTGGCTACTTCACTCCCGATGAACGCTGCTCAAACAGAAGAGAGGTTGACTCCGCGCACAGCTCCCTGTCAAAAATACACCACACGCAAAAGGCAAAAGGATAAAATATACAATAAATGTAAAAATGCAATGCTCTAGGTCAAAGATAACCTAGACAACCCAACCCTGAGGCTCTCAACTACAGCACCACTCTCAACTAAAGAATCCACAACTCTGATCTGGCGTCTCCAAGCGCACCTATCAACAGTCATGATCTCGGAAAGGTTTAAGGCCTTCAAATCTAATCTCAGCTGCTCCTCCCACATCCTCCTCGGTCTGCCTCTCCTCCTCTCCCCGACAACTACTAAACTCTCGACCCTCCTCACCGGAGCAGAGGCCTGCCTCCTGCGGACGTGGCCAAACCATCTCAATCTCCCTTCCCTAACTTTTGCTGAAATGGGCGCCACTTCTAGCGCGTTCCTGAAGACCCCGTTCGAGATTCTATCTAACATTGTGCGACCACAAGACCAGCGTAACATTCTCATTTCAGCCGCTTCCAACTTGCTCTCAAGGGACTTCTTCATCGCCCAACATTCAGAGACATACAACATTGCAGGTCGGATTGCCGCTCTATAGAATTTACCCTTCAACTTTAGAGGGACTTTCTTGTCGCACAGGACCCCTGTCGCTGCTCTCCACCTTAGCCACCCCGCCTTGATGCGATGAGTGAGATCATCTTCACACTAACCTTCCTTATGAATGATCGAACCCAAATACTTGAACTTATCCGTACGGGGAACGATCTGATCCGCAATCATTACCTCTACATCTTCCTCGTTGGCCTCACCACTAAAGTTACACCAGAGATACTCTGTCTTAGACCGACTCACACGCAAGCCCTGGGATTCTAACTTAGACCTCCATAGCTCCAACTTCGAGTTCACCTCCCTCCTCGACTTCGCCACTAACACAATGTCGTCAGCAAAAAGCATGCACCACGGGACGCCATCTTGTATCCCCCGCGAAATGACGTCAAGGATCAGAGCGAAGAGAAGAGGGCTTAGCGCCGACCCTTGGTGTAGCCCTATCTCAACCGGAAAATACTGGGTGTCACCAGCTGGGGTCCTAACGCACATCCTAGCTTGGGAATACATGTCTTGGATCGCCCTAACGAACGGCAACGACACCCTCCTCTCTACTAGTCTCCTCCAAATAACATCGCGCGGAATGCTATCATAAGTTTTCTCTAGATCTATGAACACCATATGGAGGTCCTTACGCCGCTCTCTAAACTTCTCCATAAGGCGTCTGACGAGATGAATGGCCCCAGTCGATCCACAAACTTATGTCTACCGTACAAATTAATTACCCTGGTAAAAAGCTACAATAAAAATAACATTCTATCCAAGTTTTCGAATAACCTTATAATTTAACATATGCTCAATTATACATATAATTAATAACTTAAAATGTACTTAAATCATTCATTAAGTATATTTGTTGTTACATAATATATATATATATATATATGTGTGTGTGCGCGCGCGCGCGTGCGTGTGTGTGTATTGTTAGTCATTAGCCCATCGATTCAATTAAAACTACGAGCATGTATGTATTGCTTGACTCTTCATTTCGTATTATTTTTTCTATTCTTGTTTGAATCCCGCATTTAAGCTACAAGATTAGAAGAATAACATCTGATTAGTTCTCCGAGTATTCTTTCCAGGTACTCTCCGATTACGAGTATTCATATTCAGAGATTCACCGAATAAAATCGATTTTCGATTTTGACAACCTCGCTTATGAGTCAGATAATTTCATAAAACTTACATGCAACGTACTGTTAAATATTATTTTAATGGGGAACTAATCTAATTGATAAACCTAAAGATTCTGTAGTGAATTCGACCCAAATTAAGTGCTCTTAACCACAGAGTGTGTCGACAAAGGACTATCGAATCAACGTACTTGATTGTGAAGAGATATGAAGCTTGTGGATGTAAAAACTAAGTTCAAGTAGTGATGAATTATTGTGAGACTAAGAGATTTCAATAATTTGAAATTAACAATGGTGATTCTCGATTATGCATATTCATCAATTAATTTAAGGTAACTAATGACGATTCCCTAGGGGACGATAAACCAATCCTTAATCTGTTTTCCATGATTATTCAAAGTCCTGACAAGATTTATTTCGTCTAAATGTTGAAATAATCTTAAGATAAGTTCTATAGATCGAAATATGGTATCATGTTCTTATGTTTAACTCAACAATCATTCATAATATCGGTAAATTCATTGTGAAGTCTGCCACGATGCATCCACAGGACATCATCTTGTAAGTTGAATTTCATCCTTCATTTCCACCAAGTTACGTCATTGAGTCTACATACCATGTAAAGCAGAATAAAATAACAGTATAAGATTAAAGTAAGGCGGTACGCTGACAATAAGAAATTTTATTCGGTTCACATACCGAAAACCCTTAAAAATTAGCCATACGAGTCACTTATAATCCCTACAACGAATTTTATTCAAAATAGTACATTCACACATTCACTAACTATGAATGGCTTTGTACAATGACTTGTTATATAATTCTAAATGATATAAATCCACACATTTTACTAAGATCACCGATTTTAAATTATTAGATTAACTAACTATGATTATTTATTTATTGTTATTTTAATTCATTCCAAATTAATTAATTTGATTTAATTCTAATTGATTAAAATTTACCGACCGCACCTAGTGTTTCGACAAACTTGGTTCTTGTCAAAATAAATTGCACTAAATTCTTGAAATACATCTCATGTATTAAATATATCTAGCTTGACCATGAAGCACCTCTTTCAGGTTTCGACTTAGTCGCCCGGACAACGGTCCGAGCAAACGGCCTGAACCAGCCCTCTTGAAGATAGAATTTTTCCACTATAAGGGGGTGAATAGTGGTAATAGAGATTTTTTATTTTTCTTGTGAAAAATAAAGAAAATGCAGAAAATAAAAGACACAAAGATTTGTAGAGGTTCAAAAATTTGCCTATGTTCTCTCTTCATTCCTTTTTCCATTGGCTCAACAAAAACCACAATCAACTTTGTATTGTCTTCTATTAGTCTCGGCACATCATTGTAATTTTACTTGTCTTCTATTGGTCCAAGCACAACCACTCAAAACAATCAAGAAAGTACTTTCAAGTATCCTACAGGGACTAGTCGGTGGGGGTTTTCTTTTCTCTCGATTGGGATTTAGGTTTGGCTGATTATCTCGCAGGCTTTGTTCTGCTTTGGGTTTGGCTGATAATCTCGTTGGGTTTGCTCAGATTCTTGCAATTTCGGGTGTAATCTGACCATACTAATCTTTAACGAGCATAAGAATTTGCCACTCGTAATCAGTAACTGCAAACCTGTTGCGGCGCCCCAGATCTGTTTCTGCAGTTCTTGCCCAAAATCTTTACTGTCAACTCACGAAAGCCCTTTTGCGGTGGGGAGAATTATTGTCTGGTCCGTATCATTTGATTGGCCTACAGAATTGATTTTAACTAACCTCAGAGCTTTGCCTTAACCGGCGCTTGCGCCGCTCCAGGCTGCTGGTCTTCTCTGGCCGGTGTATCGCCAGAAGAATAACATTACACCGCTGCATTCATCCCTCCCCGTCAATCTAACAGTAGTATTATATTTTAGCTGTCTGTGTTGCAGGTTTCCCAGCCGGATTTTCAAGCTGCCCGAAATCTTCCCGTGCTGCTCCCAGGCGCCGCCAGCCTCTTCCCGTGCCGTGACCGTTTCGGTGTTTTGCAGGGTGTTGTTCAGGAGTCGTCCGGTTTCTAGCTTCCGTGGCTTCTCCTCCCTCGTTTCCAACGCGTGTCGAAGTCTGGTATCATTGTACTTTTCTGTTAAATTTCATTTTCGTCAGCCATATATCAACTACTTACTGTGAATTGTATGCGGTTTGCTTGCTTTTAAATTGTCTTTCTCATTCTCATCATATTTTCATTTTTGGCATCACTACTACATTTTACTTTCGTTGTGCGTTTGTGTTGGTCGATGTCGCGCTCTTTGTGGGTTGGTAGTTGGAATTTGGGTACCTTGACGGGTAAGCTTTTGGAGCTTGTGGATGTTTTGGGTAAGAGAAGGGTTGATGTGGCTTGTATTCAGGAGACTAGGTGGAAGGTTGCGCAGTCCAGGGAGGTGAACGGTTTTAAATTGTGGTATTCAGGCCTTGCTAACTCGAGTAATGGTGTGGGTATTCTTTTGTCTAAGGAGCTTAAGGATAACGCCGTGGAAGTGAAGAGGTGTAATGATAGGATTATGTCCATTAGAGTGGTGGTTGGAGATAAGGTGGTTAACGTGGTTTATGCGTATGCCCCTCATGTTGGTTTGGGTGTGCCTGTTAAGGAAGCTTTTTGGGCCTGTTTAGATGAGTTGGTCAGGTGTATTCCGGACGATCAATTTATTGTTTTGGGGGGCGATTTCAATGGGCACATTGGTGAGGGGGTGGATGGTTACCATAGTGCGCATGGGGGTTTCGGCTTCGGAGTTAGGAATGCAGGAGGTTCCGCTCTGTTGGAGTTTGTCGCTGCGCATGAGTTGGTAATTGCTAACTCTGTCTTTCAGAAGAGAGCTGAGCACCTCGTCACCTTCAGTAGTGGAGGGCACAACACGCAAATTGACTACCTTCTTTTGCGCAGTCGTGATGCGAGGGCGTGCGTGGATTGCAAGGTGTTCCAGAGCGAGGCCTGTGCTTCTCAACACCGGCTGCTATGGATTTATCCATGAGAGGTCGTGTTGTTAGCAGGGCTAGAGTAGCTAGACCTAGGATTCTCTGTAAGGATCTGAAGGGTGAGAAGGCGACAGAATTCAGTAAGTCTCTGACCCGCGAAGGAGGTTTTTTGCGAGGGGGCGACGCTAACCTTATGTGGTCCAGCATGGCCAATGCTATTAGGAGTGTGGGTGAGAAGGTGGTAGGGGTTACTTCGGGCATGTCTAGTGGACCTAGGGAGGCATGGTGGTGGAATGAGGAGGTCCAAAAGAAGGTCAAGGCTAAACAAGCGCTTTTTAAGGAGCTTTTGTCGGTTAGTGCTGGGGAGGAGAGATTCTTAAAGATTGTAGCGTACAAGGTGGCGAAAAGAGAGGCTAAGAAGGCAGTGGCTAAGGCTAAAGGTGAGGCATACGAGGAGATGTACAAGCGCCTAGACACCAAAGAAGGAGCGAATGCTATTTTTAAACTAGCGAAAGCTAGGGAAAGAGGGCGGCGCGACCTGGGTCCCATTAAGTTTATTGAGGATGATTTGGGCCAAGTGTTAGTGAACGATGTGGCTATTAAGGAGAGGTGGAATAAGTATTTTTTGAACTTTTTAATGAGGCTAGGGGTAGTGACTCGGTGGTGCAAGGAGTTAGTCTATCTTCTGCTCGTTCGTTTAGTTCTTGTGAGAGCATCAGCAAGGAGGAAGTTAAGGGTGCCCTAATGAAAATGGGTAGAGCTAAGGCTGTAGGCCCGGATCAGATCCCTATTGAGGTGTGTCTTTGTCTGGGGGAAGTCGGAGTTCAGTGGCTAGCAGAGCTGTTCAACATCCTCCTCAGAGGTTGTGAGATGCCGACGGAGTGGAGGCGAAGTATTGTCGTGCCGTTTTTCAAGAACAAAGGCGATGCCCAGAGTTGTAGTAACTATAGGGGTATTAAACTCCTCAGTCATACTATGAAACTTTGGGAAAGAGTGGTGGAATGCAGGGTTAGAAGAGAAGTTGAGATCTCAGAGAACCAATTTGGCTTCATGCCGGGGAGGTCCACGACTGAGGCCATTCATCTCGTCAGACGTCTTATGGAGAAGTTTAGAGAGCGGCATAAAGACCTCCATATGGTGTTCACTGATCTTGAGAAGGCTTATGATAGCATCCCACGCGATATTATTTGGAGGAGCCTAGTAGAGAGGAGGGTGTCGTTGCCGTTCGTTAGGGCGATCAAAGACATGTACTCCCAAGCTAGGTCTTGCGTTAGGACTCCATTTGGTGACACCCAGTATTTCCCGGTTGAGATAGGGCTACACCAGGGGTCGGAGCTAAGCCCTCTTCTCTTCGCTCTAATCCTTGACGTCATCTCACGGGGGATACATGATGGTGTCCCATGGTGCATGCTTTTTTCTGACGACATTGTGTTAGTGGCGGAGGCGAGAAGGGAGGTGAACTCGAAGTTGGAGCTATGGAGGTCTAAGTTAGAATCCCAGGGCTTGCGTGTGACCCGGTCTAAGATCGAGTATCTCTGGTGTAACTTTAGTGGTGAGGCCAACGAGGAAGATGTAGAGGTAATGATTGCGGATCAGATCGTACCCCGTACGGATAAGTTCAAATATTTGGGTTCGATCATTCAGAAGGAAGGTGAGTGTGAAGATGATGTCACTCATCGTATCAAGTCGGGGTGGCTAAGGTGGAGAGCAGCGACAGGGGTCCTGTGCGACAAGAAAGTCCCTCTAAAGTTGAAGGGTAAATTCTATAGAGCGGCAATCCGACCTGCAATGTTGTATGGCTCCGAAAGTTGGGCAATGAAGAAGTCGCTTGAGAGCAAGCTGGAAGCGGCTGAAATGAGAATATTATGTTGGTCGTGTGGTCGCACAATGTTGGATAGAATCTCGAATGGGGTTTTCAGGAACGCACTAGGAGTGGCGCCCATTTCAGCGAAAGTTAGGGAAGGGAGATTAAGATGGTTTGGCCACGTCCGCAGGAGGCGGACATCTGCTCCGGTGAGGAGGGTCGAGAGTTTATTGGTTGTCGGGGAGAGGAGGATAGGCAGACCGAGGAGGACGTGGGAGGAGCAGCTGATATTAGATTTAAAGGCCCTAAACATCTCCGAGACCATGACTGTTGATAGGTGCGCTTGGAGGCGCCAGATCAGAGTTGTGGATTCTTTTGTAGGGAACGGTGTTGTAGTTGAGAGCCTCGGGGTTGGGTTGTCTCGGTTAACTCTGACCTAGAGCATTGCATTTTTCTTTTTACTTTTATTGTATATTTTATCCTGCTGCCTTTTGCGTGTGGTGTATTTTTGACAGGGAGCTGTGCGCTGAGTCTACCTCTCTTCTGTTGGAGCAGCGTTCATCGAGAGTGCAGTTGCCAAAGTCCACTTAGGTAAATCTCATGTGAATTAAGCCATGGGCTCAGGTATGGTTTTGAGTTTTTTCGCATCATATGCTTCTTTGTATATATATCACTCAATACTTTGTTGTGCACTGTGCACTAAGCTGGGGGTCTTCACGGAAACAGCCTCCCTACCGTAAAAAGTAGGGGCATGGTCTGCGTTCATCTTACCCTCCCCAGACCCTGCTATGAGCGGGATATACTGGGTATGTTTGGTTTTAGTTTGGTTTTCTACAGGGACTAGAAAATCTCAGTTAGGGTCTTAGACTTTAATCCTAATACTGTCAGATCACTGATCCTAATAGCACAGGATTGAAGTTCTTAAGTCATTTTCGCTTGACTCGTGTATGAGTGATGCAACATTCAAACACAATAATCAAAGAAGACACAAAGTATAATGATATGAAAATAAAGTACAATACTTGTATCTTTTTCTAACAACTCAATAATGAATAAATAGCTCAGGAGAGTAGCAGTATGCAGAATTTAGAATATGTATTTTTAAGCTTGAAGTTGTATGTCTCGAAGTATCTAAATGTATGAGTATTTATAGCTTTCAGCCAGCCTTGTTGCCATGTAAAATGTTGCTACTAGCGTGTGCTAATAGTGTCTTTAGAGTGCGTTATCGGGCTTCAAGTATGATATATTGGAAATGACGGGCCTTCACTCGTCCAACGACTATATTCCGGAGTTTGCATGCATTAATATACTTCATAGTGTATGCTAGTATATGTAATATTCGTATTTTTCTACTTTTCATTTTTTTATTTTGCTATTTTTTATTTTGACGACCTATTTGTAATCGCATCGATATTTGGGAACTATCTTGTTCTGCACTTTTGTCTTTTGAACGAGTTTTGGAGCCATTTCAGTCGAATCTGAGTAATGTTGTGACTATATCGTGTTTTGGTCTGATTCTCGTAAATGTTGTTCAGAATTGTTGCTTCATTGATCCTATAAGTTCGTTCAATATAACTAGTCGCGCTATGAGCGACGGTATTGTTATTCGAATTCGAATCGTGGATTTTTGGAGGTTTTGGGTCATTTTGTAATTTCCCAAAGTTTTGAGCGTATTCCCTTATGTTTAGTTTTTCGTACCTTCGGGTGGTCGGAATCACGAGTTTGTTTTGTGCTTGATTTCATTTTTGGAGACTCTGTATCATAGCCCTGTCGCGTGTTAGCTTAGATACGAGTACGGACAATCGAGGCGGCGAGACACGACATAGATTAGCAGCTAACTGCTGCACTTATTTCACCTAGCAGGGACTCGTGCACCACAATAAAAGTTGGGCAGTGGGTTCCGCACGACCCAACGCACGGACAAATGCTTGTTCGTGCGTATCTATTTTGTTCATAATACTGAGCCAACGCAGAGTCACGCACGAGCAATCTGATCGTGCGCCTCTGCACGTATAAAAACGTGACAGACTGGTTTCTTAACCCATATCTTCATCCTTCCTCTTCACTCGAGCAATTTGGGCGATTCCAAGATGCAGCTTTGTCCAGAGTTCATCAGTCATCAATATCTTGGGTTTCTAACATGATTTGATCATCACATATCCATCTCTTCACCTTCAAATCAAGGTAAATCTTTCTAGAACCCTATTTTGGGAATTTTGGGGGTTTTCGTAGATTTGTCCGTTTAATTCGCTTTGAAACTTGAAATCCTTGAGATTATGAAGTATCTACTTTGTACCCATGTTTCCCTTATGGTTGTACGAATGTTTTTGTGTATTACTTGGACTTGAGAGGGTTTGATGATTTCCAACCTCTATGTGAATATCCTTGAAGAACTGTGAATCGTAGGCGGGATTTTGGGAGTTCCTTCTTGTGAATTGTAATACCAGTAATTTCAATTTCCGGTAAAAAAAATTTCGGCGTAAGTTCGTTTTGACGACTCGTTCATGACCTTTTCGTCATTCCGAGAATGATTAATTCTGCACTTTTTGTCATCCGAGTTCGTTTCGGTGTCGTTTTGTTGAGTTCCGTGCTTTTTGGCGACTTTTCCGCACTTGGGTTCGATTCTTGCGAATCTCGTTCGAAACTGCTTTTTCGAGTTTCCCGTAAGTCCGTTTAACTTTGTTAGACGTGTCGTGAACTTCGGTTTGGTTATTCGATCACGTATCGTGATTTTCGGGCGTTTTGGGCCATTTTGTAATTTACCCAAAGTTATGGGTATCTGTATCTGTATTTGTTATCTCGACCCTTTTCTTGGTCGCGTATGATTAATTATTTCATTATGTTTTCATTTCGGGTCGTTGATGTTGTCCGCGAGCTTTTCGTCGTGTTCGTTCCGTACGTTTTCGGAAATTGAGTCGTCGAGTCATGGCGGCTGAACAGCTGGCCGGAGAGGTGCGGCACTGCCGGAAGTGCTGGGCATTGGCCGAGCAGGCACGGCAGGAACCGGCGTAGCGCACGCTACGGCCGGAAGGCTGCGAACGCTAGGTCGGCAGGTGTAGCGCACGTTGTCGACCGGACCAGCGTACGCTATCGGGTCTGGGTAGTGGGGTTCTGAGGTTCTGGACTCGGTTAGGATCGGCAGGTAGCGCACGCTACTGTCGGCCGTGGCGCACGCTAACCGGAAGGGGTAACGCACGCTGTCGGCCGACTAGCGTACGTTACCTGGGCGAGCTTTTTAGTCCAGAGGTTACTGGACAGGTCGGCTAGCGCGCGCTAGCGTCCACGCAGCGCACGCTAGCGGGGGTCGGGCGGGCAGGTCTCGGTCGGAAGGTTTTGTCAGCAGTGTCGGGTTGCGCGGGCCCCGGCCGAAGGTGCTCGACCGAGGCTGCCCGATAGCGCACGCTACCCGGAAGGCTTAGCGCACGCAAATGCCTACTTCTATAAATATGACAGAGCAGTCGTATTTTCACTCGTTTTTCATTTCCTTTCATTTCTGTCCGCGGCTGGGGTTTCAGAGGAGGCGAAGCCATGTTGTTAAACAAAAAATCCATGAAGTTCTTGGGTTCATATCATTGTTTGATCATCCTATATCATCGTTGGATCCAGCGAATCAAGGTAATCTCTTCTTAGAACCCTAGTTTCTTGAATTTTGGGGTTTTGGGGTTTTTGTCCGATTCGTTCCGAATTGTTGATTAATCCATGATGGGTATGATTAATCTTAGTATTATGCATGTGTTTAACATCATTTAATCCATTGTTCTTCGTCGAATCGAGGTATATTTCTTGATTTCCTTCAAATCGACTTTTTGGGGGATTTGTTCTTGATTTCGTTTTCCATCCATTTTTGATGGATCGATTGTTGTTAAATGATGTTGTTAAACATATCCTATAGATTGTATATCCATATTTTGGTTTGGAATTCCGTTTTCGTATTTTGACGGGACGAATCGTGTTCTTGGCCGTTTTGGGGGAAACACTTGAACTTTCGTCATTCGTTCTTTGAATTCAACAGCTTTAAGTCGTGCTATGGAATTCATTTTCATTGTTGTTATTGTCCTTCGTAGTTTATTATCGCGAGTTGGCGTTCGGTGGAGTCGGCGGGTTCGTAGTCGGTTCGTGCCAACCTACTTCGGTCGATTCTCCGCGTTATGATTACTCGAGGCAAGTACCTTGTCTATACATTTCTTGTTTTGTGGATATGATGATTGGTGATCGTCTTGGTATGTTTGTTTGTTTGTTTGAAATGAGTTTTCAAAAGATTCGGCTAGCCTCGTTAAAGGCTCACCTTCAAAATGCGTGTGTTTGTAAATTGTGTGGGTTGTAAGTGACTATGTGAATCATATGGATATGTTTGGTGTTGATGATGCACTTGGTGTTGCGTGTGGATGTATATTGTTTCATTTCGGTGCATTGTGGTTTGACGTGGTGTTTTGCTAAGTGTTTGATGCCTCTGGTTGAATTGTTTGGATATCATTGCTGTGATATGTTATTTGCGCATGATTGCTTCGCTCACCTCGGGGGGTCCGACGGGATCACGGAGGGAATTCCAATGGCTTCACCCTAGATTCACGAGTGGTGAATGTATTTTACTCACCTCAGGGGGGTCCGACGGGATCACGGAGGGAATTCCAATGGCTTCACCCTGGATTCACAAGTAAAAACTTCACGAGTTGCTGTGTGTGTTTTGTGATTGTATTTTGCTCACCTCGTGAGGGTTCGACGGGGCCACGGAGGGAATTCCAATGGCTTCACCCTGGATTCACGAGTAAAAACTTCACGAGTGCGTGTGTTTGTTTTGGGAATGTGTTTGCTCACCTCGGGAGGGTTCGACGGGGCTACGGAGGGAATTTCAATGGCTTCACCCTGGATTCACGAGTGAAACTTCACGGGTGCGTGTGTATTTTATGTCCGTCGAGGACGCGTGACGTGGGTTTTAACTTTGTGTATTGTTGTTGGTTTCATTTGTGAAAATAAAACCTTTGGGCTGTGACCCTGTTGATTTTTAGAAAGATAAGGATTCGGTAATCCTAAATTGTTTTCTATTAAAACTCTCGATGGCATTTTAAACTGTTTTATAAATTATTTCCCTTGATTTGTGATCTTTCGGTTTTGGAATGTTTTACCCAAACTCATGCCTCGGGAAATACTTTTCGTTACGTTTGGATCTTTGAGGATTCCTGGTTATTGTTATTCGTGGAATGTGAATTGTATGGCTCGTATTTGCACTTTGTTCTTGCACTAGCAAAATAGTGGAGTTTTGCTAACCCCCGAGTATTCGGGGGGTGGATGTCTGTGTTGCATTCAGGTTTTGGAGCATAGCACCGGGTCGGCATGAAGGATGATGAAAGATGAACGATACTAATCACACGAGAATTCGTATAATGTCATTGGTTTAGTTATAGTTTATTTTCCGCTGCAGTATTCTTTCCCGTTTTATGGGAGTGTGTTGTATTCGACCCCTGCGTGGGCATGTAATGAGTCTGAGTTGTATGTGTTTATTGAAAGACCAAATCGGTCTACTGAGTCATTTTAGCCTTAAAGGCATTTTTGAGTTGTTCGATTTATTTACCAGCCTGGTAGATCCTTGAGAAAGGGGTCTACGGCGTGTAATATCCCTGAGCGGATTGGGGGTGTTACATGAATTGAGTATTCATTATTGATTATCGTATTCCTTACAAATATTTTAGGGCCGAAAGTGCGTTCTTGGTCTAACCGAGCTTGAATACCTTACCTTTTGATTCAATATGTCTCAAAGGCAAGTATATATTTATGATAGTATTATCTTGATGTTGAAAGTAAAGAGTATGTGATGTGTATGATTATATATTCACTCCAGAACGGGCTGATGGGTCCTATGAGGGGTCGTTGATTCTGGTCAGATCCATTGAATATTTTTAGGTTAACCACTCCGGGACGGACCGAAGGGTCCTCTGAGGAGTTGCTGCTTCTGGTAGATCCATGGTTAATCACGTATATGATTGAAATGAATGAGATTTAGTTATTCCGAAATGCTAGTCTTGAGTTTGATTAGATGAGGATATGTTTCCTTTATCGTTGAAGAAGTATTGTGTTTCATATACGATATACTTGCACTAGCTATTCCACGGCTAACCCCATTCGGAGGAAGTACATTTCATGTATTTCTGGTTCTAGACGAGCGGACGAGCGGCATCGGATCAGTATGATGATGATGGGCAAGAGTGATGTTGTGTCATGTTATTCTCTGTATTATTTATGTCTTCCATTCGAGATATTATACTTTAAATAACTTTCAGTACTGGAGCACTACATGATATTCTTCTTGTTGTTTCGTTTTTATTGTCCTGGGTCTAATTCCCACTGACTTATATTCTGTCAAATTTGATTATTACTTTGGATGTCAATTCTTATTGTATTTTGTTTGATTATGTCTGGACCTTGTCGGTCAAAATTCATGGTTACATGTACGTATAGCCTTGTGGGTCCTACGGAGGGGCTCACGGTGTTGTAATATACCTTGAATATCTCGGGGGTGTTACAGTATAAATCCATCTTTGATATCCAGAATCCGGAATGATTCGTGTCGTCGCCGTGTTGAAATGTGTGCAACAGTCATCTGGGAAATAGTAATATTTCAAAATTAGCATGGCATATTACTCGTAGCATGAGTTAATCAAATATAGAAGCAACAGATACTTCTGATTTAACGTGCGATGGGCTCCCAAAATAAGTGGGCGTTAGCTGCTCTAAATTTTTTCGTACTCTGTCTTGATCTAAAAGCATGCGCTAGGCAACTTCCTAGCATTCATTATCTACTTCATATTCGCTATATTCTGCCTTGATATATTAGCTTGTGCTAGGCATCTTCCCAACATCGGTTAATCAGTTGTGTTTTGATAGACGAAGTGCAACGTGTAACCCGCATAAAAGGCTTGAATTTTGATACTAGGAAGCGTATCTCACCAAAAGCAAATAATTTCGATATTTGTGTTGAGTTTCAATGTTTGAACTTTTTGATGTTCTTTGACCATTTGAACTTGATATATATTTTACTAGGTGTGTTTTAAAATCAACATCAAAATTATATTTGTTCAATAATCTCCTCCTTTCTGATGATGACAAAATACTTAGAACAATTTCTTGTAAAACTTATGAAAATACATTCGAATAAGTGTTTGCGACTTTGTTTAGTTTTGTTAGTCATTTAAAAACATTTTATTGAAGAACTGCAAGGGATTTTTACATGTTTTTCTCCCTCTTTTCATCAGAAGGAAAAAAAAGGGTAATAAGTTTAGGGTCCCCCTTAATTATGCAATGTATGAGCTTATAGCTTAAATTCTAAGATGGAAGCTAAGATCAAAACCAAACCATCAAGCATTGATTCAAAACTACAAGTCATAAAAACGAATGAATAAGCCATCAAAACCACAATAAGAAGGATGTAAGCCATCATATCAAACTCACATACACAATAATCCAAAAATAATCAACACAAGTTCAGGTCAGGTACATGAGCAATAAAGAAAATACCAAAAAAATTCAAAACATGCCATGAGTGTAATATAATTCTTAGATCCAAGACGAAATTTATGGGTTATGGGTGGAGGAGAAGGACGGGAATGAAAAGCATGTGTTAGTGAAACAAATGAAATCTTCAAGAAGGGATTTCACAGAGCGAACATATTCTTGGTGTCCGACAAACTCAGACCGAAGACCTCTATTTCATTTCTAATCTCAACATGACTTGTTTCCAAGATTTGCATCCGGGCCACCAAATCGTCCTCGTCCACATTCCAAGTATCATGAACCATAGACTTCTTCCTTTTCGATTGTGGCTTGCGATGAAAGGTACCCGTTTCTAATTCCCACATTATTTACAGACCCATCGAGTAATCTTTTATTTGGCAGTCGGGAGTCTTGCATGTTTATGTACCCGGTCGTCTTACCTGATGTATGAAAAAATAACCAACCACGATTTAATGTCTAAACATAAGGCATCGCCTTGAGTGAGACTTCCGAGATCTCATGTCCTTTCGAGATGGGAACGAAAGGCTCATTGGTCAAATCGGCGTTGTCATATTTAAATATCACCGTCAAGATCGATCCAAAAGGCATTCCTACCTTCCTTGTCCGAGGGGTATATTTCTTCGAGCAAAACAGCTCGGCTTTAAGAAACGTTCATTGATAGATAATATCAGTGAAGTTAACTCCTTCATCATTCAAGACTCGATAAATTACTTGCTTATCAATGCCAACAAGTTTGTGTTGGATATTTACTTTTGGCATTATACATCTTGTCAATATGACCCACACAAGTCGGATATCGATACCGAAATCATTATTCTCAAACAGGTCATCAGTAATATCAATAATGGCTTTTGAACTGAGAACTTCCTGAATATCTAAGTAATTTACATCATCATCATTTGTCCATTTGTTAGGTCAAATAATTCATTTAAAATCTCATACGACACGAGTACTCTAGTGGCACCTATCATTGAATGAAAAACCGACAATGTATACGAAAAATGACCACCGAGATGAAGATTAGCATAAAAATCTCACATTAGATTGGCACAAATTAGTTCTTTACATTCTACAAACTTAGCAATTCCCAATATGGAGAAGAAATCAAGAATTTTGATTCTGCCCTATTTCAATCTCTCGAAGTTGAAATAATAGCAATCAGTTACATGTTCTTGAGGCCTGAATTTAGTAAATATCTCTTGAGATTCGGTCAAGAAGAAACGACAAGAATCAAATGCAGAGTTCCTATGTTGCTTGGCCCCTTGGTATTGTTTCTTCTTGGCACTCTAGATCAACTTGCCATGGAGATCGTGAAGAAGATTTTGAGATGGATTGATGGTGAATTGGGAAATTTTAAGGTTGCTTTGGAGAAAAAAATTTGAAAAGTGTAGAAGGATATCGCGGGTTTGGTAATAGGGTTTGTGAATGAAAATAGTGTAACACCCCCAATCCACTCAGGGATGTTACACGCCGTAAACCCTCTCCTCGAGGATCTACCAGGTTGGAAATAAAAATCAGACATCTAAACATCGCCTTTAAGGCTAAAATGACTCAGTAGACCGATTTGGTCTTTCCATAATTGCATACAACTCAATCTGAACACATGTCCACACAGGGGTCAAATACAAAATATTCCCGTACGACGGGGAAATTATTGCAGCGGAGATGACAAACAACCGGACCAATACAACAGTAACTGGGTCTTCATGTGATTAGTATCGATCATCTTTCATCATCCTTCGTGCCGACCCTGTATTATGCTCCCAAAACCTGAATGCAAAAATAGACATCCACCCCCCGAATACTCGGGGGTTAGCAAAACTCCATTGTTTTGCTAGTGCAAGTATAAATACGAAAACAAGACATACTTATCATAGTCCACAAAAACATAATAATCGCGAATATACTTCCCGAGACAATTCACTTGATCAAATCATTCAAAACATGAAAGGTAGGAAATAACCCAATGTACATCTTACAAAACATTTTACGATCTCGGGAGTTTAGAAAACATTTGGGATTTAGGAATTCTCGAACATTTCGAAAACATTTAGGGACACAGCCCAAAAAGTCATTTTCCAAAATACAAGTTCCGATAACAATACGCAGGGTCCACAACCCATTTCACTAAACACGGGGTCCGCGACCCAAATCACAAATCACAGGGTCCGCAACCCAAATCACAAATCACATGTTCCTAAGGATTATTCGCGTCCCGTGCTAACAAGCCACGAACCTCAGATGCTCCCGAAGAACAAACCCGAGTGAATAACCCAATAGAAAAAACATATAAAATCACATGTCTCCACGACACGAATATCACAACCAAACCACAACCATAAGTTATCCCGGCATCGCGCTAACAAGCCACGAACCTCGGAGTCCCCGCAAGACATACCCGATGATAACCCCACAAGTTATCCCAGCATCGGGCTAGCAAGCCCCGAACCTCGGAGTCCCCGCAAGACATACCCGTATTGGATAACCCTACGGTTTCGCCCGACCCATACTAGCAAGTATGGATCCCGGAGATTCAACAATCCTACCCGGAGGCACATCACATACAACAAGCACACAACAATAATCGATTATCAAGACAAGCAATATTAAGCATCACAACCTCCTTTCAAAGGAGTAACGACTAACATCACATCATGTCAAATACCCACCGAACAAATATACAATTCGTTACACAATCCTCGGCAAATGATTATGGTCTATTATATTCACTAAATGCGATCATAAAGTCTCTCAACGTACGAAACTAACACACATATTCCGAGAACACATCTATTCCCAAAGTATATGAATTATCATTCAAGGACAACATTTATCGAGAAGATACCGATCCTTTTTAACGTTCATTAAACAATTGCATTTCGCATAAAATCATTCACCAACAATTCGAAACATGAAACGTATGGACAAGATACTTGCCTCGGTACCGCGAGCAACGGAACAACGAGCGAACACGGTCGGATAGCCCTCGAACTTCTGAAAACGACCAAGAATTCGACAACCTCACGATCGCTACGAAAATAACATCACCACGGATAAATAACGTTAAACGGAATCCGAATCAACCGGAAAAACAACAAGGATCCGAGGTTTCCTTCGAAGAAATCGGAAATCAAGTCCCGGGTGATAAAAATCGATATATGAGTTACAAAATCCAAATATCATGGCCAAGACAACAAGAATACCATAATCAATTCATCCACCACGGATTAAATCGAAGAATCACAAAGAAACCCCCAAAATTACATAACTAGGGTTCTACGGAAGAATTACCTCGATCCAACGAAGAACAAGGATTGGATGATGATATAATTGACAAGGATCTTCCAAACCACCTTGGAAAAGAGTAGAGTAGGCCAAAGACGTCGCTCCCCGTCTTCTCCCGTCGCCAACCGCCACAAAAAGGAAGAAAGGGTGAGAAATGATGATTAAACGCTGTTGTCCAGTATTTATACTGGACGGTTATTAGCGTGCGCTAACTAGACAGCATTAGCGTGCGCTAACGAGGTCAACTCTCAGAACTACCACAAATAACAAGGTTAGCGTGAGCTAGACACACACACGTAGCGCGCGCTAACGAGCCACGGATACAGCCTAGTAGCTCCTGGACAGACCTGCACCTACCCGGTAGCATGCGCTAGGAAGAAGAAATGGCGTGCGCTAAGAAGTCGATAGCGTGCGCTAGAAACGAACCTTAGCGTGCGCTAATGAGACTCCAGTCCCAGTCCAGCGGCTCCTGGACTCTCTGGACGGCCAGTTAGCGCGCGCTACGCCATAAGCATTAGCGTGCGCTAACCACAACAGAGTAGCGCGCGCTACGCCATAAGCATTAGCGTGCACTACACCACAAAAAAACCAAAAACTCACATAGTGACCCGAAACGCTACCAAACACATGTCCCAACAGGGCACGCCCATAACATGGCACAAAATTCCAACGATGAGGTCAAAAATATTCCGGTAAAGCCCAGAAAACTCAACGAATCCAGAACAAAATCTCGGGTATTACATTTTACCCCCCTTAAAAGAAGTTTCGTCCCCGAAACTTAAAACATAAAACGGTTAAAGCAAAACAATCTCAGATTACACACGCTATTCGTTGCCGATGGCTTGCAACGAATCAGATGCAGCACATGGCTGCTAACATCCACATCGCCATGACAGAAAGATAATAAAACGCACGGACAAAAATCAGCATGGTTGAACAACCCCAACAGTACGTCGATCAAAATGTGATATAATCGCTGAACAATTACGAAATCTCACCACCCAGGGGTTGGGAGACCGACACAAAGTTAATTTCCCATGCATAAGGATATTGCGAAGTGATCCGGATGCTCCAAAAATCATGATACGAGATCAATAAAAACTGAATAATCAAACGATCGAACTGAAACGATCGGGACAACAACAGTCGAACAATCATGATCGAATCATGACAAACAATAAAAATCAAATAGCAATCCTGAAGTCTACAACTCGACTAGAGGCAAAAGAGGGTCTGGTAAAAATGACAAAATCTGCATTTACACTCGACTCATAGGAATGGAGTCGAATTCGGGAAAAGTCACAAGGACAACGAATTTCTCTGAAACAGTACTACAATTCGTCCAACAATGAAAAGTGAAGAATAGAACGGGATGAGAAAAATACCAACGAGCACAACCGAGTCGACAAGACTGGAAATACAGAAATTCAACAATCTGATTCACTCCCAATGAAAGAAGTTTATCTCCAAAATTCGAAACAACAAAGCGAGGGAAATAACATAACAAACAACTCATAGACTAAACCACTCAGGGACTCCTCAGAGTCGATCCTCATATCAGTGCTCATGTTCGTGCCTCGGAAGGCTCGGTGCCCAACTCTCAAAACTAAATTCGGTGTCCCTCGAGCCCGCACTTATAACACGTTACTGGCGGAGAAGGACAATGTGCACGGACATGTCCCGCCACATTGCAGTTAAAACATCTCCTGGCTTTACCAGGAGTCAGAGCAGACGATTTGGAACTCCCAGTCCCACGCAATGAGCGATGGAGCTTCACAGCGGAAAGGCTATGACACTGCAAACTAGAGACACTACCTCCTGTACTGACCACCAGGTCATCGGACTTCCTCTACTTCTTTGACGCGGGCACACGCTCCGACGATAACGAAGCTAGTTCACGGGCCAAGGCTCGATCTTGATAGTCCCTCAACGAAGTGCAAGTGAGTCCTGACATATACACGTGAATCTCTGGCTTCATCCGCCTGTCAAAGTGAAAGATCTTCTCTTCCTCGGTTCTCACCTGATCTCGCACATAACTGAGCTGTTTGCTATAGTCGACGATAGCCTCTGACACTGATATATCTTGCGGTTCTGCCAAATAAAATTCATGAATTCTCTGCTCTCTAATCGGTTTTCGGACAGAACTCAGCTTCCATAAATGCCTGTAACTCCGCTCACGTGACATCACGATCACGAGGTTTAACAGCTTCCCACCAATTAGCGGCATCTTTGTCAAGAAGGTACTGAGCGATAGGCACCTTCCGCTCTTCGGGACAATCAACAGCCTCGAATATCTTTCCCAACTGGAAAATCCAACCATCCCAGTCCAATGTATCCGCAGCACCGGCGAATCGAGAGGGATTCATACGAACTACTTCGCGAAGCCATTGATTTACGTCGACGTTCTGATTCGCGTCAATGCTACGTTGAACCGCCTGGGTCAACTGAGTCATCTGAGTCGCTACTTGTTGTAATATAGTAGCAACACCCAAGCCAAAATCGTTCACGACAATATTCTCTCGATCACGCATTTGATCCCCGTGGCCATTAGCACCACGGTTACGATCACGACCTTTGCCCCTCGGCATATTAATAAGCAATAACCTAACGCAACGAAAATCGCATAATCATAAAATATCCTGAAACAATCACATGTACACAAACGTACAAACCCAAGCTCTAACAGTTCGCATAGGTGCGATAGCACGCATATCACCATGATACGACAACATTAAAGATCAACATCACACCTCTTACAGAGGGCTAACACAACAATGCGTGGCAAACGACTTAACGCTCACGTCACCAATTCAATCGCAACTCGGGGGTTAACACCCTAATGAAAATGCAACATCATACATACATTCCCGGACCGCAAACAAGAACGATAGGTTTTAAAAATGAGAACCACTTTTTAAAAAAAATAATTTTGGAAACACCAGTTGATCTTGAGTATCACCTTTCAAAAAGTAGTACACACATCGTTATCGAGACTTTGAAAGTCATCTTGCTTTTGATAAAAATGAGGACACTTCCCTTTAGTTAAAAACTTTCAGAAATATTCGACCCTTGGGCCTAATTAAATGTATTTTCGAAATTACTGGAATATAAAAAAAATACTTTGGTCCTCAAAGTAGAAGAGTTTTTAAATTGATAATTGCGCCCGTAGGTGTTTCGAAAATACAATCCATTTAAAAGTACGTCTCGAAATTTATTTTCTAAGATACTCAAGGTTTTCAAAAATTCCATAGGCCAAAATGCCCAAAGCTCGCACATATCGACATACGCTTTAACACATCGTAGTACACCCATCAAAACGTTCAAAATCAAGACAATACATGTCTTTTACTGGGAAATAAACAGTCGATAATATTACACGCCGTGGATTCCGCGCCGGAACCCACCAGGCTAAAAATCATTTACAAAACTATTTCAAAATATGCCAAAAGGCCGATGACGTTAGTATTTTCCAAAACTCACAAAATCATATATCAAACCGTCATAAAACATTCAAGGCCAAAATACCAAAACTCGATTCAGGGAATCGGTTTTACGAAATAAAACTCAATTTGCAAAATACCGAAAGTCATTTTAAAATAACTCACGCAGCGGATGAAATACAATTCAGAAATACATTAGTAGCGACACTACACCTCATATAAATAAAATATGAGTCACATAAACACATACCATGAAATCATAATCCACAGAAGGATTACATCACTTAACAAATAATCACACAAATAGCTCGTGTCACACGAGGCACAACACAAGCAAGGGAGACTTACATCCACAGGTCGCACGAAGATGATGATCGCCCCACGATACTAATCACGACCAACAACTCAGAAGACGCATCGCGATACGACTCAGTCAGACAAAATCCGACGAGACAAAAACTCAACAGACACCATTAAACCCGACAGCCTAGGTTTCCACAACCTAAGCTCCGATACCATTTCTGTAACACCCCCAATCCACTCAGGGATATTACATGCCGTAAACCCTCTCCTCGAGGATCTACCATGCTAGTAACAAAAATCATACATCTAAACATCGCCTTTAAGGCTAAAATGACTCAGTAGACCGATTTGGTCTTTCCATAATTACATACAACTCAATCTGAATACATGTCCACACAGGGATCAAATACAAAATACTCCTGTACAACGGGGAAATTATTGCAGCGGAGATGACAAACAACCAGACCAATACAACAGTAATTGGGTCTTCATGTGATTAGTATCGATCATCTTTCATCATCCTTCGTGCTGACCCTGTATTATGCTCCCAAAACCTGAATGCAAAAATAGACATCCACCCCCCGAATACTCGGAGGTTAGCAAAACTCCACTGTTTTGCTAGTGCAAGTATAAATACGAAAACAAGATATACTTATCATACTCCACAAAAACATAATAATCGCGAATATAATTCCCGAGACAATTCACTTGATCAAACCATTCAAAACATGAAAGGTAGGAAATAACCCAATGTACATCTTACAAAACATTTTTACGATCTCGGGAGTTTAGAAAACATTTGGGATTTAGGAATTCTCAAACCTTTCGAAAACATTTAGGGACACAGCCCAAAAAGTCATTTTCCAAAATACAAGTTCCGATAACAATACGCAGGGTCCACAACCCATTTCACAAAACACGGGGTCCGCAACCCAAATCACAAATCACAGGGTCCGCAACCCAAATCACAAATCACATGTTCCTAAGGATTATTCGCGTCCCGTGCTAACAAGCCACGAACCTCAGATGCTCCCGAAGAACAAACCCGAGTGAATAACCCAATAGGAAAAACACATAAAATCACATGTCTCCACGACACGAATATCACAACCAAACCACAAGCATAAGTTATCCCGGCATGGCGCTAACAAGCCACGAACCTCGGAGTCCCCACAAGACACACCCGATGATAACCCCACAAGTTATCCCGGCATCGGGCTAGCAAGCCCCGAACCTCGGAGTCCCCGCAAGACATACCCGTATTGGATAACCCTACGGTTTCGCCCGACCCATACTAGCAAGTATGGATCCCAGAGATTCAACAATCCTACCCAGAGGCACATCACATACAACAAGCAGACAACAATAATCGACTATCAAGACAAGCAACATTAAGCATCACAACCTCCTTTCAAAGGAGTAACGACTAACATCACATCATGTCAAATACCCACCGAACAAATATACAATTCGATACACAATCCTCGGCAAATAATTATGGTCTATTATATTCACTAAATGCGATCATAACGTCTCTCAACGTACGAAACTAACACACATATTCCGAGAACACATCTATTCCCAAAGTATATGAATTATCATTGAAGGACAACATTTATCGAGAACATACCGATCCTTTTTAACGTTCATTAAACATTTGCATTTTGTATAAAATCATTCACCAACAATTACTCCTACGAAACATGAAACGTATGGACAAGATACTTGCCTCGGTACTGCGAGCAACGGAACAACGAGCGAACACGGTCGGATAGCCCTCGAACTTCCGAAAACGACCAAGAATTCGACAACCTCATGATCGCTACGAAAATAACATCACCACGGATAAATAACGTTAAACGGAATCCGAATCAACCGGAAAAACAACAAGGATCCGAGGGTTCCTTCGAAGAAATCGGAAATCAAGTCCCGGGTGATAAAAATCGATATATGAGTTACAAAATCCAAATATCATGGCCAAGACAACAAGAGTACCATAATCAATTCATCCACCACGGATTAAATCGAAGAATCACAAAGAAACCCCCAAAATTACATAACTAGGGTTCTACGGAAGAATTACCTCGATCCGACGAAGAACAAGGATTGGATGATGATATAATTGACAAGGATCTTCCAAACCACCTTGGAAAAGAGTAGAGTAGGCTAAAGACGTCGCTCCCCATCTTCTCCCATCGCCAGCCGCCACAAAAAGGAAGAAAGGGTGAGAAATGATGATTAAACGCTGTTGTCCAGTATTTATACTGGACAGTTATTAGCGTGCGCTAACTAGACAGCATTAGCGCGGGCTAACGAGGTCAACTCTCAGAACTACCGCAAATAACAAGGTTAGCGTGTGCTAGACACACACACATAGCGCGCGCTAACGAGCCACAGATATAGCCCAGTAGGTCCTGGACAGACCTGCACCTACCCGGTAGCGTGCGCTAGGAAGAAGAAATGGCGTGCGCTAAGAAGTCGATAGCGTGCGCTAGAAACGAACCTTAGCATGCGCTAATGAGACTCCAGTCCCAGTCCAGCAGCTCCTGGACTCTCTGGATGGCCAGTTAGCACGCGCTACACATCCGGTAGCGTGCGCTAACCACAACATAGTAGCGCGCGCTATGCCATAAGCATTAGCGTGCGCTACACCACAAAAAATCCAAAAACTCATATAGTGACCCGAAACGCTACCAAACACATGTCCCAACAGGGCACGCCCATAACATGGCACAAAATTCCAACGATGAGGTCAAAAATATTCCGGTAAAGCCCAGAAAACTCAACGAATCCAGAACAAAATCTCAGGTATTACAAAGAGGAATTGGCCGATTTTAGAATTTTAATCTAACTTGAAATGCGATAGCATAAGCTATGCTTATGATTAGCATGTTCTATCGAGGTTTAAAATTGGATCGCTCTATGCAACATCGCTATTAAAACTGGAGTAGCACATTTGCACGTGGTAAGCTACACCAGTAGCGTGCGCTAAGGGATAAATAGAATTTTTTTTGAATTTTCGTAGCTCGTTTGGACTCTTTAATCAATATTATGATATATATATATATATGTTTAAAAATTACCGATATGACCCATTCCAAATTGTAAATGTATAGAGTTAAACTAGGTAATGATTTTGTGAAAATATCTGGTAGTCGATCATTTTTCCGACAAAAATTAAACAAATATCTATCTTTATACATGATCACGTAAGAAGTGATGTCTAATATTTATATGCTTGGTACTACTATGCAAAATGGGGTTTTTGCTGAGATTAATGTTGTTTTGTTATCATATAAAATAGGAGTATTCGGGATAAGAATGTCATAATCTCAAAGTTGATTTTTAATCCACAAAACTTGTGCATACGCACTTCGGACAACCACATATTCAATTTCGACTTTGGAAGTCGCTACACTATTTTATTTTTGACTACTCCAAGAAATTAAGCAAGAACCAATAAAATGACATGTACTGTTAGTACTCTTTTTATCTAATTTGCAACCGTCAAAGTCGGCGTCGCTATATGCAACTAAGTTAAAATCCATACATGAAGAGTACTATAAACCTAGACCAATTGGGCACTTAGACAACAAAAACTTTATTTACATGCACTCAAATGAGATTCCTTCATATATGAAATCATCCAAACTTCTCGAACGTAACTCTTCACACTCCTCCAAATTGTAACCCACGAATTTAAGGTGGTTAAGACTACTTATTGAGGTGACTCTTGAGCTGAAGGGCTAATGGACAATTAAATCCAGTTTAACCTGCAGTAACCCCCACACGGTGGAGTGATTTTAGACTCAATGAAAATGGGTCTCTGTATTATATTTGCACACCAAGTTACATACAAAAATCATATTGCCACACATTACCTTTCTCCAGTTCCGTACTCAGTTTTCAGCACCAACAAGTACGTCGGAGTTGTGAGTTTTCAACACCAACATTAGCAGTTGTAACTTTGGACTTCTTGCCTGATGTGTCTGCTCTTATACGGAGGTAAAACATTTGCTATCATAATTAGATAGGAGTGGATTCATCTTATCCCGCTGCTACGGGAACATAAAGGAAGAGCGAAGATCTAAAAGAATTAGCTCGGGTTCCAAAGAAAAAAGAAAAGAAGAAATTTTATGGAAAGAATTCAACTCGCCTGTACTTTTATCTTTTTTTCTAAAACTTTTATTTTTGTAGTTTCTAATTAGAAAATTATCAATACCAACTTCCGCTTCAACACAGACCCTTGCAAAGCTAGGAAGAGTTTTATATGCAGTTTCCTCATCAAATTTTAAGGGTTCTTTACATATTTATACAATATTTATAAGGAAATTACACAAATCTAACATAAGGATATAATTATAAAACTAACGCATTGGATACTTGCAATTGGTAGTTTGTTTACCTGAAATATTGCATCCGAATATCAGTCATTTGGGTATCCAATGTCCAACATTCAGTGAAGTAAAATGCAGTTGGATACTTGCCAGTAATACTTTATTTACCCGAATATTATATTTGAATATAGTACAAGTTATTATTCTTGTAATTATATTAGTTTTATGAAATTTTTAGTTTTGTGAGATTTTTTGTAATTCTTTTATTGAATGTACCAATTAAAGATGGCGCACCAAAAAGTTGTGTTGAACTGCATTTAAGGTGATCCAATTAAAGATGGCGCACCAAAAAGTTTTTAGCGGAAATTTGGCAGTTGCAGGTTCTAAGCGGGAAAATAGTTGCATAGAAGCTATATACAACGTTTGTTCGTCCACAATATGAGGAAACCGTCTCTGTTGACCGTTGATCAGCTCAATCAATGATGGAGATTTCAGAAGCTTTGGTGGGTGAATTAATATGAAAATGGAGGATTTAGTGCGAGTGCACAGTGTGTGATAATGTGTGGACGTGTGTAGTAATTACTAATTAATTTGAACTTCAATCCATTACCTTTCGGCTATTCTAGACTATTTTACCGTAATAAGTATAGCATGGTGGCCATTCTAGAGAATTCATCCATTTACAAGTTAAGTTTGTATCTAACACACTCCTTAAACTTGATTTGTCATTCCAGGTATAATTCCGAATTTGGCAAAATCTTCAAATTTGAGTGGTTTGGTAAAATGTCGGCAACATGATCTTGTGATTTCACATACTCTACTTGAACATTCTTATTTGCAATGCATGCTCTGATGTAATGAAACTGTGTATCTGTTATTTGCTTTGATGATGAAATATTGGATTCTTGGCTAGCATCATTGCCGACATGTTATCCACGCTGATTGTGGTTGGCTCGTTTTATGGCCATCCAAGTTCTTCCAATGAATTTCTCAGCCAGACTGCATGGCAAACGCTGGATGTGGCAGGCACATATTCAGCTTCACATGTTGACAGTGTAACTATTGGTTACTTCTTTGACATCCAGGTGAAAGCGGTATCTCCCATGAAAAATACAAAACCACTTGTACTTTTTCGATCATCATTGTCTCCAGCCCAATCACTATCACTGTACCCGACAAGCTTATATTATTTCGTACTTAAATAGAACAAACCATAGTTGATCGTACCTCTGAGATAGCAAAGAATTCTTTTTGCTGCCTTTAAGTGCGTAGTGGTTGGACGCTCCATATATCGACTTACGAATCCTGTGGCATAATGTCCGGCCTTGTGCAAGTTAAGTACCGCAAACTCCCAACCAAATTCTTGAATACCGTCGGGTCTACTTTCTCTCCTGTACCATTATTGGATAACTTGGTCCCACATTATACCGGTGTGTTGATTGATTTGCAATCCTCCATCTTGGACTTCTTAAGAATTTCCTTAGCATATCCTTATTGTGTGATAAAGATTCCGTCTTTGAGTTGCTTGACTTCCACACCTAGGTAGTATGCCATTAGCCCAATATTGGTCATCTCGAACTCTCTAGTCATGGCCTTGATAAACTCCTCAATCATATTTGGACTATTTCCTATAAAAATCAGATCATCAACATACAAGCACACTATTTAAAAGTTGCTCTATAATTTCTTGTTTTGTTTTGTTTTTGCTTTTCTTCGTATGCTTGTAATGATCCCAATAAGAGATTAATATCCACCTCCTCCAGATTTTTAGTTTCCTCAATAGTCACCACAATATGTTCAATTTTAGGAGTTAGTGAATGCAATATTTTCTCCATAATTTTTACATCCTCTAATTTTCACCATTTCTTTTCATTTGATTTGAGGTTGCCAAGACTCTTAAACAATAATCCGAAATTGATTCGGACTCTTTCATATATAATGACTCAAATTCTCCTCTTAAGACATGAAGCCGTACCTTTTTCACTTGCTCGGCTCCTTTGCATGAGATCTCCAACTTCTCCCATGCTTCCTTGGCAGTGCTCGCACTCGAGATTTTCTCGAATTCGTCGTCCCTCAGCGCTTGATAAATAAGATAGAGAGCTTTCTTGTCCCTCTTTCTAGCATCTCGCAATTTATCTTTTTGCTTGGATAACTCGGCTTCTTCTCGCGGCTCTCGTAGCCATTCTCCACGATCTCCCATACGTCGTGGGCTCCCAAACGCGCCTTCATCTTGATACTCAAATTATCAAAATTGCTCTTGTCGAAGATTTGGAACGATTGTAAATTTGCCATACCCGAAGTAGAACCTTTTTTACAACTTATTAATGAGTAATTACTAATAAATTTTCTTTTTTATTTCTTTTCACTCACTATTTCTTCTTATCTTACAAGTTACAACTCATTGCTAACAACTCATACATATTTATATATGAACATGTCGATTAATTTCTAAAGTTATCAACTAACTTTTTGAATTTTATGGCTAATTAATTTGAACTTCCAACCATTACCTTTCGACTATTCAAGACAATTTTACCGTAATAATTATAGCATGGTTTTACTTGCACCGTCTAGGCCATTCTATAGAATTCATCCATTTGCAAATTAAGATTATATCTTGTTGGGAAAAACACACAAAGACGTCACAACGAAAAATACGGAACCTCGTTTGATAATTTTCCCAATCTCAGTTGTAACTTTGAGGTCACCGACGAGTAGAGTAAATCAAATACAACTCGACGAACAATACAAATGATATCAAAAACAATAAATAACGAGACACAATTTTAGCGTGGAAAATCCCTCAAGACGAGAGTAAAAACCACGGGACCGAAACCGCTTAAATCCACTATCACCAATTCACAATACACGATTCGTACTATACAATGATAATCTTCAAATACTTGGTAATAAACAATTTTCAAGTATTTGGAATACACAACAACAACAAGATCGAGAAAGAAAACACTAAAAATAGCTTACACAAGAAGCTTACAAAATATCCTAATTTCCGGACTCCAAAACTCGATCTACTCCGGTGAAAAGATTTGCCCAATCGCTACCAAGCTATTGTCAAAATATCACGACGATCCGATCGATACAAATCTGGAAAATCGAACAAGTATATCTCACTTTTCTCTTCTCTCTCTTGTATATCTCTCGTGTATGAAGTCTCTCAAAAATGGTGGGTGAAGTTCTGAAAAACGCAGCAAAAATGCTGCTAAAAAGAGGTGTCCCAAGCCAGTTGACTTGTGTGCCAGGACACAGACATTGTGTGCCTAGGTTGTAACACCCCCAAGTCCCATTGGGTCATTACAGTGTCGTGGACCCCATGCCGGGAGATCCACCAGGCGAACACGAATGACATTACATTAAATTAACCAACAAGAGCAACCATAGTCCTTACTATGATAACTCACACAATATTCCGAGAAGGAATTTCAACGACAATGATGGGCCTACATGACCAAAATGAAAATGAAAATACAACGGCATCCACGAGCCTTGCTCGGGTTATACAAAATGACAACAACTGACAAAACTGTAGTACTCCAATTGACTGACCGACATGAACATCTCGGACTAGTATCGCTCGAATGCCTCGTCCCCATCGTCATGCCCCTGTGTCTCAACTCTCTCCTCGCAAGTACCTAAAACATAAAAACATGTTCCGCCCCCACGGGGTCAGTCATCCAGGTAATGAATATCAAATATATGTACAACATGATATGCATCCAAAGGCAGAATGAAACGGTACAATAATAATAATAATAATAATAATAATAATAATAATAATACGAGATGCTCACAAACCAAGGTAAGAACCGAGCATTCGTGAAATACTATGCCACGGCATACTATTAATACCTGTTCAACATGTTAGAACATAAGTGCCCAATGGCGAATCATAATTATAGAGTACCACAATGAATTACACAACATGAACCAAACCAGAACTGAATTAATTATGAATCACAATGAATTACATGAAGATGAACCAAACCAGAACTGAATTAAATATGAATCACAATGAATTACATGAAGATGAACCAAACCAGCCCGAAGATGTAACATTGAAGGTCGAAGCCACGGCACGAAGCCGTATCAAAATGAAACCATCTAATGGCCATTGACCTATTGAGCGGTAGGTGTTGGGGTAAAAAACCGCGAAGGTTCAGGCCCCACCAAACTTACCCCATAATGAAACCATCCAATGGCCGTTGACCTACTGAGCTGTAGGTGTTGGGGAAAACAACCACGAAGGTTCAGGCCCCACCAAACTTACCCCATAATGAAATCTAGCCGAGACTAGCCACCAAAATACAATTAATCACAAACGGCAACGATCCCAAGATTACCGAATTTCACAAGAATGATACTGTGCTACCTTGAGTCGGCCAACACGAGAACAATAATTCACGGATGGGCAACGTCCTCGGCGGTCCCAATTCAATACTTCGATTACCTTAGAATGGTCAATCGATAACAACAACACAATGGATGGGAACTATCCTCGACAGCACCAATTCAATACCTCGATTGCCTTAGAATAGCCAACCGATAACAATGATGCAGCGGATGATTCAATACCTCGGTTGCCTTATAGTGGCCAAACGATAACAATGATCCCATGAATGATTGAACACTTTGACCTTAGAGCGGCCAATCGATAACAATGATACAATGAATGCCTCGGCACCTTTAATCGATTACCGACGACGAAGATGAGAACGGGTACGCCAATGCCTTCAATCGGCCGATATAATATGAATGACAGGATGCCAACATTAATAACAATGATTACAATAATATCTTAGATCGACATCAATATTAACAACAACAATCGATACATCGATACCGCGAACCGGCTATCGACAATAACATTAACAACGAGTACGCAATGCCTTGAACCGGACATTAATGAACAATAATAAACATTTGGCATAATTGCCGAAAGTATCGTATCGAACGATCCCTTTAATATCATTGAATTCATGAAGAGATCAAGTCTCAGAATGATACAACACATTCATACACATATAAGATAACATTAATATCATTGACTAGTACAAGTATAAAACTTGCCTCAAACCGACGGCGAGAAAGTCCTTCCACGACCAACGTCCTTTATGGAATTATCGGTCGCTTGAATAACCTTGAATAACACAATTACCAACGATTCGCTTAATATACATATCCATGTATAGTCATAACCAAATGGAAAGGTTGATACTACACTACCCAACTCATTGGGGCAATTTAACAAACATGTTGTAAACAATCTTCAATTGTTTACAACTAGTCTCAATTATATCGATACCAAGCCTCTAAAGAATGATTCAATCCAACAAAACATCCTCAAAACACTTAATAATCCAAAAGAAAGACACAAAACGAGATTTCAACAACATCTAATCGAAACCCCCAGTTCCAAAATCAACATCCAACATGTTCTTGAATAATCTGTTGGAAAGTAAAACGCAGCGGAAGCGAAGTTTGGAAAGTTGATAATCGCGTTTTACACATCTACGAGCATAAAATCTATTTAGGCATGCTAATTAATTAATTACTAAGACTAATAAGCAATTTAAATATTATTTATTATTTATTAATTAAATATGTTGATTATTAAAATATCCTAATCTCGATCCAAGATCATAGGATATTACCTCTTGAAGAGTATTGGTTGCTTTCGTCTTGATCACCTTGTATTTCTACCTTTAGACTTTCTAGAGTATGATCCGCCTTAACCCGGACGTTGTGTGGGCAACGACCTACCGGATCTTGTTTGGACTTCTATGGGGAATCGGCCGAAACTCCTTCACTTTGTAACACCCCAAACTAGGCGGATATTACAGTGCCTTGGTCCCCCGACTGGGACCCACCAGGCGAATGAAAATTAATGAATTAAATAATATAATTGTATTACTGAACCACATTATATTATCAATTACTCCGACGAGGAGCTTCATTACAACACACCCAAGATAATACCGAATACATGTATATTTTATATGAAGATAAAATACACAACACTGAATGAAACGGAGTATCCGAATGGAAAACTGCAGCGGAAAAATAAAATGACAACAACATGAATGATTGAAAGGATTAGGGCCCCCTACTAGTATCACTGGGACTCCTCGCCATCAACATGCTCTTCCCGTGCCTTTGCCTTGCCGTGACCTGAAAACAATATCCCCTAACGGGATCAGTTACACAGAACAACAATCCTCAAGGATTGAATATACACAATCATGATATATCTCAATTAGGAAATATCCTTAGTTATGAATTTAAGCTGAATAGGAGCATCATAGTACGTCCGTAATGTTCTGTGCAAGTGTACAAGACGAGTGCCCGGACACACCAGTCCTTGTACCTAATTAGTCTCACGGAGGTAAACGTTACCGTGTGCACAGTCCAATGTATCGGTGACCCAATACATGACCATCGTGTGCTTGACTAAAAATTCCACACATCCGCACCCGGCCACGCAATATGAACCCAGAAGGTCATATGAACGAGAATGACCATAATGAATATCAATGAATAATAATCCGACAAAGTCAAGAATGACTCACCGAGATGAAAATAATAGTGAAGTGATTGATAGCTCAATGAAATGATTGGAACCGTCGTTCCTCGTGAATGAAGTGATTATTCGACAGTTACAAGTCTCAATACGGTTAATACAATGATGAATGAGTTATGATTATGAATGAACAACAACAAAAGGAATGAATATCCTTTTAACCGAGTAAGAATTAACTTACACAACACCAACGAAGAATGTCCTTCCACGAACAACGTCCTAAATGAGATGTCAGTCGCTTGAACAACCTTGAATAACACAATTACCAACAATCCGTTCAACATACGAATCAAACACGAGTAAAACTAACTCAAAACGTCGATACGACTAAACCAAACTCATTGGGGCATTATATCAAACACGTTGCGGCCAATCTTCGATTGTTTACAACCAAACCTTAACTATACCATTATCAAAACCCCAAGAAGTGTTCCAAACCAACAAAACATCTTCAATACAATGAATAATCCAATATGAATGTCCAAATTCGTGATTACAACAACATGATTATAACGTCCAAAACATCATATCTCAACACAAAATCGAAATCCAAGATGTTGAAGAATATTACCTTTAAAGATCCAAACACTTTGATAAGAAGAATACGCGTTAGATCGACTATCCAAGCTTCCCAAGCGAATGAAGATGATGAAAATCGAACACCCAAGTGATTGATGATGAAAAATCTCTCCCTCAAGCCCTCTCTCTCGGATACAGGGTGAAAAAATGAGAAAATGAACTCAAAGTCCCGTCCAAGTACTATATAAACTGCCGAATGTTACGACCGTAACTCGGCCTACTTACGGCCGTAACATCCCAAGTCAACGGCCTTACGGCCATAATCAACCATCTCGTACGGCCGTAACTCGGCTTCGTCCAGAATCTGCCGACAGTCATACGGCCGTACCCGCACCTGTCTTACGAGCGTAACTCGCCCTCATCCAAAACACCTGCCGACAGCCATACGGCCGTACCCGCATGCCTTACGGGCATAACTCGCCCGATAAGGCCGTACCCGGCCAAACTTACGGGTGTAAGAAGCCTTCACAAACCGCACGGGCACTCGCCGCATCAGACGGCCAGAATCGCCAAGCCTTACGGCCGTATGCCGTAACCCTTACGGCCGTATGCCGCAACCCTTACGGCCGTAAGTCCCATTCGTCCGAACTGGACTGAAATCAACGAACGCCTGTTACGGCCGTATCCGACAATCCTTACGGTCGTAACTCACTGCTGGAAGTGACAAAAATCCGACAACTCCGTCTACTCGTTACAACCGGTGAATGATGTGACGTACAATACTGGTATGATTGTAAATAAGTCCAATAACACATGATAGATGATACTTCCAACACGAGACTATATTCCCGATGATAATGATGATACTCTCGTCTCGATCCACAAATGGAGATGAATGATGATCGGTAACTGATACACGGTTACAAAATGCCAACGATGAACCCAAATGAATGAATCACGAATGATGAGTGATTATTAATGAGTGAAAATTACTGAGTGACAATTACTGACTGATAATTACTGAATGATAATTACTGAATTACAACCGGGTATTACATACTCCCCCCGTTAAAAAGAGTTTCGTCCTCGAAACTAAGTGTCAAACAACTCGGGATAACTCTCCCGCATGCTATGCTCGATTTCCCAAGTAGCCCTCTTCGATTCCGTGTCTAGACCACTGAATCTTGACCAAAGGAATCGTCTTGTTCCTCAACTGTTTGATTCGCCGCTCTAAAACTCGTATAGGACGCTCCTCATACGAATGATCATCCGTGATCTCGATTCCGCCGAACTGAAGTATGTGACTCGGGTCGGCAACATACTTCCGCAACTGAGAGACGTGAAACACATTATGAATTCGGCTCAACGACGGAGGTAAGGCCAATCGATAAGCCAGACTGCCTACTCGATCCAAAATCTCAAACGGTCCGATGAATCTCGGACTCAACTTCTCCCGTTTTCCGAATCGGAAAATACCTCGACTCGGGGATACCTTGACCAACACGTGGTCACCTGTCTCGAACTCTAGTGGTCGACGACGATTATCTGCATATGATTTCTGTCGACTATGAGCGGTCAACAAACGACTCCTGATCAAAGCTACCTTCTCACGGGCGGCTATAAGCATATTGGCCTCGGTGCCGATTGATTTTGACAAGTCATCCCAACACAAAGGAGATCGACAACGACGATCATACAAGGCCTCGTAAAGTGCCATCTTAATCGAAGCATGCCAACTAATATTGTACGTGAACTCAATCAACGGTAGTTCGGCTTCCCAATTATCTTTCCAATCGAGAACACATGCCCTCAACATGTCCTCCAAAGTCTGAATAGTCCTCTCTGATTGTCCGTCGGACTGAGGATGAAAAGTTGTGCTGAGATTAAGCTGAGTTCCCATAGCACGATGAACTGATTTCCAAAAAATGTGATACGAATCGTCCGTCACGATCGGAAACGATACTCTTAGGAGTACCATGCAATCTCACTATCTCTTTGATGAACAACTGGGCAAGTCTCTCGAGACCCCACGTATCCTTAATCTTAAGGAAATGAGATGACTTAGTTAAACGGTCCACAACTACCCAAATTGTATTCATGCCACAACGACTCATCGGCAAACTCGTGATGAAATCCATAGAAATATCTTCCCACTTCCACTCTGGAATAGGGAGCGGTTCCAGCATACCTGCCGGTTGCTGATGTTCTATCTTGACTTGCTGACAGGTCAAACATCTCGAAACAAATTCCGCGACTTCTCGCTTCATATTACTCCACCAGTAATTTTGTTTCAAGTCTTTGTACATCTTGCTAGACCTCGGATGAATGGAATAAGGGGTAGCATGAGCTTCTCTCAAAATCGAGTTTTTCAACTCGTCATCCGCCGGTGCGCATAACCGATTCTTGAATCACAAGCTTTCCCCTGAACCACATCCTCTCGGATGCGTAACAATGATGGGTCTGAACCCTGATTCACCCTGATTGTCTCCTCAAGTGGCGATGAAATCCCTAACGTGCAAAGTTGCCCTTGCACTCGCTAAATCCAGACCTCGATCTCGGGTCTAAGAAATTCCTGTTGAAGCTCTTTCTGAACTGTTAAACGAGCAAGCATTTGCTCCTGAACGGACTTACGACTCAAGGCATCGGAGACAACGTTCGCCTTGCCCGGGTGGTATAGGATCTCAATATCATAATCTTTGATTAGTTCCAACCACCGCCTCTGTCGCATATTTATCTCCTTCTGAGTAAATATATACTTCAACTCTTATGATCAGTGAATATCTGACAGGTGGCGCCATAAAGGTAATGACGCCAAATCTTCAAGCGAAAACCACGGCTGCTAGCTCCAGGTCGTGGGTCGGATAATTAACCCCGTAAGGTTTCAATTGCCGTGAAGCATAGGAAATAACATTCCCATTCTGCATTAATACACATCCAAGACCGTGTCCGGACGCGTCACTATAAACCACAAATCCTTCCGTCCCTTGTGGCAAGGAAAGGACAGGTGCTGAAATTAATCGGCTCTTGAGTTCCTCAAAACTCCGCTGACACGCGTCGGACCATGTGTATTTCTTATCCTTTCGCAAAAGGTTCGTCATTGATTGAGCGATTTTAGAAAATCCTTCCACAAATCGCCGATAATAACCGGCTACTCCAAGAAAGCTTCGGATTTCCTTACGTTCTTCGGAGGTAACCAATCTCGGATAGCCTCCGTCTTCTGAGGATCAATACGTACACCATATGATGAAATTACATGCTCGAGAAACGACACTTTGGACATCTAGAACTCACACTTGGAAAACTTTCCATAAAGTTGCTCTTGTCTCAACACGTTGAACACCTGATGAAGGTGAAACTCGTGCTCCTCCCGGTCACGAGAATAAATTAAAATGTCATCAATGAAGATAACCACAAACTGATCCCAAAAAGTCGATGAAAACCCGATTCATTAACTCCATGAATACCGCAGGTGCATTAGATAACCCAAACGGAATTACTACGAACTCATAATGACCATAGCGTTTTCGAAATGCCTTCCTCGCGATATCCGACTCTCGAATTCGCAACTGATGATATCCAATTCTTAAGTCGATCTTGGAAAATACTGAAGCTCCCTGAAGTTGATCTAAGAGATCATCAATATGGGGTAGAGGATACTTATTCTTGATCGTCACCCTGTTCAACTCCCGATAATTAATACACACACGAAACGAACCATCCTTCTTCTTGACAAATAACACTGGTGCTCCCCACGGGGACGCACTCGGTCGGATATAACCTTTCTCGAACAATTCCTCGAGTTGATTCTTCAACTCCTGCTTTTCGGTCGGGGCCATCCGATATGGTGCCTTCGATAATGGGGACATACCAGGCTCCAACTCTATCGTGAATTCCACATCCCTCGGTGGAGGTAAACCAGGTAGCTCGTCTGGGAGTACATCGTCAATTGATAACAATGATACAACGAATGGTTGAACACCTCGATTTCCTTGGAACGGTCAATCGATGACAATGATACAATGGATGATTGAACACCTCGATTGCCTTAGAACGGCCAATCGATGACAATGATACAATGAATGATTGAACACCTCGATTGCCTTAGAACGGCCAATCGATGACAATGATACAATGAATGATTGAACATCTCTGATTGAGAAATTTCACTGCTTTCATCATATTAATGATTCTTCTGGAACAAAGGGGATTACCTCCCTGAAATACACACTCGGCTCCAACGACTGAAATGATAGTGACCATACGCTTACGAACACTGAGGATGGTATCATGACGATCCATCCAACTAATACCCAATATTACATCATCCTTAGGTAAATCCACCACGATTAGGTCCACCAACCAATCGCGGTCATTAAGCTTAATTCGGTCAGTTCTTAACCTCATGATTTCCGAAAATCCTACCACCGACAGGTAGACCAATGATATAAGGTCCACAATTAATAGGACTATCTAAGTGAAGTCTATTTAAATATGATTCGGAAATGATTGAATGCGATGTACCAGTATCAAAAAGGGTACACACAGGTTGAGATAGAATTACGAGTATACCTGAGATCATTCGGGCCTCCGGATCGTCGGTTCTCTTCATCGCGTGAATCCGGGACTTGCCGGCCCCCGAACCAGACGCTCCCGTCTGATAAATATGAGCTCCGCCTTTATTCGCTTCCGTCGTCTTAAACGATGGCCGACAGATCGATTACGAATCGCCGCCGATTACTTGGGGCACGAGATGCCGCCGGCTTGGAGTCCTTTCGGTAAAAACGGGCCTTATGCCCAATAATCCCACAGTTATGGCACGTGATAGACGGTTTCAGACACTTAGTGCTGTAATGACCCGGCGCTCCACAGTTGAAACAGGTGATGGCCGAACTGGCCGCTCGGGACTGAGACTCTGCGGGCTTATGCCCCGTAGGAGGTCGCTCAGAAAAAGTAGAGCTCACTCGAGACTTCTTGAAGGTTGACTGACCGCCTTCGGACTGATTATGCTTCGTTGATTTCTTTCTGACAGATGAAGGTTGTTGCTCAGTAATTTCCTTAGCAGCAGGCTTATACGGGAGAGTTCTCTCGATTAATTCGGCCAGAGTGGCGCAATGATGATTGAGCAATTGCATATGGGTCATCATGGCCTGCATAAAAATGAGTGGATCAACCCGAACATCTTTCGATCGAGCGGAGTCCTGGGTACGATTTCCCGACAGTGAGTGATTATTTCCCGGGTTTCGGCCCGCACCGCGGCCTCTAGGGGTGTGCATGGTACGGTATGGTACGGTTTTAGGATAAAACCGATACCATACCAAATATATTCGTTTTATTATGATTCAATACCATAAACATACGGGTTTTTTCGGTTTGGTAGTTCGGTATTTCGGTTTGGTTTACATCGGTACGGTATTTTTTCGGTTTTTCTACTTGATACTTGATAGCATTAATAAGACAAAAATACTCGAATAAATTAATTCAACAAGGTACCATAAACAGCTGATCCAAATTAATAGCTAAACCAAAAAAATCACACTAACCTTAAGACAGTAACTAATTTAATGTTCAAGTTTTCATCCAATTATTTTGGAGGATAAAAAGAAAAGAAAAAAAGAAAAAAAAAAAAGAAAAACAAGTGTCTTGAACTTCAATAAATTTATTATATTTTTATAATCATGTGAGTCTGTAACTACTCAATATATAATATATTATCATAAAAATATTTAATATCAATAACGGTACGGTACGGTTTTTTTTTCGGTATTTAAGTCAAATACCGTACCGTTACCGAAATTTCGGTTTTATAAAAAATAAAAACCATATATGTCGGTTTAAGCGGTTTATCGGTTTTTTCGGTACGGTTTTTACGGTGCGGTACGGTTTTCCGGTTTAATCGGTTTTTTTGCACACCCCTAGCGGCCTCTCCCCGTGTGTCCCCTGACAGCTCTCTCCATACTGAAGTAGGAAGGTCGCATGATAATCATAGATCTCGTATGAGTACCGCATTATGATTTACGTCATGAAATGATGAAAATGAGCATACGCGTTCTAACACAGTGATTACATGAATGATTAACTGAGGTGACATGATTATCTGATGATATTCTTGAAATGATTATCTTGAACAGTTAACAAGATTAATGATATGATCCTCAAGATCAACAACTGAGTGATGAAATGAATTGAGTGATTAATGAGTTAACATGATCAACGTGATTAAAATGAAAATAATGTTTGAGGATTGTTAACTGATGACTTATGAATGAATGATTCTAATTGCCAGAAATTATACCATGGCGTTAGAAGTCTTACAGTTCTTTCGGTCTGATGGGCTTGGCATTTGCACAGGTCACATGTGACGCGAAAGTCCAATGATACTAGTCCGATGACGATGATTTCAAATGAGACACGACTCGGAAGGTAGTAATCAAAACCTCTCTCCGATACCAACTCTGTAATACCCCAAACTAGGCGGATATTACAGTGCCGTGGACCCCCGACTGGGACCCACCAGGCGAATGAAAATTAATGAATTAAATAATATGATTGTAGTACCGAACCACATTATGTTATCAATTACTCCGACGAGGAGCTTCATTAAAACACACCCAAGGTAACTCCGAATACATGTATATTTTATATGAAGATAAAATACACAACACTGAATGAAATGGAGTATCCGAATGGAAAACTGCAGCGGAAAAATAAAATGACAACAACATGAATGACTGAAAGGATTGGGGTCCCCTACTAGTATCACTGGGACTCTTCGCCGTCAACATGCTCTTCCCGTGCCTTTGCATTGCCGTGACCTGAAAACAATATCCCCTAACGGGGTCAGTTACACAGAACAACAATCCTCAAGGGTTGAATATACACAATCATGATATATCTCAATTATGAAATATCCTTAGTTATGAATTTAAGCTGAAGAGGAGCATCATAGTACGCCCGTAATGTTCTGTGCAAGTATACAAGATGAGTGCCCGGACACACCAGTCCTTGTACCTAATTAGTCTCACGGAGGTAAACGTTACCGTGTGCACAGTCTAATGTATCGGTGACCCAATACATGACCATCGTGTGATCGACTAAAAATTCCACACATCTGCACCCGGCCATGCAATATGAACCCAGAAGGTCATATGAACGAGAATAACCATAATGAATATCAATGAATAATAATCCGACAAAGTCAAGAATGACTCACCGAGATGAAAATAATAGTGAAGTGATTGATAGCTCAATGAAATGATTGGAACCGTCGTTCCTCGTGAATGAAGTGATTATTCGACAATTACAAGTCTCAATACGGTTAATACAATGATGAATGAGTTATGATTATGAATGAACAACAACAAAAGGAATGAATATCCTTTTAACCGAGTAAGAATTAACTTACACAACACCAATGAAGAATGTCCTTCAACGAACAACGTCCTAAATGAGATGTCGGTCGCTCGAACAACCTTGAATAACATAATTACCAACAATCCGTTCAACATACGAATCAAACACGAGTATAACTAACTCAAAACGTCGATACGACTAAACCAAACTCATTGGGGCATTATATCAAACACGTTGCGGCCAATCTTCGATTGTTTACAACCAAACCTTAACTATACCATTATCAAAACCCCAAGAAGTGTTCCAAACCAACAAAACATCTTCAATACAATCAATAATCCAATATGAATGTCCAAATTCGTGATTACAACAACAACTAATTGAAAACCCCCAAATCCAACTCAATATTCAAAGTGTTCTTGAATAACCTTTCAATATTCATACACACTCGTAATCATACGTACATCTCTTCATACAACATGATTATAACGTCCAAAATATCATATCTTAACACAAAATTGAAATCCATGATGTTGAAGAATATTACCTTTGAAGATCCAAACACTTTGATCCGAAGAATACGCGTTAGATCGACTATCCAAGCTTCCCAAGCGAATGAAGATGATGAAAACCGAACACCCAAGTGATTGATGATGAAAAATCTCTCCCTCAAGCCCTCTCTCTCGGATACAAGGTGAAGAAATGAGAAAATGAACTCAAAGTCCCGTCCAAGTACTATATAAACTTCCGAATGTTACGGCCGTAACTCGGCCTACTTACGGCCGTAACATCCCAAGTCAACGGCCTTACGGCCGTAACCAACCATCTCGTACGGCCGTAACTCGGCTTCTTCCAGAATCTGCCGACATTCATACGGCCGTACCCGCACCTGTCTTACGGGCGTAACTCGCCCTCGTCCAAAACACCTGCCGACAGCCATACGGCCGTACACGCACGCCTTACGGGCGTAACTCGCCCGATACGGCCGTACCCGGCCAAACTTACGGGCGTAAGAAGCCTTCACAAAGCGCTGGGAACTCGCCAGCATCGTGACGGCCAGAATCGCCAAGCCTTACGGCCGTACCAGCCTCATCTTACGGCCGTATGCCGCAACCCTTACGGCCGTAAGTCCCATTCGTCCGAACTGGCCTGAAATTAACGAACGCCTGTTACGACCGTATCCGACAATCCTTACGGCCGTAACTCGCTGCTGGAAGTGACAAAAATCCGACAACTCCGTCTACTCGTTACAACCGGTGAATGATCCAACGTACAATACTGGTATGATTGTAAATAAGTCCAATAACACGTGATAGATGATACTTCCAACACGAGACTATATTCTCGATGATAATGATGATACTCTCGTCTCGATCCACAAACGGAGATGAATGATGATCGGTAACTGATACACGGTTACAAAATGCCAACGATGAACCCAAATGAATGAATCACGAATGATGAGTGATTATTAATGAGTGAAAATTACTAAGTGACAATTACTGACTGATAATTACTGAATGATAATTACTTAATTACAACCGGGTATTACACACTTGGGATCACTCGATTTATTTTTCTTTGCTTTCTAGTATTTTATGAACACTCTTAGCAAATTGATGTGTTATCTAAATTGTAGAATCAAAGACACAAGTTTAGATCTACAATTAAACACAAGAAGAAGAAAATCGATCTCTCAAGCTTGGGACAATGAATAATCGGCCAACACCTCCCCATAAGTCCTATTTATAGGCTCTTGGACTACTACTAGGGATTTTAAGGAGGATTATGGAAGGACTCCCTAATAATTCATCTTACCTTATTAGGACTCTTCATCATATATAATGAATCCATTAATATCAACTTAGTCCACTAAAAAGTTGATATTGCACTTCCTACCAAAATCCCAAATTACGAAATTGGGCTCCTTATTAAAAATATTATTTCCCGTGGTTAAGATATCGAATGTCCATTAATTAATTATAAGCTACTGACAGCTTTAATTAATTAATATCTTATCCAAGAGTAGTACCACTCGAACCTTATTATTATATCGGAATTAAATCCACCTGCAGGGTTTAATATAATAATCATTATCGAGCTCCTCAAGGGGACATCATCAACCCGCACGAGTCGGGACACGATTTCAAGTAATAATAATAACTGTCGTATAAACAATATTATTGCCCAAGATACGAGGCTTATTGAGCCGATCATTTTGACTCTCACCTATGGTAAATCAAAGCAATAATTATTGCAAATACACAATTAAATATTATATACTTAGAATTAAGAAATAATAATTATCCGAGATTTACGTTCTTCTTACAGTCAGTACAGAAGACACTATCTCACCTCGATCCAGTTCAACGTATGCAAATACGCTAATGTATGCTAATAGTCAAGACCAACTATTCTCAAGCATACACTACAACCTTTTATATAATTTGTCTAATAATTATATAGGTTGTGAACTATTATATTATTTTATAAGGCACCGATAATGTGATCTTCCGTGTGACACCAACACACCACATTATCTACAATATAAAATAATTAGACATTTCATTTGCATAACCATAACGTGAATAAATATGCAAAACATGTGATTAAATGTAATTAATATTCTCATAGGTAGTAACAGGGAAATTAGGTAATACAAGTATAAAGTATGCTTTGCAGTATACCATCCTAACAATATCCCACTTATACTCAAAGCATGCTTTTAAGTATACCACTCTATTACATAGTCTCTCATTTCTCCCACTTATACTCAAAGCAATGCTGCCATACACCGTAATCCCATTCCTTCCACATGCCTTTCAAATTGTCGGCCTTTCGTGAAAGGGTCAGCAAGATTATCTTCCGATGCAACCCTGGCTACAACTAAGTCTCCTTCCTTTACGAAGTGTCGTATGATGTGGTACTTGCGGTTGATATTCTTACTTGCCTGGTGGGCTCGTGGTTCCGTCGAATTTGCGACTGCACCAGTATTATCACAATAAAGTGTAATACCCTTTGGCAAATCGGGAATCACATCTAAGTCCTGCAGGAAGTACTTGAGCCACACTGCCTCCTTGGCTGCCTCATAGGCTTCCACGTACTCGGCTTCCATGGTAGAGTCCGAGATGCATTTCTGCTTCACACTCCTCCAACTAATGGCTCCACCTCCCAGGCTAAAAACATAACCCGAAGTAGACTTGGACTTTTCTTTGTCCGATGAAAAATCTGAGTCAGTGTAACCCACCGGAAGCAGGTCGTATGATTGATGTACAAGCATGTACTCCCTAGTCCTTCTCAGGTACTTGAGTATGTGCTTGACAGCAATCCAGTGTCCTGGTCATGGGTTTGACTGATATCTAGCAGCCATGCCCACGGCATGACAGATATCTGGTCTAGTGCAAAGCATAGCATACATGAGACTTTCCACAGCAGATGCATAAGGGACCATCTTCATGTCATCTATATCCTTTTGTGTCTTAGGACACATGTTCTTAGATAGTTGAATTCCATGCCTGTAAGGCAGAAAACCTTTCCTGGAATTCTCCATACTAAACCGCTTCAGCACTGTATCGATATAGGATGCCTGGGATAAGCACAACATCCTTTTCTTCCGATCACGAAAGATCCTGATTCCAAGGATGTGTCCTGCTTCTCCTACATCCTTCATATCGAACTGCTCAGATAGCCATACCCGTACATCCGACAATTCCTTCACGTTGTTTCCAATCAGAAGGATATCGTCTACATACAGTACAAGAAACACCAACACGTTTCCATCGCATTTCTTATAGACACAACTCCCACTCGGACATTGGATGAATCCATATGACTGGACAACTTAGTCAAAACGAGTGTTCCAATATCTAGATGCTTGCTTAAGTCCATAAATGGATTTCTTAAGTTTGCACACCAAGTGCTCTTCTCCTTCAGCAATGAATCCCTCTGCTTGGCGCATATAGATTTCCTTGTCTAGACTCCCATTCAAGAATGCAGTCTTGACATCCATCTGCCAAATCTCCAGATCCAAATGCGCAGCTATAGCTAAAAGAATCTGGATTGACTTAAGCATGGATACCGGCGAAAAGGTTTCATCATAATCGATACCCTCTTTCTGAGTGTAACCTTTTGCAACAAGCCTCGCTTTGAAGGTTTAAACCTTCCCGTCACGTCCTTTCTTTCGCTTGTAGACCCATTAACTCCCAATGGCTTGTACACCAATAGGTAGCTCTACTAGCTCCCACACTTGATTGGAATCCATAGATCCCATTTCTGATTCCATTGCTACTTGCCAGGAGTCAGCATTTTTATTTTGGATTGCCTCCTTATAGGTCCAGGGATCTGATTCATCTTCGCCTGGGATTGAGTCCGAAGACTTTCCCACGCCTATGAATCGTTTGGGCTGATGAACAACCCTCCCACTACGACGAGGCAAATCCTGAGTTGGTGTAAAAGTATCAGAATCGATACGTGGTGCAGTGTTAGTTGGCGCTTGTACGATTGGTATAGACGGAGTCTCGCCCCTCAGCTCTTCCAGTATTATCTCGCTCATGGGCTTGTGACTAATCATATAATCCTCTTCCAGAAATCGGGCATTGGTGCTAATAATGACCTTCTGATCCTGGGGACTATAGAACAAGCCACCCTTCGTTCCCTTAGGATATCCCATAAACACTCGTACTTCTGTACGAGATGCCAACTTATCAGCTTCCTTATTCAGCACATGTGCTGGAGTACCCCAAATCCGAACATGTCCTAGACTGGGCTTACGCCCACTCCATAGTTCTGTGGGTGTTTTTGGAACTGATTTCGAAGGCACCAGGTTTAGAATGTACGCCGTTGTTTCTAAGGCGTATCCCCAAAACGAAATAGGTAAATCTGAACAACTCATTATTGATATAACCATTTCTAAAAGAGTCTTATTCCTTCTTTCAGCCACACCATTTTGTTGTGGAGTTTCCGGTGCGGTGAGCTGGGACAAAATCCCCTCATTCGCCAAGAAATCCAAAAACTCTCCACTAAGGTATTCGCCACCAAGATCAGAACGTAGTGACTTGATACTCTTTCCATGACGCTTTTCCGTTTCAGCCTGGAAGTCTCTGAACTTGTCAAAGGCTTCAGACTTACGTCGCATCAAATATATGTATCCATATCTCGAATAATCATCTTTGAACGTGATGAAGTATTCGAAACCACCCCTAGCCTGGATATTCATTGGACCACATACATCCATATGAACCAATTCTAACACATTCTGAGTACGGTTTCCCTTGGTTTTAAAAACCCTTTTGGTCATCTTACCTTCCAGACAGGATTCACAAATTAGAAATGACTCAACTTGGAGGTCATCCAATGGGCCATCATCTATCAATCTTTGAATTCTTCCAAGGTTTACATGCCCTAACCGTAAATGCCACAGATATGTTTGGTTTATGCTTGAAGGTTCTTTTCTCTTTTTAGGTTTAGACAAAGAGTTAAGTGATTTATGCATAGGAGTTTGTGCAGTATTAACGACATATAGTCCATCATTAAAAATACCTTTGCAAATATATTCACCGCTTCTTTTCTTAATAATGGCATCATCATCAAAAGAAACTGAATAACCATCGCTTTTTAATTTAGAAACCAAAATTAAATTCATTCTAAAATCCGGTACTAATAATACATTATTTAGGACTAATAATTTATCATTAATCTTCAACTGCACGACTCCCACTGCAATGACCATAAGCACGGAATAATCGCCTGATTGATGGTAATCTCGCCCGCACTAAGCTGCTTGGTTACCTGAAAACCATGCGAGTCAAAGCAAACATGATCAGTGGAGCCTGAATCAACTATCCACGAAGTGGAAGAACAAGCTGCCAAACATGTTTTGACTACTAGTGCACGAGACATACCTTTCTTAAGAGCAGGGCAGTCCGCTTTAAAATGTCCTTTCTGACCGCACTTATAGAACTTTCCCTTTGGCTTTTTGTTCGCCTCGGGGTGAGGAGCCTTGCTTTTCACCTTCAAGGTTGCCACTTGCTTCTGGCCAACCTGCTTCTTCTTCTTTCCCCATTTGGGTTTGGAAGAAGTAGCACCGGTTGCCGCAAGAATCTGATGATAACCTTGTTTGAAGAGACCTTCAGCAGACTGAAGCTCTGTCAGAAGTTCCGCAAAACTATATGTCCTACGGTTCATATTGTAGTTAAGGCGGAACTGCTCAAAGTTTCTAGGTAAGCTGCCTAAGATAATATCGACCTGCGTTTCCGCATTGATAGTAGCCCCCAGTATGCTCAGTTCGTTCAAATGAGACATCATTTTCAGAACATGATCCCTCACTGGGGTCCCTTCAGACATTTGGGTTGTCATTAATACCCTCATTGCATTTTGTCTAGCCGTCCGGTTCTGATGACCACACATCTCGGTGAGACTTTTCATCATTTCCGCGCCCGAGCCCATCGTCTGATGCTGATGCTGTAATACATTTGTCAGTGAAGCCAAAATGTAACAGCGAGCCATCTCATCAGACTTTTTCCATTTTCGAAATTCAGCCAACTCTTCGGGAGTGGCATCCGGTTCTGATTCTAGAGGGCTCTCCTCGATTAAGACAAATTTATTCCCCTCAACAGTCAGGACAATGTCAAGATTTCTTTTCCAATCGGCAAAGTTAGTGCCATCAAGTTTATTTTCTTTGAGAATAACAGCTAGTGGATTGAAAGACATCTGAGATAAAAATTAAAAACATCCATCACATAATGCATAGCAAAATATATCGAAAAACCTCAAAACACAATATATATGCTAGCAACCAACACCTCGAAAAATCCGCACATGCAAGCCACGATCGTGTGGACGTTTACACAGACATTTCTCAAGTAGAGTTTTACGTCTTTAATTTTACTATCTAGTCAAACCACGTTATGACAAGTAAAATTAATAGTTGGTTCCTCTTGGCATGTATTAATTAACATAGACTCTGATGGGGAGCTTATTAATTAATACACCTAAGTGAACACCATAATTTAACATCCTTAAAATATTATCTTTTAAATAATAGTCCTACAGATGGAGAGGTCCTATCATAAAAAGTAATATTTACCTTATGTTATCATTTTGAAATTTAAAACTAGTGAATCTATAATTAGCACATCCGATATGGAGGAAGACTCTAATGTCAACGCGCATGCTAATTACTTCACAATTTAAATTAATTATGGAGGCCAATTTGATTTTATTTTAAAAAAATAAATCAATTTAATCACTTAGTTATTTTATCCTTAAGGTTTTTTATTTTCTCATCCTAACATGCAAGGAAACCTATCACGCATACATCCATACATGTCATACATCAAAACAATAAAAATCAAAAATAAAGCATGAATAATTAAATTATACAATTATCATGGTCTTCTTCCTTGAGTTGAATCCGAGAAAATCTTCGACTCGATCTCTCCCACTGAATCAAGCATCTCGTCGCTCCTCCCAGTGGCCGTGGATTTCCAAAATTAAAATTTCACTTTTATGCAAAATTAATTACATAAAAAAATTTAATTTTAAATCCCGACTCTCCAAATGGACGCAAGCGGCAAATAACGAACCGGACCAAAATCGACGACCGACCAACCAGCGAATGGCCCGGACCAAAGCCGCCATGCATCGGGTGCTGCTTGCCGCCGCTTTCAGCGATCGTGTCTTGCTTCGGCGCTTGCCGCTTGCTTGGCCATGGCCGCTTGAAGAGCCGGTCGCTTCTCTATTTCTTCGTGATCCCTTCTTATCCGAATTCGATTAAAATTTTATACAAAATAAAATACATCGAAATTACATCAAGATTACACGAAAAATAAAACCACCTAGAACTACCCGCGGATTTTCTCACGGAAAAAACCATTACATGCCTCAAAAAATGGGTCAAGCCAACAATTGCATAATTAATAAAAATAAATAAATACACCATTCATATAAACCATGATAATTGGATCATATCACCTGCAAGAACACATCTAACAAAATATTCCAACATCAAAATATATGAATATTTAAATTGCTATCAATTAATCACCAAAATTAATTAAAATAGCAAAAGCCTAAAAATCCGGCTCCGATACCAATTGTTGGAAAGTAAAACGCAGCAGAAGCGAAGTTTGGAAAGTTGATAATCGCGTTTTACGCATCTACGAGCATAAGATCTATTTAGGCATGCTAATTAATTAATTACTAAGACTAATAAGCAATTTAAATATTATTTATTGTTTATTAATTAAATATGTTGATTATTAAAATATCCTAATCTAGATCCAAGATCAGAGGATATTACCTCTTGAAGAGTATTGGTTGCTTTCGTCTTGATCATCTTGTATTTCTACCTTTAGACCTTCTAGAGTATGATCCGCCTTAACCCGGACGTTGTGTGGGCAACGAGCTACCGGATCTTGTTTGGACTTCTATGGGGAATCGGCCGAAACTCCTTCACTTGGGATCACTCGATTTATTTTTCTTTGCTTTCGAGTATTTTATGAACACTCTTAGCAAATTGATGTGTTATCTAAATTGTAGAATCAAAGACACAAGTCTAGATCTACAATTAAACACAAGAAGAAGAAAATCGATCTCTCAAGCTTGGGACAATGAATAATCGGCCAACACCTCCCCATAAGTCCTATTTATAGGCTCTTGGACTACTACTAGGGATCTTAAGGAGGATTATGGAAGGACTCCCTAATAAATTCATCTTACCTTATTAGAACTCTTCCTAATATATAATGAATCCATTAATATCAACTTAGTCCACTAAAAAGTTGATATTGCACTTCCTACCAAAATCCCAAATTACGAAATTGGGCTCCTTATTAAATATATTATTTCCCGTGTTTAAGATATCGAATGTCGATTAATTAATTATAAGCTACTGACAGCTTTAATTAATTAATATCTTATCCAAGAGTAGTACCACTTGAACCTTATTATTATATCGGAATTAAATCCACCTGCAGGGTTTAATATAATAATCATTATCGAGCTCCTCAAGGGGACATCATCAACCCGCACGAGTCGGGACACGATTTCTAGTAATAATAATAACTATCGTATAAACAATATTATTGCCCAAGATACGAGGCTTATTGAGTCGATCATTTTGACTCTCACCTATGGTAAATCAAAGCAATAATTATTATAAATACACAATTAAATATTATATACTTAGAATTAAGAAATAATAATTATCCGAGATTTACGTTCTTCTTACAGTCAGTACAGAAGACACTATCTCACCTCGATCCAGTTCGACGTATGCAAATACGCTAATGTATGCTAATAGTCAAGACCAACTATTCTCAAGCATACACTACAACCTTTTATATAATTTGTCTAATAATTATATAGGTTGTTAACTATTATATTATTTTATAAGGCACCGATAATGTGATCTTCCGTGTGACACCAACACACCACATTATCTACAATATAAAATAATTAGACATTTCATTTGCATAACCATAACGTGAATAAATATGCAAAACATGTGATTAAATGTAATTAATATTCTCATAGGTAGTAACAGGGAAATTAGGTAATACAAGCATAAAGTATGCTTTGCAGTATACCATCCTAACATAATCCTCCACCAATCCAATGATAGTTCATAAAAACTCATAATCATACGTATATCCCTTCACATATCATGATTACAACATCCAAATCGTCATGCTCCAACTCAAAATCAAACCTAGGGTTGAGGAAATTACCTTGAATTGGGATGAAGAATCCAAAAAGATGTTGTTAATCCACACCAAGAAGTCAAGGAGGATGAAATATCTGAGATTGATGATGATAAACGCCCAAAAATCGCCCACAAGATCGCCCAAGGAGAGGAGAAAGAAGGAGAATGATGAAATTAGCATTCATCTCATAAAATCCGCTGAAATAAGCTAAATTGCACTGTGTGCCGCGGCACAGGCTGAGTGTGCCGCGGCCCACGGCCAAAAAAAGCCCAGCAATCAGCTTAGTGCCGCGGCCCGGCCATCAGCTTAGTGTCGCGGCCCGCGGTACAACCCGCTCCAGCACCAAAAGGCACATGGTGCAATCTTAGCTATTTCGACCATAACTCCTTCATCCGAACTCCGATTGACTCACCTTTTGAACCATTGGAAAGCTAACTTGATGCTCTATAGTATTGAAAAGATTCAGAATTTTTGGAGTTTCCAAGAATTAATGGTGATTTTACAAAGTCGAACTCATACGTGGAAAAGTCGCTTAAGAACACGGAACTCAACAGAACGACACCGAGACGAACTCGGATGACAAAAAGTATAGAATTAATCATTCTCGGAATGACGAAATGGTCACAATAGAGTCACAAAGATGAACTTCCGCCAAAAAAAAAAAATTACCGAAAATCGAAAATGCGGATATTACATACTACCCTCCTTAAAAGAAGTTTCGTCCCGAAACTTAAAACAAGTAGGGAGAAGCAATATCCCGTCAGGAAAAATCAACGAGATACACAAGAACCGAAAAGTCACTGCTCAATATGATCCCGGGAGGTCACAAGAACAAAAATGATCACAGTGAATCATAATGAATTGAAATCCGACAAGGATCAAGAATGACTCACCGAGGTGAATAATGACGCAATGAATGATACCTCAATGAAATAATTGGGACCGTCGTCCCTCGTGAATTGAATGATTAATTTGATAATTACCAGTTTCAACATGAATGATATATTATGAAAGAATTACATGCATGAATGAACAACAACGAACGGAATGATAATCCTCTAACACTGGTGATGAATGTCCTTACCTCTCGCTCTCGAAGCCTGATAGGACCCCTTGAATGAAGTACGGGTTGGAGTAACAAAATCTCTCGAGGCTTGCGAGCTCTCTCGAAATCTACTGGCACTAGAACTCCTGCAGTATTTCTGAAGGTGTCCCTGCCTCCCACATAGAAAACAAATAATAGCGGGCACCGTACAACGAGTGCTAACATGCCCCGCTGAATCACAGTTAAAGCAAACAACAGTCGAACTCGTCGCCTGAGAAGAAAAGGCTTTCCCAGTACGAAGACGACTAGAAAACGACCTCTTAGACGTCGGAGCCCAATGTCCCTCAGAACGAACCAGTATCCTAGTCCTCTCACCAGAAAAAACTGAAGGGTACTTCCGAGCAAGCTCCTTAATCAAAAGCTCTGTTCCAAGAGATTTCTCAATGAATTCACCAAGTGAATTACAATTATGATTGAATAATTGCATCCTCAACTGCGGGTTTATCCTCTTGCTAAAATACTTGATCTTATCCACCTCAGTACGGATAACAGACGAAGCAGACTGAAGAAGTCCCTGAAACTTCTCAGCAATGAGAATAACACCCTCGTCCTTGATGGATTTGGGGTTCAAAACCTCTAACAACTTGGATTCACGAAGTGGAGCTGGATAATACTTCTCTAACATGAGAGTCTTGAATTCGCTCCAAACAAAATCACGATCGGTGGGTTCACGGAAAGCCACCAAGAATAAGCACCCTTACTCAAGTAGTAAGCCGCTACTGCCTCCTTACTCTCTTCCTGACACTGAACCATGTCGAAGAGTTTATCAAAATGCTCAAGCCAATGAACAACATCAGGTGGTTCCGACGAACCCTCAAAAGTAGGCGGCCTCTGACGAGAGATATCGCCAACAATCTGACTCACTCCTCTAGTCTGTCCATGAAACGGCACCTGAAATCCCTGCTGTGGTGGACCACGAACCATAGAGGTCCGCATGGTCTCCATCGTCCGCGTCGTCTGAGTCATCTGGGCCATCATGCCCTGCATACATATGAATGGGTCTACCCGAACACCTTCCGATTGAGTTGCATCTCGGGTACGACTCCCTGACAGTGAATGATTATCTGTCGGTGAATGAGTAACATCTCTAACTATTGAACTAATGATATCCCTCACGCATGCACACGAGATCCCGGGTTTCGGCCCGCACCGCGGCCTCTTCCCATGCGTCCCCTGACAGCTCTATCCCTACTGAAGCAGGAAAGTTACATGATAATTATAGATCCCGCATGAAGATCGCATTATGATTAAGTTACAGAATGATAATAATGAGCATACACGATTTATCACAATGAATGCATTAATAATGCAATAAAATGATCGTCAACATGATGCCGGAATATGATAAAATCGCATGAAAGATCAAGTGAGGTAACATGATTATCTGATGAAATTCCTAAAATGATTATCTTGAACAGGTTAACAAGGTTGATAATTCGATCCACAAGATCAGCAACTGAATAATGAGGTTGACTGAGTGATTAATGAATTAACATGATCGACAAGATCAAAAATGATGATCGAGGATTGTCGACTGATGAATGAGTTGATCCTTCTCGCTTGCACAGGTCACACGTGCTCCAAAACAATTAGTCATGAATCAATCCTAATACTAATATCATATATAGTTTTCAACAAAACATGTATAATCAATGACATAATGAATGATGAACATAAAGAGAATCGAGTCCTTACACAGGTCATACGAAGCTCCGAGGTCTTGCGATACTAGTGTTCACTGACGACGACTTGATGAATGAATGACTCATGTAGTCGTACAAATATCACGACTCACAAAACCCGACTGTCCAGATTGTCATAACCTGACAGTCCCACTACTACCGCGCCGGTAGAGCCACATAACTCACATATCAGGGTATCTCACAACCCAACGCTCTGATACCATCTTTTGTAACACACCCAAGTCCCATTGGGTCATTACAGTGTCGTGGACCCCACGCCGGGAGATCCACCAGGCGAACACGAATGACATTACATTAAATTAACCAACAAGAGCAACCATAGTCCTTACTATGATAACTGACACAATATTCCGAGAAGGAATTTCAATGGCAATGATGGTCCTACATGGCCAAAATGAAAATGAAAATACAACGGCATCTACGAGCCTTGCTCGGGTTATACAAAATGACAACAACTGACAAAACTGGAGTACTCCAATTGACTGACCGACATGAACATCTCGGACTAGTATCGCTCGAATGCCTCGTCGCCATCGTCATGCCCCTGTGTCTCAACTCTCTCCTCGCAAGTACCTAAAATATGAAAACATGTTCCGCCCCCACGGGGTCAGTCATCCAGATAATGAATATCAAATACGTGTACAACATGATATGCATCCAAAGGCAGAATGAAACGGTACAATAATAATAATACGAGATGCTCACAAACCAAGGTAAGAACCGACCATTCGTGAAATACTATGCCACGGCATACTATTAATACCTGTTCAACATGTTAGAACATAAGTGCACAACGGCGAATCATAATTGTAGAGTACCACAATGAATTACACGGCATGAACCAAACCAGAACTGAATTAATTATGAATTACATGAAGATGAACCAAACAAGAACTGAATTAAATATGAATCACAATGAATTACATGAAGATGAACCAAACAAGAACTGAATTAAATATGAATTACAATGAATTACATGAAGATGAACCAAACCAGCCCGAAGCTGTAACAATGAAGGCCGAAGCCACGGCACGAAGCCGTATCACAATGAAACCATCCAATGGCCGTTGACCTACTGAGTTGTAGGTGTTGGGGGAAACAACCGCGAAGGTTCAGGCCCCACCAAACTTACCCCATAATGAAACCATCCAATGGCCGTTGCCCTACTGAGCTGTAGGTGTTGGGGGAAACAACCGCGAAGGTTCAGGCCCCACCAAACTTACCCCATAATGAAATCTAGCCGAGACTAGCCTCCAAAATACAATTAATCACAAACGGCAACGATCCCAAGATTACCGAATTTCACAAGAATGATACTGTGCTACCTTGAGTCGGCCAACACGAGAACAATAACTCACGGATGGGCAACGTCCTCGGCGATCCCAATTCAATACTTCGATTACCTTAGAATGGTCAATCGATAACAACAACACAACGAATGGGAACTATCCTCGACAGACCCAATTTAATATCTCGATTGCCTTAGAATAGCCAACCGATAACAATGATGCAGCGGATGATTCAATACCTCGGTTTCCTTAGAGTGGCCAACCGATAACAATGATCCCATGAATGATTGAACACTTTGATTGCCTTAGAGCGGCCAATCGATAATAATGATACAATGAATGCCTCGGCACCTTTAATCGGTTACCGACGACGAAGATGAGAACGAATACGCCAATGCCTTCAATCGGCCGATATAATATGAATGATAGGACGCCAACATTAATAACAATGATTACAACAATGTCTTAGATCGACATCAATATTAACAACAACAATCGATACATCGATACCGCGAACCGGCTATCGACAATAACATTAACAACGAGTACCCCAATGCCTTGAACCGGCCATTAATGAACAATAATAAACATTTGGCATAATTGCCGAAGAGTATCGTATCGAACGATCCCTTTAATATCAATGAATTCATGAAGAGACCAAGTCTCGGAATGATACAACACATTCATACACATATACGATAACATTAATCTCATTGACTAGTACAAGTATAAAACTTGCCTCAAACCGACGGCGAGAAAGTCCTTCCACGATCAACGTCCTTTATGGAATTATCGGTCGCTTGAACAACCTTGAATAACACAATTACCAACTATTCGTTTAATATACATATCCATGTATAGTCATAACCAAATGGAAAGGTTGATACAACACTACCCAACTCATTGGGTCAATTTAACAAACATGTTGTAAACAATCTTCGATTGTTTGCAACTAGTCTCAATTATATCTTACCAAGTCTCTAAAGAATGATTCAATCCAACAAAACATCCTCAATACACATAATAATCCAAAAGGAAGACACAAAACGAGATTCCAACAACATCTAATCGAAACCCAATTCCAAGAAGTCAAGGAGGATGAAATATCTGAGATTGATGATGATAAACGCCCAAAAATCGCCCACAAGATCGCCCAAGGAGAGGAGAAGGAAGGAGAATGATGAAATGAGCATTCATCTCACAAAATCCGCTGAAATAAGCTAAATTGCACTGTGTGCCGCGGCACAGGCTAAGTGTGCCGCGGCCCACGGCCAAAAAAAGCCCAGCAATCAGCTTAGTGCCGCCGCCCGGCCATCAGGAGCCGCGGCCCGCGGTACAGCCCGCTCCAGCACCAAAAGGCACATAGTGCAGTCTTAGTTATTTCGACCATAACTCCTTCGTCCGGACTCCGATTGACTCACCGTTTGAACCATTGGAAAGCTAACTTGATGATCTATAATATTGAAAAGATTCAGAATTTTTGGAGTTTCCAAGAATTAATGGTGATTTTACAAATTCGAACTCATACGTGGAAAAGTCGCTTAAAAACACGGAACTCAACAGAACGACACCGAGACGAACTCGGATGACAAAAAGTATAGAATTAATCATTCTCGGAATGACGAAATGGTCACAATAGAGTCACTAAGATGGACTTCCGCCAAAAAAAAAATTACCGGAAATCGAAAATGCGGATATTACATAGGCACACTCAAGAAAAAAATGACAAAAAGTCCCAGGGGGCCGCGGCACAGAAGGGTTGTGCCTAGACACGCAGTACAGTGAGTTCGGGCGAGTTTGTAGAAAAATAGTGTGCCGCGGCACACTCCCTCCTGTGCCGCGGCGCGCCCTGTTCCGGCCCTATATTTCGGAAATAACTCCTACAAATCTCCCCCTTTCTAGAATATAGGAAGAATTCGCCATCCCGGCGATCGAGCAACATATATTAACCTTCTCTCTACTCGACGCCTTAGTTAACATATCGGAGCCATTATCATCGGTGTGAACTTTATCAAGTTCAAACAAACCGTCCTCCAATGCATCTCGAATCCAATGATATCTCACATCGATATGTTTTGTTCTTTTGTGAAAGGTTGCATTCTTCGCCAAATGAATCGCACTCTGACTGTCACAAAGAACCACATAACGTTGTTGTCGGAAGCCCAACTCTTGTAAAAACATTTTCAACCATAAGAGCTCTTTACTCGCTTCCACTGTCGCAATATATTCGGCTTCCGTTGTTGATAAGGCAACACACTTTTGCAATCTCGATTGCCATGACACGGCTCCCCCTGCAAACGTCCAAATAACCGGATGTGGATTTTCGGTTATCTTTGTTACCTGCCATATCCGAATCGGTATAACCAACAAGCATCGCTTTCCCATTTTCAAATGTGATCCCCAATTTGGAAGTACCCCGTAAATATCTAAATATCCACTTTATGGCATCCCAATGCTTCTTTCCCAGATTCGATAAAAACGGCTCACCACTCCCACGGTATGATCAATGTCGGGCCTCGTACATACCATGGCATACATCAAACTCCCGACCGCAGAGGCATCCATTTCCTCAATATTTTCCTTCGTCATAGGGCAATCCTTACTCGTCAATTTAAAATTGTTAGTAAGAGGCGAACTAACAACCTTAGCTTTGTCCATGTTTTTCCGGGCTGCTCTATCCATTGCTCTTGTGACATGTCTAATTTCCGGGCTGCTCTATCCCGAGTGATTCTTATCCCAAGAATCCGTTTAGCGGCCCCCAAGTCTTTCATGGCAAAAGACTTATTCAACTCTTTCTTCTAATTGGCAATCCTTTAGGCATTCTTGCCAACGATTAACATGTCATCCACAAAGCAATAGGGTGAAAAAATCATCTCCAAATTTCTTGAAAAACACGCAATGGTCCAGGGTCGTCTTCCGATAGTCTTGCTCCCCCATAACCGACTCAAACTTTTTATACCATTGTCGTGGTGCTTGCTTCAAACCGTATAGAATCTTTCGGAGTCTACAAACATAATCCTCTTTCCCCTTAACCTGAAACCCTTCAGGTTGCTTCATTTATATCTCTTTATCGAGGTCTCCATGAAGAAATGTCGTCTTGACATCCATTTGCTCAATCTCAAGATCAAGACTAGCCGCTATACCAAGGACCAATCGAATCGATCCTATCTTCACAACTGGAGAAAAAATCTCGTCAAAATCAATGCCTTTCTTTTGACTAAAGCCCTTGACTATGAGTCTAGATTTGTATCGAGGCAATGAAGTATGCTCCTCCGACTTCACCTTATACACCCATTTATTTCTCAAAGCTCTCTTGCCCTTCGGCAACTTCACCAACTCGTACGTATTGTTCTCATGCAACGAACTCATCTCGTCTTGCATGGCATCCATCCACTCCTTCTTGTTATCATCCTCCATAGCCTCCTCGAAATATTCGGGCTCTCCCTCGTCGGTGAGTAAAACATACTTATCGGCCGAATAATGAGTGAAGGGATGACGGTCCCTCGTCGACCGTCTAAGTGGAACAATGAAGGCATGTTCGTTACGGGTAGCTCGGGATGAACTCCATCGGTATCATCTTGTCTCAACTCATCACCATCACCGGCATCATGTTGTTCATCATTTTGGACGTCATTTCCACTAGGTGTCTCAACATGTTGTGGAGGAACGGGGTCCAAATCAATAAGATCATAATCATGTTGTGGAGCCAACTCTCCATTCTCAACATCCTTCATCGTTTGATATTCAACAAAAACAACATCTCTCGAACGAACAAGCTTCTTAGTCACCGGGTCATACAATCTATACCCGAACTCATCAAGACCATAGCCAATAAAGATACATGGCTTCATCTTGGAATCAAGCTTCAACCTCTCATCTTTCGGAATGTGTACAAATGCTTTACATCAGAAAACCTGTAAGTGGCGATATGAAATATCTTTACCGCTCCACACTTTGTCCGGGACATCAAACTTCAAAGGAACACACGGCGTCAAATTAATCACATGAATCGCCGTGTTCAAAGCTTCTCCCCAAAATGACTTTGGTAATCCGGCTTGTGAAAGCAAACATCGAGCTCTCTCAACCAAAGTCCGATTCATCCTCTCCGCCAAGCCATTAAGTTGTGCAGTCTTCGGTGGTGACTTTCGATGTCGGATCCCTTGCTCTCGATAATTTCATCAAAAGATCCAGTGTATTCTCCACCATTATCCGTCCGAATACACTTCAACTTCTTCCCGGTCTCTCTCCACCGAGGCATGAAACTGTTTAAAAACATCTAAAACTTGATATTTGGTCTTTAAGGTGTATGCTCACACCTTCCTCGAATGATCGTCGATGAATGTGACAAAATATAGACAATCATCAAGCGTCTTAGTCTTCATAGGACCACAAACATCGGAATGTATAAGATCAAGAACATTTTCCTTCCGTGAAGGAGTACGGCTCTTAAAAGTGACTCTCATTTGCTTCCCAGCTAGAGAGTGAGAGCATATTTTAAGATGTACATCGTGAACCCCGAATAGCACCTCCTTCTTTGATAATAGCGTCATCCCTTTCTCGCTCATGTGACCGAGCATTTTATGCCATAGCTCGGTCATGTCATTATTGTCAACTGTGTTCACGGCATTAATCGTGACCTTTGGAAGTGTCACGTACAGTTTCCCTGTCTTCTCTCCTCTTCCGACAATCAAGGAACCTCGAGTGAGTTTCCACACTCCCTTGCCAAAACCGCTACAATATCCATCATCGTCGAGTAAGCCAACGGAAATCACATTTAGCCTCATATCCGGAACATGTTTAACATTACGTAAAATAAGTTCCACACTGGTTTCGAACCTCAAGTGTACGTCTCCTACTCCAACAATCTTAGATAACCCATCTTGACTATCCCATAGTCACCCGGAGTATAAGAGGAATAGAAATCCCTACGTGATGTAACATGACACGTAGCTCAACTGTCGACCACCCAACTCGACTCATCTATGGAAAAGTTCACCATGTCATAATCGCGACATACAAAGAACTCCTCGGTAGTAGTATTTACTTCGGCTTTTTCACTACTCCCGCTTTCCATCTTCTGAGTGTTCTCTCTGCCTTGGCGATTTTCCTTCTTTAGTTGTCGGCAAAATTTCTTCGTATGTCCTTTCTTACCACAATGGTAGCATTCAATATTGGCATACTTCCCCCTGGAATTACTTCTTTGTGGTCCTCTATTACTCGGACCTCTGCTTTGACCTCTTCCCCGCCGTTCGGTAATAAGAACATCCGACTGTGACGAAGATCCCTGTGACTTTCTTCGGACCTCCTCATTCAGCAAGTTCCATCGAAATGACACCATCAGGGGCAAAGTTAGACAACGACGTACGAAACATCTCCCAAGTATCCGACAATGTGCCCAACAACCACAAAGCTTGAACCTCCTCTTCGAATTTAATGTCCATTCGTGCAAGTTGATTAATGATGTCTTGGAATGCATTCAAATGATCCGACAGAGGAGTCCCATCTCGATATTTTAGGTTCATCATTTGTTTAATGAGGAATAGCTTATTATTCCCCATCTTCCGAGCATACAATTGCTCGAGCTTGTGCCACAATTCTCGAGCGTCCTTTTCTCCACTAATATGATTCAACACATTATCATCAACCCATTGTCGAATATAGCCACACACTTGGCGATGCAAAATAGCCCAATCCGGGTCGGACTTGCCTTCCGGTTTGTCTTTGCTAAAGACCGGTAGATAATAATCCTTCACATATAGAAAGTCTTCCATCTTGCCCTTCCATACATGGTAGTTCGAACCATTCAAATTCACCATTCTACTTGTATTGGCTTCCATATTACAATTGAGATAATACAACCACGAAACAAAAATCCCGTGGCTTCGATACCACTTTGTTAGGAAAAATACACAAAAACGTCACAATGAAAAATGTGGAACCTCGTTTGACAACTTTCCCAATCTCAATTGTAACTTTGAGGTTACCGACGAGTAGAGTAAATCAAATACAACTCGACAAGCAATACAAATGATATCAAAAATAATAAACAACGAGACACAATTTTAGCGTGGAAACCCCTCAAGACGAGAGTAAAAACCACGGGACCGAAGCCGCTTAAATCCACTATCACCAATTCACAATACACGATTCGTCCCTAGTACAAACTAGAGGTATACAACGATAATCTTCAAATACTTGGTAATAAACAATCTTCAAGTATTTGGAATACACAACAACAAGATCGAGAAAGAAAAACACTAAAAATAGCTTACACAAGAAGCTTACAAAATACCTCAATTTCCGAACTCCAAAACTCGATCTACTCCGGTGAAAAGATTTGCCCAATCGCTACCAAGCTATTGTCAAAATATCACGACGATTCGATCGATACAACTCCGAAAAATCGAACAAGTATATCTCTCTTTTCTCTTCTCTCTCTTGTATATATGAAGTCTCTCAAAAATGGTGGGTGAAGTTCTGAAAAACGCAGCAAAAATACTACTAAAAAGAGGTGTCCCAAGCCAGTTGACCTTGTGTGCCGGGGCACAGATATTGTGTGCCTAGGCACACTCAAGAAAAAATGACAAAAAGTCTCAAGGGCCACGGCAGAGAAGAGTTGTGCCTGGGCACGCAATCCAGTGAGTTCGGGCGAATTTGTAGAAAAATAGTGTGCCACGGCACACTCCCTCCTGTGCCGCAGCGCGCCCTGTTCCGGTCCTATATTCCGGAAATAACTCCTACCTATCTAACAATCAATACATATTTTAGGTTTAATATCCCCAGATTATAAACATCTTTTAACCCTAAGACAGGAAATAGCGATCTGAGGTTATCGAAATTGGGAATTTCTTACCTCTGAAGATCGATTGCTTTGAAAAATGTTCTCCATTTAGATCTGCAAATGGCTTCTTCGTAGCTCGAACATTTTCAGATAATGGAACTTTTGATTACTATCGACTGCATCAGCGAAGCTTTGCGATAACTCCAGCGCCCGCAGTGGTCCATCTGTATTCAATTGGGGGGGGGGGGGGGGGGGGTTTTAATTATGTCAAGATGAAGAAGAAAGAAAAAGAAGTCCCCTGAATAGCTCAGGGATAGAGAAGAAGGAATTGATTGCCTCCTACTATATATTATCAAGGAATGAACATCCAGTGACGAGCTCCATGATGCTCCGAATGTGATAATTAGAGCGAGTTTTTCACACCTTTGGATTGCGAAGACAAAATCCATTTCCGTCCACTTGAATTCTTACTATCGTGAAAGGCAACTTTATTCTTCAGTCTTCACTTTTACTTTTCTGTGTGTTAGTAGCATCAGGAATGTTAATCACCAATAACTTAATAGTTACCATACCATACAGACACATTCAGAACCAATAATTAAGTACAGATAAAATCTAACGGTTCCACTATTGTGTCCGTTGAAGGAAGGATCTATTGTTTGAGGTTTACAATCCCTTGAACAGAATTTGGTGGGAGCAATGCCATCATTTATGTGAACACCTAAAAATAGATAGTGATGCGCTTGAAAAACCAACTGAATTTGTTGCCTCATGGGATGGTTACCTCAGGAATCCACGCTGGCATCCTTGTTAAAGGCTTGCTCCTTTTGTCTTTCCATTTATGACATATTATTGTGAAATTTCGGTGAAGTGTGTTGGAAAGTTACTCGGGAAGAACTTGCCGGGCGAAATTAAATTACAACTGAAAAACAAAAGTACAATTCGAAAATCAGAAATTACAGAAGTCGAACAAAAAAGAAAGTACAGAACTCGAAACTAAATTGAAATTATAAGAAAAAATGGAAAACCGTATAAAATTAATAGCCGAGTCGAGGAAGGCCTCTTTCCGCAGGACGAGATACGCCCCGGTAGTGCTCTCGGTTTAGGCGTGTCGTCCCCAAAGATAAAACGGCTTCGTCTCGAAGGTAGTAGCACCACAAACCCACGAGCTCCGACGAACAGGAACGAGCTGAGGACTGGACTGACTTATGAAATGCGAAATGCAGAGTATGCAGAAAAAACATTTCGATTTTTCGTGTGTTATGATGCAATGAGATGCATGTCTATTTATAGGCCATCTCACACCTGCACGGGGTTTAAACACAGCACTAATGGCTGTCATAATGCAGGCATTCATGCTGCAATTATCTCAGGAGTTTCGAAATTCAAAATGGCAGGGTTACAGAATTCAAGACCTGCCATTTACTCCTCCTCATTACACCTGAGAGGTTACAGACGTGTACTGGCTGAATTTGAACAGTCAGGACGCACCTGAACTGTATTCAGCTCCTTAACTGCTCGAGGATGTACCTGAACATCCTTATGTGCACATACGAGGCCAACAACATTGTTGAGCCAGTCCAAAAATTCTTTAAGCAAGCCAAGACCTAGCCCAAAGAACAGCCCAAAGACCAAGATTCAAGATCCAAGATCCAAAGAACATCCCAAATCCAAGGCTCGCGACTCGCGGCCGAGGCGAGGCGGGCGGCGGCGGGCGGGCGTGTGGGCTTCAAGCTCATTCACATGTGCCATTAATTAATACATGAATAATGAATACTCCTTATAAACTTGAATAATGATAGCTTATTAATCAATAGGGGATAGTCATCTTTCATTTATTCACAATTAAGTGACAAACTTTAATTCACTATTTCTCACTCACCGGGAATTGGTTTAGAGAAAGTGAATATACCACGATCATCTACTCGGAACGTAGATCGATCCTATGATATTTAATTTTAAAAATAAAATAAAATTCGTTAACGATTCCAACAAAGTCATCAATGAAAAAGATTAAAAGTATTGGCGGAACTGAAAGCTAAATTGGGTGATGTCTATGCAAGATATCCGTGAGTGCAATCCGAGCTGTAGGTTTCCCATACAAGAGCTGTGGAGTTGCAAAGAAAATAGCAAGCATCATGAAAGGAGGAAAGCCAACAAGTTCTCAAAGAGTGGAGATGGAGAAGGGATTAAAGGTTGGTAATCATGAGCTAATTTCTTGCAATTATAACTGGTTTGATTACACATATTGATGGAATCACGGAAGGGGAATCATTAAAGTTAAAATAATTCAATAAACTATTGAGCTTTTACTTAATTTGGTTCTTACTTAATTAAGCATTTAGTAGCTTTAGCTAAACCAAACCAAACCAAACCAAACATACCCAGTATATCCTGCTCAGAGCAGGGTTTGGGAAGGATAAGATGTACGCAGACCATGCCCCTACTTATTACGGTAGGGAGGCTGTTTCCGTGAAGACCCCCAGCTTAGTGCACAGCAGAATCTTGTGTGATAAATACAAAGGAAAACATATGATTCGAAAAAGCTAGAGACCATACCTGAGCCCATGGCTTGATCCACATGGGACTTACCTAAGCGGAATTTGGCTACTTCACTCTCGATGGACGCTGCTCTAACAAAAGAGAGGTTGGCTCTGCGCACAACTCCCTGTAAAAAATACACCAACACGCAAAGACAATAGGATAAAATATACAATAAAAGTAAAAATGCAATGCTCTAGGTCAAAGCTAACCGAGACAACCCAACCCTGAGGCTCTCAACTACAGCACCGCTCCCCACAAAAGAATCCACAACTCTGATCTGGCGCCTCCAAGCGCACCTATCAACAGTCATGGTCTCGGAAAGGTTTAAGGCCTTCAAATCTAATCTCAGTTGCTCCTCCCACGTCCTCCTCGGTCTGCCTCTCCTCCTCTTCCCGACAACCATTAGACTCTCGACCCTCCTCACCGGAGCAGATGCCTGCCTCCTGCGGACGTGGCCAAACCATCTCAATCTCCCTTCTCTAACTTTCGCTGAAATGGGCGCTACTTCCAGCGCGTTCCTGAAAACCCCGTTCGCAATTCTATCTAACATTGTGCGACCACACGACCAACGTAACATTCTCATTTCAGCCACTTCCAACTTACTCTCAAGCGACTTCTTCATCGCCCAACATTCGGAGCCATACAACATTGCAGGTCGGATTGCCGCTCTATAGAATTTACCCTTCAACTTTAGAGGGACTTTCTTGTCGCACAGGACCCCTGTCGCTGCTCTCCACCTTAGCCACCCCGCCTTGATGCGATGCGTGACATCATCTTCACAAACACCTTCCTTCTGAATGATAGAACCCAAATACTTGAACTTATCCGTATGGGGTACGATCTGATCCGCAATCATTACCTCAACATCTTCCTCGTTGGCCTCACCACTAAAGTTACATCAGAGATACTCGGTCTTAGACCGGCTCACACGCAAGCCCTGGGATTTTAACTTAGCCCTCCAAAGCTCCAACTTCGAGTTCACCTCCCTCCTCGACTCCGCCACTAACATAATGTCGTCAGCAAAAAGCATGCACCACGGGATGCCATCTTGAATCCCTCGCGAAATGACGTCAAGGATTAGAGCGAAGAGAAGAGGACTTAGCGCCGACCCCTGGTGTAGCCCTATCTCAACTGGAAAATACTGGGTGTCACCAACTGGGGTCCTAACGCACGTCCTAGGTTGGGAGTGCATGTCTTGGATCGCCCTAACGAACGGCAACGACACCCTCCTCTCTACTAGGCTCCTCCAAATAACATCGCGCGGAATGATATCATAAGCCTTCTCTAGATCTATGAACACCATATGGAGGTCCTTACGCCGCTCTCTAAACTTCTCCATAAGGCGTCTGACGAGATGAATGGCCTCAGTCGTGGACCTCCCCGGCATGAAGCCAAATTGGTTCTCTGAGATCTCCACTTCTCTTCTAACCCTGCATTCCACCACTCTTTCCCAAAGTTTCATAGTATGACTGAGGAGTTTAATACCCCTATAGTTACTACAACTCTGAGCATCGCCTTTGTTCTTGAAAAAAGGCACGACAATACTATGCCTCCACTCTGTCGGCATCTTAGAGCCTTTGAGGAGGATGTTGAACAGCTCTGCTAGCCACTGAACTCCGACTTCCCCCAGACAAAGCCACACCTCAATAGGGATCTGATCCGGGCCTACAGCCTTAGCTCTACCCATTTTCATTAGGGCACCCTTCACTTCCTCCTTGCTGATGCTCTCACATGAACTAAACGAACGAGCAGGAAATAGACTAACTCCTTGCACCACCGTGTCACTACCTCTAGCCTCATTGAAAAATTCGACAAAATACCTATTCCACCGCTCCTTAATAGCCACATCGTTCACTAACACTTGACCCAAATCATCCTTAATAAACTTAACGGGACCCAGGTCGCGCCGCCCTCTTTCCCTAGCTTTCGCTAGTTTAAAAATAGCATTCGCTCCTTCTTTGGTGTCTAGGCGCTTGTACATCTCCTCGTAAGCCTCACATTTAGCCTTAGTCACTGCCTTCTTAGCCTCTCTTTTCGCCACCTTGTACGCTACAATCTTCAAGATTCTCTCCTCCCCATCACTGTAACACTCCAATTCGCAAATGGGACATTACACGCCGTAGAACCCTCGTGAGGTCTACCAGGCTAACACATGACACATAACCCACAATGTAATTCCAAACAATGCACTCAAAAGTAAATAAGGCCGTGGCCTCGGCCAAAACAATTTTAACGGAGTACATGAACATAAAATAAATACCAATCCGTTGCCCACGCAGGGGACTTAAACCAAGTTTAAAAGTAGACAGTTTAATTCCAGTACTCGACAAATGCAATGACAAAACATAAAATTGCTGCACTCGAGCCACATCATCAAGCCACCATCCTTTACGTGCGTGTCCCGTGCCTCGCTCCTCGCCTCTCCAGACTGAAATGCATAAGACGCATTTCCCCATTTAAGGGGTTAGCATTCGAATAGCTAGTGCAAGTACACAATTACACAACATTATATACAAAATACGGTTTTTAGCACAATCATCTCAATCGAAATCATTTGCCATATATATATATTCCTAATACTACATTGGCAATCAAATCGGGCCCAATCATCACGATATCACAAAATCACAATCGTATCCCGTGGCCGTACCCCTTAGTATCGACCCCGGACATCCCGTCGAACACTCCGGTGGGATACCACTTCCGCGGCCGTACCCTTAGTATCGACCCTCGGACATCCCGTCGGACATTCCGGTGGAAGTTCAATCACACACGCACCCAAGTTCCCTTCCGCGGCCGTACCCTTTAGTATCGACCCCAGACATCCGTCGGACACTCCGGTGGAAGGAACACAACTCACGCACCGAAAATCACAATTCATCATTCATTTCGAAAATCACAACATACATAACGAAATGTAATACATGTACTTGCCTTGAAAGAAACGCGAAACGAAGGAAACGACGAAGGAATAGGTTTCGGTCCGAACAATCTTCCCAAATCCGTTCCTAACACAATAACGGTATACACAAGTCTCAATAATGCGGAAAGGTAAGAATTAATCCTAATTCTACCCCTTGGAACGATTTGTCGGAAAATACGAAGTCCACGATGGCTATAATCTAACAATGAAGAAATTACTAGGTTAAATCCATTAAACTATACTGGAAACAAGGGATTTACGACTACACAATCGTAATCTAACAAGTCGTCAAAGCCAAAACGGATTAAAAGGAAGAATTATGCCAAAATCCCGAAATCCCCAAAAAAACTAGGGTTCATCGATGTATACCTCGATTCGGACGGATGGAGGATGATTATGATGATGATAAACCTTGCTTGGGACGCAAAATCGATCTTTAGAAGGTTCCTACGGATTGACCGGATGAATCGCTTTGAAATCGCCAAAGGAAACTCACGTCGCGAGAAAGAAAGAAAAGGAGTGAAATAAGTCGACCGGAAATAAGTCGAATTAAAAGACTGGCGGCGAGTTACGACGTTAACGCCTATTGTTAACGTGCGTTATGAAGGTTACGACGTAACCCCTCTCGAGTTAACGCACGTAACGAACAATGCGACACTTTGCGAAACCATAACGCACGTTACCAATGGGGTATAACGACGTTATGATACCTATATAACGCACGTAAAGGAGCATGCATAACGACGTTATGCATGCAGCGATTCAAAGATCGCTAAACACTTAGCTCAAAGACAATGATACAACGACGAAACGCAACACAAGGATAGAATCAAAAGTATAAACATGGGGTATCCAAAACAACGAAGCTGAGTTTTGAAAGAAAATATAATCCCGATCACTAGAGAGTCTCAAATGAAGCAAATGAAGCGAAATTCCCAAACTTATGAAAATTACAAAAACGGCCCAAGAGCCCGAAAAATCACGATGCAACGTCGGATTAACAAACCGAAAATTTTAACACGACCAATTCAACCATACAAACTTATACAAATCAAGAAACAACGGAAACGAACAAGTTTTACGAGAATCGAACGTACATACGACAAGATATAAATTAAGATGAAATTATGCAAAAACATCCTCGAAACTCATCCAGACGGAAAAACTCCAAGAACAAAATAGATTCAGAATTCCAAAACAGTGCTAAGCGAGTTGTCCGAAACGAACATACACCAAAAATAGAAATTACCAAAAATAGAAAACACGGATATTACATTATCTCAACCTAAAAATAAGTTTCGTCCCGAAACTTACAACGCGAACAACTCGGGGTATCTCGACCGCATACTCTCTTCCGTCTCCCATGTGGCTTCCTCGGATCCATGTCTCGACCATTGAACTTTAACCGAGGAATGGTTTTATGACGAAGTTGCTTCACCCGACGCTCTAAAATGAATCGGCCTCTCCTCAATGGTAATGTCGGGTCCCAATCGATCTCTCCAAAATCAAGAATATGGCTAGGGTCCGATACGTACTTCCTAAGCTGGAAACATGAAATACGTTATGAACGTGACTCAAGGACGGCAAACCCAACCGATAGGCAAGCTCTCCCACTCTCTCTAAAATTTCAAACGGCCCAATATATCTCGGACTAAGTTTACCCTTCCTAGAAGCGGTAAACTCCCGTGTCGGCGACACCTTAAGCAAAACATGATCTCCCACCTCAAACTCCAACGGCCGGCGACGCGTGTCGGCATAAGACTTTGCCGACTGGGCCGTCAACAATCTATCACGAATCGAGTAATCTTCTCCCTCGTCTCAACTACCATATCGGGCTCGGTACCAATCAGCTCGGACGCATCGTCCCAACACAACGGCGATCTGCACCTCCTCCCATACAATGCCTCAAATGGTGCCATTTTGATCGAGGCGTGCCAACTATTGTTGTACGTAAACTCGATCAACGGCAAGTGCGACTCCCAATCATCCTTCCAAACTAGGGCACGGGCTCTCAACATATCCTCCAACGTCTGGATCGTCCGCTCACCGCCCGTCGTCCCGAGGGTGGTAAGACGACCGAGTCTCAACTCGGTCCCAAAGCTCGATGAAACTGCCAAAAATGTGATACAAACCGGCCATCACGATCCGAAACAATACTCTTAGAGTCCCATGTAATCTCACGATCTCTCGCAATAAACACTCGTGCGGTCTCTCGGACCCCAAGTGTCCTTAATACCCAGAAATGAGCTGATTTGGTCACGATCGACAATAACCCAAATCATGTTCATTCCATCCCGAGTCCTAGGCATACCGGTAATGAAATCCATAGAAATATCCTCCCATTTCCACTCCGGATGGGAAGTGGTCGCAAAACCCCGCTGGTCGCCGATGCTCGATCTTAACCCGCCGACTTGTGTCAAACATCTCGACACGAACTCGCTAACGTCTGTCTTCAAATTACTCCACCGCAGTTACTCCTCACGTCCTTGTACATTTTACTCGTACAGGATGTATGGAGTAAGGCGTGGTATGAGCTTCGCTCAAGATCTTGTCTCGGCTCAATAACATTCGGCACACATAATGGCCGCGAAATCTCGTAACGCCATCATCTGAATCACAAATCCAGGGGCTTTCCCTTCCTCACATCCTCCCTCAATTGGACCAAACACGGATCATCATACTGCTTTCGCCTTAATATCATCGATCAAGGACGAAGTGATCTCTAACGCACAAAGCCGGCCTGAACTTTCGAACCCAAACCTCAATATTCGAGATGAAATCTCGTGGATCCTACTCGTGGTGTAAGTACCTCTAACATCCGTAAAGCCATCGGTTTCGGCTCAACGCATCGCCACTACGTTGGCCTTACCGGATGGTAAAGTATCTCGAGGTCGTAATCTTTAATTAACTCTAACCACCTACGTTGCCTCATATTCAACTCTTTCGGCTGAAGATGTACTTGAGACTCTTGTGGTCCGTAAAAATCTTACACGACGACCCATAGAGATAATGCCTCCATATCTTTAAGGCGAAAACGACCGCAGCTAACTCCAAATCGTGCGTGGATAATTTACCTCATAAGGTTTCAATGGCGGGACGCATAAGCAATCACTCTGTCTCTCGCATCAAAACACATCCAAGCCCAAGGCCCGAAGCATCACTATACACTACGAAATCCTCGTTCCCCGAGGCAATGCTAAAACGGGTGCGGTAGTCAAACGTCTCTTTAACTCGTCAAAACCGCCCCGCCTGTCTCACCCACTCGAACTTCGAGTTTTCTCGGAGCAACCGAGTGAGTGGTCTAGCGATCTTAGAAAATCCCTCAACGAATCTACGGTAATAGCCGCAAGACCAGAAAACTCCTCACCTCCTTCACATTCTTAGGCGGCTCCCAAGCCATCACCGCCTCTATCTTCGCGGATCTACCCGAACTCCCTCTCTTTGAAATCACATGCCCGAGGAACGTCACTTTCTCGAGCCAAAACTCACACTTAGAGAACTTCGCGTACAACTGCTCGGCCCTCAAAGTGTCTAATACAATCCGGAGATGTAAGGCGTGCTCCTCCCGACTCCGTGAATAGATAAGAATATCGTCGATAAAAACGATTACGAATTTGTCCAGATACTCAATAAAAACTTTGTTCATTAATCGCATGAACAACTGCTGGGGCATTAGTTGGCCCGAAAGGCATAACCACAAACTCGTAATGGCCATATCTCGTCCGAAAGGCTTTTGAATATCGACGTCCGAATCCTCAATCGGTAGTAGCCCGATCGCAAATCAATCTTGAAAAGACTGCCGCCCCTGAAGCTGATCAAACAAGTCGTCAATCCGGCAAAGGGTATTTATTTTTGATGGTCAACTTGTTTAATTCTCGATAATCGATACATAAACGAAGCGATCCATCCTTCTTCTTAACAAAAGTACAGGGCGCACCCCAAGGCGATGCGCTCGGTCGAATATACCCTTTATCTAACAATTCTCCCAATCGATTCTTCAACTCTAGCATCTCCGACGGTGCCATACGATCTTGTGCTCGAGAAATAGGGGCCGCATTCGGCTCAAGATCAATAGGAAACTCCACCTCTCGATGTGGTGGTAATCCCGCAAGTCGTCAGGAAATACATCAGATACTCGCTAACAACCGGAATCGACGATATGTCAACCTCACCATCTTCCGCTGCAGAGCGAAACACCGCAGCCGACACAACCACGGTTCGGAAGTTTCATCGCCTTCAAGGCGCTAATCACACTCCCGATCTACAGACTACGGTAAGCGAGAGTATGCTCGGTGCCGTCCTCGGCAACTATCGAGATGGTACGAGTCCGATAGTTCATGATAGCACCGTGACGATCCAACCAATCGTCTCCGAGGATTAAATCCTCACCCTTAAGGTCTATAACAATGAGAGTCGAGGGCCAATCCCGGCTCCCGATCCTCACTGGGCAATCCCTAACTTCCCGGTCCCCAACCATACGATCCCCACTGGGTGTACCCACTACAAATGGCTCACACTCAAATAAGCAGTCAAAACCAATACGACTCACACAATCCGAAGCAATAAAGGAATGGGTAGCACCCGAATCAAAAAGCACTGACACTGGATGAGTAAGGATCTGAGTAGTACCTGACGCCACTGGAACATCTGTCTCCTCTGTACGCCTCATCTGATACAATCGGGGGTGAACTGAACCCGAACTCGAGGCTGCACGGCGATCCGGCTGACCCCGTCCCCTACCACGACTCGAACTCTGCGGAACATAAGTAGCTGGAGTGCTGTGATCCCTCTGATCGGTAGTGGTAGTCGGAACTCTAATGTACTGTGGCCCTCTCACAATGAGTCGCCGATGCTGCCTCGCCCACAATTGAATCAAGTATCTGGAGGAAAAGGTCAATCCTTCATCAAATGCTCATACTGGTTGCGGTTAAAACAAACCCCGCCACGAAGCAACGGATCGAATCGAGCAGTTACCCCGAGATCCCGGCTGATGAAATGGCCTCTTCCCGTTGTAGGGGCGCATGTTTCTCGAAAATCGGCCACTCTTGCCGACCGAGAAGTTGCCAATCGTTGCTTTCTTGGCCTCGGCACCTAACTCGATTCAGTGCGGCCATCTCGATCGCTAGAGCGCGATCCCGATACTCCTTCAAAGTGGCACACATGAGCGGTGCCATACTGCCCGATATGCGGTTTCATACGCATATTAAAGTAACGGATTTTATCGGCTTCCGTCCTCACACGATCTCTCACGAAACCCAACTTCGATTGTAAGTAATGATGGCTTGAGAAATAGGCACATCCCGAGGTGTAGCGGTGAAGAACTCCACAATTCTGCGCTCTTTAGCGGCGGTGGACAATATTCGCTTCCATAGCAGCCCTGAACTCATCCCAAGTGGCCCGACGGTCTCTGGGCGCAACGGCCTCCCACCATTCCGCAGCTTCCTTATCCGGGAGGTATTGGGCAATATGTACCCTCTGTCTTGGGACAAGCTACGGCATCAAAGGTCTGGACAACCTGAAAGAGCGATTCTCCCAACCGAGGGAGTCGGAAGATCCGGAGAAACGAGGAGGGTGCATCTTAGTCACCGTCGAAGCCACTTACTAGCTTCCTCTTGGTGTCGGGGGTGGATTAAGCGTCCACCCCGAGCTATTCGAGTAAGGTGGGCTACTAAGCTTTGAAATACGGTAGCCAGTCGGCATTATTAGACGGCACCGAGTGAGAGGCCGAGTCTGCAGAGGCCGAGAAAGTGAGCCCTCTTCATTATCGGCACCCGACCACGGCCTCGGCCGCGCCCCTAGCCGGTCTACCACGACCTCTCAACATCTTGAAGAAAATACGAAAAGAACAAGATCGAGAAAGATTCACAATTCACAAAGTTGGTAACACAAGTCACAATTCGAACTACGCAAGAAAACGAATTACGAAATATAAGAGTTCGAGGAGACTTACACCACGGGTCGCACGAAAAGACGGTAGCGTGATGATATTAGGCTCAGCAGTGACTCTAACGACATAAGCGGACCCAAAATTCACCGACCGGCTAGGTATTCAAAACCTAAGCTCCGATACCATAAATGTAACACCCCGATTCGCAAATGGGACATTACACGCCGTAGAACCCTCGTGAGGTCTACCAGCTAACACATGACACATAACCCACAATGTAATTCCAAACAATGCACTCAAAAGTAAATAAGGCCGTGGCCTCGTAAAACAATTTTAACTGAGTACATGAACATAAAATAAATACCAATCCGTTGCCACGCAGGGACTTAAACCAAGTTTAAAAGTAGACAGTTTAATTCGATTGCTCGACAAATGCAATGACAAAACATAAAATTACTGGACTCGAGCCACATCATCAAGCCGGCCCATCCTTTACGTGCGTGTCCGTGCACTGCTCCTCGGCTCTCCGGTACGAAATGCATAAGGCATTTCCCCATTTAAGGGTTAGCATTCGAATAGCTAGTGCAAGTACACAATTACACAACATTATATACAAAATACGGTTTTTAGCACAATCATCTCAATCGAAATCATTTGCCATATATATATATTAGGAATACTACATTGGCAATCAAATCGATTCAATCATCACGATATCACAAAATCACAATCTGGTATCCGTGGCGTACCCCTTAGTATCGACCCCGGACATCCCGTCGAACACTCGGGTGGGATACCACTTCGCGGCCGTACCCCTTAGTATCGACCCCGGACATCCCGTCGGACACTCCGGGTGGAAGTTCAATCACACACGCACCCAAGTTCCCTTCGCGGCCGTACCCCTTAGTATCGACCCCGGACATCCGTCGGACACTCCGGTGGAAGGAACACAACTCACGCACCCGAAAATCACAATTCATCATTCATTTGAAAATCACAACATACATAACGAAATGTAATACATGTACTTGCCTTGAAAGAAGCGAAGCGAAGGAAGCAGCGAAGGAATAGGTTTGGTCGAACAATCTTCCCAAATCCGTTCCTAACACAATAACGGTATACACAAGTCTCAATAATGCGGAAAGGTAAGAATTAATCCTAATTCTACCCCTTGGAACGATTTGTCGGAAAATACGAAGTCCACGATGGCTATAATCTAACAATGAAGAAATTACTAGGTTAAATCCATTAAACTATACTGGAAACAAGGGATTTACGACTACACAATCGTAATCTAACAAGTCGTCGAAGCCAAAACGGATTAAAAGGAAGAATTATGCCAAAAATCCCGAAATCCCCAAAAAAACTAGGGTTCATCGATGTATACCTCGATTCGGACGGATGGAGGATGATTATGATGATGATAAACCTTGCTTGGGACGCAAAAATCGATCTTTAGAAGGTTCCTACGGATTGCACCGGATGTTTGAAATCGCCCAAAGGAAACTCACGTCGCGAGAAAGAAAGAAAAGGAGTGAAATAAGTCGACCGGAAATAAGTCAGGAATTAAAAGACCTGACGGCGAGTTACGTACGTTAACGCCTATTGTTAACGTACGTTATGAAGGTTACGTACGTAACCCCTCTCAGGTTAACGTACGTAACGAACAATCTGGACACTTTCTTCGAAACCATAAAGTACGTTACCAATGGGGTATAACGTACGTTATGATACCTATATAACGTACGTAAAGGAGCATGCATAACGTACGTTATGCATCTGACGATTGACCTTTGCTAAACACTTAGCTCAGCACAGTCGATACAACGACGAAACGCAACACAAGGATAGAATCAAAAGTATAAACATGGGGTATCCAAAACAACGAAGCTGAGTTTTGAAAGAAAATATAATCCCGATCACTAGAGAGTCTCAAATGAAGCAAATGAAGCGAAATTCCCCAAACTTATGAAAATTACAAAAACGGCCCAAGAGCCCGAAAAATCACGATGCAACGTCGGATTAACAAACCGAAAATTTCAACACGACCAATTCAACCATACAAACTTATACAAATCAAGAAACAACAGAAACGAACAAGTTTTACGAGAATCGAACGTACATACGACAAGATATAAATTAAGATGAAATTATGCAAAAACATCCTCGAAACTCATCCAGACGGAAAAACTTCAAGAACAAAATAGATTCAGAATTCCAAAACAGTGCTAAGCGAGTTGTCCGAAACGAACATACACCAAAAATAGAAATTACCAAAAATAGAAAACACGGATATTACAATCACTAACCGACAAAAGCTCCTTAAATACAAGTTTAAGTTGATTGGAGATGTTATATCCAGCGTAGATGAACTTAACAGAAGGGATGACTCAGCGTAGAGCTGTTTGGAGACGTCATATCCATATACCTGATCTCATTATAGTGGGATAAATTAGTTTATTTTAAATACATGTTTAAGTTTATTGTATTAATGAAAATTGAGCATTTAATCCCAACCTCTTGTTCCTGAATATTCTTATGCTTTCCCCACATTTCATGAATTTCTTCAATTTCTTCTATATTCTCGCAGTTCTTCTATATATCGTCCACTTAGCTGACCGTACTGGGATAAGGCTTAGTTTAGTTTAGATTAATTACAAATTTAAATTTATTGTATTAATTAAAATCGAGCATTTAATCCCAACCTCTTGTTCTTTACTATTCTTATGGTTTCCCCACGTTTCATGAATTTCATCAATTTCTTTTATAATTCTCGCATTTCTTCTATATATCTTCCATTTAGTTGTCCCCACTGTAGTGGGATAAAGCTTAATTTAGTTTAGTTTAATTTAAATACAAGTTTAAGTTTATCGTATTAATGAAAATTGAGCATTTAATCCTAACCTCTTGTTTTTTAATATTCTTACCCATTTTATGAATTTGGTCAATTTCTTCTATAGTTCTCGCATTTCTTCTATATATCTTCCATCTCCTCAAATTCTACCCGTTCTCATGCAATGCTTAACTCAATGAGCACCCGTTCTTTGTCGCACGCATGCTCCTGTTGTACTGCTTACAGTGCACGACTTTTCGCACCTGGCGTTGGTTCGGCTTTTCTTGCATTACTTGTTTTAAATTAGAATATATGTGAGACTGAGTATAGGAATTCCAATGCATCATTTATATTCACTTGAACAAAATTATACATCAAAATTTGCCTAATATTAACTGTCACTAATATACAAGAGGAAATTGGGTTTTTGGCAGATTATGCCCATGTATTTTATAATGGGTCATTTACCCCTCTGTAAATTAAATGGGCCTATTATTTACTTGTATTTTAAAAAATAGGCCGATTATTCCCCTTTGTAAATTAAATAGACATATTACCGCTTGTGCTTTTAAAAAAGATGCATAATACCCCCTCAATCATATTGTGCACAAGTGGGTGATTCGCAACGACCAAATAAAAAACAGGGGTTCATCTGTAATTTTTGAAAACGCAAGAGGGTAATGTGCCTATTTAATTTTCACATGGGTGTAATGAGCCTATGTTTTAAGAACACATGGGATTAATTGGTCTATCAAATTTATACAGGTGGTAATCAGTTTATTTAATTTACACGGGTTTATTTAATATACACGTGGGGTAAATAGCTTATTTTGTAGAACACATGGGGTGATCAGCCATTAAACAGAGAAAATGCTACTTTTCTAACCTTGATTGCATTAGGTCATGTATAAATAAAACAAATGAAAAAGAAGAATACTAGTGAACCATCCAAGAATTAGTGTAAATAGAACATAGCAGTGTAGAACAGTTGGTTCCAAGTATCGGGTAAACCAGGCAGGCACCAATGGCTGCAATCTGCAGAATGGTCAGGGTTAGCTCGTTGCGCAGGTGTCAAATCACCACTATAAATAGATGGATGAGCGTCCTTCCTCATAGCAGATAGTAATGTGATGTCGAGCAAGAATGGAGGCTTGCTCATGAAACTTAAAACATCTTGAATCACCTTCATTTGATTTGGATAAACTCCTGGGTAGGGGGACATGCCCATCGCGGGCCTCGTCTCTCCATAACAACTCTTGGTAGATGACATTGCCCTCGCATTCCACTCGTTAGAGCTGCATAAACACGAGAGCGTAAATCGTCTATTGGGTAAATCACAACAGTGAACCACAATTTGATTTCTAAGAACTAAAGAAGGAAAAATAAGGGTGTAATAAATAGCTGGAGTGAGTTGGTAATAATATAGCGACATAATTGGTCTACACACTCAAATATGTGGGTTGGCCTCCCCTTAGCCTTTTCTGTGGGGGTATTGCAATTTGCACGAGTTGACGATGGTGGTAATCTGCAGGGCTGGTGGTGAGTATGGTGTATGTCTACACACCCTTTGAGCAAATGTATTGCAAAACTATACAAATATGGTAGCAAACTATATTCATATTTTGCGTTCATAAACATCCAAAGTATGTGATTTATATATCAAAACAAAAAATGACGAGGTGGGTTGGTCTAATGGTAAAGTCCTGTGTTCGAGTTCTCGTGGATGTATGAATGAAGCCTTTAGATCTTCTTTAGAAAAAAAAAATTATTATCTAAAATGATTGTAACTCATCACAGTTCGAGTCTTCGACTCACTTGTGAACTATACTAAAAGGCATTCTACCTCCTATATATATTGCTAGATTATGAAATAAATGTTGATTTTTATGAATGATGACATTCCTATCTTTTCATAATATGATATCAACATCTAGTAACATTATGGTTTATCATGACATTGCAACGAATAAATGACCACACATTTTATGGAATGAGCGATTGTGATGGGACAAGTAGTGATTCATAAGAATTTTATTAGCTAATCCAGGATATTTAGAAGTCCGTGATTTGGTTATATATCACTCATCGCTTGTATGGTTAATAAATATGAGGAATACCCACACCTTTTTAGCTATATTTTGGAATGACAAAACCCAATATCATGACAACTGTTAGTATTTGGCCCAACCAGGCCCAAACTATATCTCCCTTTATTTTCGGTCCATATCACTTAGTGTTGGCCCAGCCCATTGGCAGCCCTTTTAATTGGAGCCGTCCGATCTAGATTTATTTCCTACTCCTAATTTGGACCGTCCGATCTCCCTTTAAATATCTAACCTAACCCTATCTCCCTCATTTCACTCCGCCTCCACTCTCATCCGTCTCCCTCTTTTTCTTTCTTCTCTCCCGTGAGTTCACCTACCCTCGGTCAACTCTCCCTGCTGCGTTTTTACTCCCGATTCTCCCTACCTCCTCTCCCCCGTGAGCTCTTGAATATACCTATGGAATCCCGTGACCGATTTCATCCTTGTGGGTATAAAAGACTTCACTCGGGACTGGAGTTAAAACACGGAGAAGAAGAGAATCGATTTGTGCCTTGAGAATCCGAGTGAAAACGAGAGTGATATCTGTGGTGTGATATCTTTGAAGGAGATCGGGTTTGTGTCCTGAGTTTTCTGAGGTTTTCTGGGTTAGAAAAGGTGCTACCGGGCTGTTGTGCCGGCCAGCGGTGGTTCGGCGTTCGTCCTTCGTGGAATCGAACTTTATTGGTGTCAAATTGCAAAGGGTTCGGAAGATCTGAGCCTAACGATCTCTTTCACAAAGGGGGTTTCTTATCCCTTATTTTCCTCCATTTTTTTCGTATTATTTATCTATATATATATATATTATATATATATTTGTTATATATATCTATATATATATACTGCAGTTTCGGTATTTATCTATATATATTATTATATATATTTGTTATATATATATATATACTGCAGTTTCGGTATTTATCTATATATATATTACTATATATATATATTTGTTATATATATATATCTATGTGTGTATATATATATATATACTGCATTCTTGCTGCCTTAAATACTTGGTGTATTTCGATCGGTAATATCGTTATCTCGGCTAACTTAAACGAATCTTTATGATTTACAGATTGGTTCTGGACGATCGAATTCTTTTGGGGTCAGCTTGTTCTTGGGGTTTATTTCAATAATTATATTGTTTTTATTATAGGTTCATTAGTTGGCATGTAATCCTTAATCCCTTTCCCGTTGAATATAATTGTAATAGTTATATTCGTTTAATCCACTTGAATTATCGATCCTGTCTTTAGACATTGTACGACCCGATACCCAACAGTGGTATCGGAGCCCGTTTGTCGGGTGTCGGGTTCTTTGGCTTCTTGGTGATACGGAATAACCCATCCGGGTTTCCGCTCAGGTATATCGGCTTGAACCTCTCTTTTATTATTGTTGCTAGATTCGGTTCTATTGTCAAATTGATGTCCTTAAAACTGTTTATTATCGGTTTGCTTGCCGCGGCCTATTTCTGTGTTATCTGGTTGGATTCATTTTTCGGGCGACTCTTGTTTCCTTATTAATTAAAACTCAAATAAATTAAAACCTTAAAATCCAAAACAGCACTAATCTTGCGCTGCCAGGACCGAAAGTGTCCCTCGGATCTTTGTCAAGAGCTTGAGGATCCCTGTTTTAATTTAAACGGGTTTTAATCTCAAAAATCAAATCGAGTCCCTGAATTTTGATTCTCATCAGCTGTATGCTTCCTTTTCTATGTGATTTGCGGTTGTCTTTGTGATTACCTTATATTGTGTGTTTCAATGGGCTCTTTCTCTGTCTTTAACATTGCACCTTTTGATAGTAAAGGAGATTTTCAAATTTGGCAACAAAAAATGAAGGGCATTCTAATTCAACAAAAAGTTTTCAAAGCTACTGATCAATCCTTTTCTGACAACACTGCTGCCTATAAAAAGGCCGAGGCAGATGAGTTTGCGTATTCATCAATTATCATAAATCTGTTCGATTTTGTAATTCGGAAAATCGATAAACATGATACAGCTCAGGCTTTATGGGAAAAATTGGAAGAGACTTATACTGAAACTTCCTTGCCTAACAAACTGTTTTTACTTGAAAAATTTTTCCGGTTCAAACTTGATATTTCAAAGGATATAAATGATAACCTGGACACTTTTACAAAATTGATCGAGGGGATATCAAACAAACCGGTGATAAAAATATTGATGAATACACCCCTATTGTTCTTTTAAATGCCATTCCTGATTCTTACAGTGATGTTAAATCTGCTATTAAGTACGGCAGAGATAAAGTAACTCTTGATACTGTTATAAACGGTTTGAAAAGTAAAGAAGTGGATTTGAAAAACAATAAGGGGAATAAATCTCTAGGTGAGGTTAATTTTGTGAGGGGAAGGCCTCAAAACCGCTGAGCGAAACCTTCTTCAAGTCAAAACCTACAGAGTAATTTTTCTGAAAAGAAGAAGGGCAAATGGAAGAGTAGGTCAAAGTCTCGACCTAAGAACCGTAAGTGCTATAATTGTGGTGAATCTGGTCATTACATTCATGAGTGCATTAAACCTAAGAAAAATTATCAAAATGATAATGCCAACCTTGTGGCAGAAAATGGCCGTGAAGATGAAGTTTTCATGGTTTCTGAAATTTGTGAACAAGCTAATACTGTGCATACTCTCACTTTGTGTGAAAATGAGTGGCTTGTTGATTCCGCTTGTACGTTTCATATGTCGCCTTTCAAAATGCTATTTTCTGAATATAGAGAAGTGACAAATTGGTCTGTCTCTATGGCTAATGAGAAAAAGTGTCAAGTTCATGGTTTAGAAGATATTAAGATAAGATGTGACTCTGGTTATTTGTTAACTTTAAAGAACGTAAGGCATGTTCCTGATATGTGTCACAATCTTGTTTCTTGTGGTACCCTTGATGATGAGGGGTATGAAGGTAAGTGGGGTAATGGGATTATGAAAATCGTTAAAGGAAACTTGTGTGTTTTCAAAGCAATAAAACGGAATAACCTCTATGTGAAAACTGTAAAATATGGTTCTTTTGTGAATGCTGTCCAAGGTGACTCAACAGATCTATGGCATAAACGTCTAGGCCACATTAGTGATAAGGGTCTGGAAATTTTGCAAAAACAAGGGGTGTTTGGGAAAGATAAATTGTCCTCTGTGCCGTTTTGCGACTCCTGTGTGATAGGAAAACAACATCGTGTTAAGTTTCCAAATCCCCATCCCCTTAGAACTCCTACAACTTATGACACTTTGCATTATTTGCATGCTGATGTGTGGGGGGCATCTAGTGAACCCACACACGGTGGAAATAGATATTTTCTATCTGTGATTGATAATTATTCTCGTAAGGTCTTTGTGTTCCTTCTGAAAAACAAATCTGATGTCTTTGAGAAATTCAAAAATTGGAAAACGTTGATTGAAAATCAAACTGGGAAGAAAATTAAAATCTTAAGGACCGACAATGGCCTTGAGTTTTGCAATCAAATGTTTGATGAGCTTTGTGCTCAATCTGGTATTCAGAGACATAAGTATGTCCCTTATTCACTCCAACATAATGGGGTGGCTGAACGCATGAATAGAACCTTGCTAGAAAGGGTCAGAAGCATGTTGGCTATGTCTGGGCTCTCGAAAAAGTTCTGGGGTGAGGCTTTACTTACTGCTGCTTATTTGAAAAATAGATCTCCCTCTGTGCCGTTGAATGGTAATTATCCTGAATGTGTTTGGTCTGGTCGATCTATTGATTTTTCTAATCTTCGTGTATTTGGCTGCTCTGCTTATGTGCATCAGAAAAATGATAAGCTTGAGCCTCGTTCTGTGAAATGATGTGTGTTTCTGGGATACCGGGAAGGGGTAAAAGGCTATAGGGTTTTGCTGAAAGGCCAACCCGGTTTCAAAACCATTATTAGTCGAGATATTGTTTTCAATGAAAATGAATTTCCTTGCCTTTTACGAGATCCGGAAAACCCCCTGCTCCAAATGAGGTGGAGCTGCACATTTCTTTAGATAATATGGATAATGTGCAAACAGAAACGAATCTTGATAATCATGATAATGCTGATGTGCATGATGAAACAGAAGAAGATCTTGAAGATAATTTGCATGATTATCAACTTGCTCGAGATAGGCCTAGGAGAGAAATTAGAAGACCTTCTCACTTGAATGATTATCATATGGCATCATATGCATTCAATATGTTTGAATCTATTGATAATTGTGAACCCAAAACATATGATGAAGCTTTGAAATCTGAACACTCAGAACAGTGGCTTTATGCGATGAATGAAGAAATGACTTCATTGCACTCAAATGAAACTTGGGCTCTTGTGCCCAGCCTTATTGTTCGGTGGTTGACTGTAAATGGCTTTTCAAAGTTAAGGAAGAAAATGAGTCGGTCAGATTCAAAGCTAGACTCGTTGCTAAGGGTTTCACCCAGAAAGAAAGTATTGACTACACTGAAATCTTTGCTCCGGTTGTTAAGTTCACTACTGTGCGTATCATGCTTGCTCTAGTTGCTCAATTTGATTGGGAATTAAAACAATTAGATGTCAAAACTGCTTTTTTACATGGTGAACTTGAAGAAAAACTTTATATGAGTCAACCTAGAGGCTTTATTGATCCCAAGCTCCCTAATCATGTTTGCTTGCTTAAAAAATCAATTTATGGTTTAAAACAATCACCTAGGCAATGGAATAAGAAGTTCGATGAATACATGCTCTCACTTAAATTTTCAAGAAGTAATTATGATCATTGCTTGTATTACAAAACTGATTCCAAAAATCCTGTTTTCTTACTCATATATGTTGATGATATGCTCTTAGTGAGCCCTTGTGTGAAAACAGTTGATCATGTCATTAAATGCTTAAGTGCGAAGTTTGACATGAAACACATTGGTGATGCTAAGCGCATTCTTGGGATGAATATCTTTCGTGATAGGAAAAACTCCACCATTGTTTTAAACCAAGATTCCTATGTGCAGAAAATTATATCCAAATTTTCTATGAGTCAGTCTAAATCTACCTCTGTGCCTCTAGCTGGTCATTTCCTGTTAAGTAAAGATCAATCCCCGAAAACTGAGGATGATATCAATTATATGAAAAAAGTACCTTACTCAAATGCCATTGGCTCGGTCATGTACCTAATGGTCAGCACAAGACCTGACATAGCTTATGCTGTGAGTTGTCTTAGTCGTTATATGGCTAACCCACGAGTTTACCATTGGCAAGCCGTCAAATGGCTCTTAAGGTACTTGAAGGGCTCAACCAGGTATGGTCTTAAATTTTCTCGACACCAGCAAGGTGTAAAATTGGTTGGATACGTGGATTCTAATTACGCTGCTAATCGTGATAACCGTAAGTCTACTACTTCATATGTGTTTACTTTGTGTGGCACACCGATCAGTTGGAAGTCTCAATTACAACCTATAGTTGCTTTATCTACTACAGAATCTGAGTATGTTGCTATAACAGAAGCATTAAAAGAAGCTATATGGTTAAAAGGACTATTATCAGAAATCGGTTTTCTGAAAGATAAAGTCGAAGTTTTTTCGGATAGTCAATCCGGTATTCAACTATGCAAGAATCCAGTTTTTCATGATAGAACGAAACTTATTGATGGTCGTTTCCATTTCATACGAGATGTTGTTGCCAAACGTATAATCTATCTTGAAAAAATACCCTCCCAATTTAATCCTTCAGATATGGGTACTAAGTGTTTACCCGTCGAGAAATTTAAATCTTGTTTAAAAAGACTGAATTTTGATTCGGTCGAATAAATTTTTGAACTTTGTGTTCTTTAGGGGATCTCTTTGTGAGTTAGTCTTCTTTGTGAATTATTTTACCTTATTTACTTTGTGTATGTGCAGGTAACCCCGGAGATAGGCGATGATGAGTCTTCTCCGAAACCCGAAAATGCAATTTGACTGGTTGGCCCAAAAAGGTGGAGAAATGTTAGTATTTGGCCCAACCAGGCCCAAACTATATCTCCCTTTATTTTCGGCCCATATCACTTAGTGCTGGCCCAGCCCATTGGCAGCCCTTTTAATTGGAGCCGTCCGATCCAGATTTATTTCCTACTCCTAATCTGGACCGTCCGATCTCCCTTTAAATATCTAACCTAACCATATCTCCCTCATTTCACTCCGCCTCCACTCTCATCCGTCTCCCTCTTTTTCTTTCTTCTCTCCCGTGAGTTCACCTACCCTCGGTCAACTCTCCCCGCTGCATTTTTGCTCCCGATTCTCCCTACCTCCTCTCCCCCGTGAGCTCTTGAATATACCTATGGAATCCCGTGACCGATTCCATCCTTGTGGGTATAAAAGACTTCACTCGGGACTGGAGTTAAAACACGGAGAAGAAGAGAATCGATTTGTGCCTTGAGAATCCGAGTGAAACGAGAGTGATATCTGTGGTGTGATATCTTTGAAGGAGATCGGGTTTGTATCCTGAGTTTTCTGAGGTTTTCTGGGTTAGAAAAGGTGTTACCAGGCTGTTGTGCCGGCCGGCGGTGGTTCGGCGTTCGTCCTTCGTGGAATCGAACTTTATTGGTGTCAAATTGCAAAGGGTTCGGAAGATCTGAGCCTAACGATCTTTTTCACAAAGAGGGTTTCTTGTCCCTTATTTTTCCTCCGTTTTTTTCGTATTATTTATCTATATATATTATTATATATATTTGTTATATATATATATCTATATATATACTGCAGTTTCGGTATTTATCTATATATATATTATTATATATATTTGTTATATATATATATATATACACTGCAGTTTCGGTATTTATCTATATATATATATATATATACTGCATTCTTGCTGCCTTAAATACTTGGTGTATTTCGATCGGTAATATCGTTATCTCGGCTAACTTAAACGAATCTTTGTGATTTACAGATTGGTTCTGGACGATCGAATTCTTTTGGGGTCAGCTTGTTCTTGGGGTTTATTTCAATAATTATATTGTTTTTATTATAGGTTCATTAGTTGGCCTGTAATCCTTAATCCCTTTCCCGTTGAATATAATTGTAATAGTTATATTCGTTTAATCCGCTTGAATTATCGATCCTGTCTTTAGCCATTGTACGACCTGATACCCAACAACAACAATTATTACATGTAATTGTACATGTGTTTCAAAGACAATAATGTATGAAATATTGAAGCACATTACTCTTGGTCCACTTAAAGTCGGTTGCTACGGTCAAGTGCCCGGTCTAGACTGTTGTACACATTACCATGTTCGTACCGCTTAAAGCTTTATACTATACTTTTTTTTTGTCCCTTTAAAAATTTACATTTATCATTTTTACACAATCAAATTAAACAACCGCATTTTTACTTTTTAATATATACCACACCCTCAACGTCAATATTTTTTACTTTGTAATTTCAGGTCTACATTTATCATCAATACATACATCAATTATTACTTAAAATATGCTTCCTGACGTGTGGGTGAAAATTATTGTGTTGTGTACCCAAAGAAACAAAAACAGAAGGAAATGACTACATACATACTTGTAATGTGTGGGTGAAAATCCCTGGAAAAAGACTCTGCTTCTGGTGGTGTCGATATTTGTATCAACCCATTTAGCCCATGTTCTTAGTGCTCTTTCCAAAGCCACCAGCCGTTCCATATCGTGATATAGAGTCCCGTCTGCTTGCATATAATCCCACCTGCAATTTGTTTGAATAGTAATTTTTAGGTGTCTGTAATAGTTTTCAAGATTTTAAGAATATTATATGGAATTCTTGAGTAAATTTTAGATTTTACAAAAGTAGATTAATATTTCTGAAATACTTTTTAATATTATTTAATTCTACATAATTTAAAAACTAAAATAGATTATATTTTCAGTTTTTCATGCAAATTTCAAAATATTTAGCAGTATATTTCTTTGGTTTAATCTTGCGAAAAAAAAATATTTCGACTGGCCAAAAATAAAGCGATGTGCGGAATTTGATAATATTGATTGGTGATTAATATTGGTAGGTTGAGAAAATCTAAATCATTTTAAAACACGAACAAAAAATTTTCTGAATGTTGAAAACTTTTATAAAGGACTTGAAGATAGTTAAACAATTTACAAGAAGTATTACTAAAGATATAAAAACAACTTAAATTAGATAAAAATATATTGAAGAAATTGTTTTTGTAAAAACATTTTAAAAGATCTAAAAATAAACGAACCAATCACGAAAGTATTTTGATAAAGATATAAAAACAATTTAAATATGCTAATTTTGTTATTAATAATGTCCCCATTTGGCAAACATCTTTTTGAGCCAAAATTAGAGTTACCAAAAAAATTAGAGGTTTGACTTTATAAACCTCTAATTTTGATATTTTGTTGTAAGTTTTTTGAATGAGATGATTGGGCTCAATCCTCTAATTTTTAAAAAGCTCATTTTAGGAGCTTTTTTAATTAGTTTATTCAATAAATGAGTTGAAAAAACTCATTTATCCCTAGATATTTATAAAATTATATTCCTTAATCATAAATTTCAAACCAAAATTTTTATTTATTAATTAATTTAACGTGAATATGATTAAATGGTGGAAATAAATCTCTATCTCAATTTTATAGAGTTGTACTATTATAGTAAATTATTAAGTATTTGATTATCACTACATAAAAAATTAGGTATTAGGAAAAATTCATGTCACTTAACAATAAAGTAAAATTTAGATTTTCTAGTCGAATTACATTTTATTCAAATTATTACATTTTATTCAAATTGAATGATTTTTTTCCATTCCGCTAAAGGTTCCAATTTTAAGAAATAATTTTATTTTAATGAAATATGTAATTAGATAGATCAATAATTTTAAATTATTGTCTTATGTTATATAGATTAAGATATGTGTTTATTGAAATAATTTTTTAAAAATAAATGAGAATATGGAAATCGTCAAAATAATGAATTGGGTGAACATCTTTGTTGGTCATTTTATACAATTAAGTAGCTATCAGCTATTAATTCTTTACCAAACACTTTTCTACAACCCGCTAATATAAAATATTAGTCAAACCAACTAATATAATCAGCTAGTAAAAACAGCTAATCAATCACCTTTTTCTTTTGGTGGACAACATGGCAAAGCAGTGTGTCGGGATGGTACCTGAAGACTTAGACCTGCTCCACTAGATGAACGACAGGACGGGTTCATCCACCGTAGGTGGCGGGCTGGGGCAGGTCGGGCCACACGTAATATTATTAATTTAAAGAAAAGCCAAAAATGGTTGAAGAGTGAACCAAATGGCATTAATTCATCAAATTATTATTATTTTTTTTTTGTTCAGTAAATTATTCTTTTCTTTGAAACAAGGCTAAGGTGGAAAAGAGTAAACAAACTTAAAAAGAAAATATATTGGTCTTACTAATTACCCTTGGAGAGATCCTTCATGGGTCCACCAATGACCCGTGTTGAAAGAAAGCACATCAACTCCTCTCCAAGCATCTGCATTCCCTCCAATATCATCCAATTTCAACACTCTTCTCCCCTGTAGAGAAACTATATCCACTAGATATGGTGCTCTGTAGAACGACACGGTCAAACCATATTCCTGATCAATTAATCAAACCCAAAAATAAAATATATATATATATATATATATACACTTAATTGAACTGTTTTAAACATAATAATAATAATAATAATAATAATAATAATAATAATAATAATAATTTCTTGTAAACTTTTGAGTTTTTAATAAATTGATGCTTCAATAAAAAAAAAAAAAAAAATAATAATAATAATAATAATAATAATAATAATAATAATAATAATAATAATAATAAATTTGTAAAAAGGCGTCATGGGGTTTAACCAAGAATTTGAAGATGGAGAGAGGGTCTCCTGTGATGATCTGTGTGGGTGATGATGGAGGCAACCCTGTTGATATCATCATACAAATGAAAGACTGCCATTGATTCCTCCCTAGAGAATCTCCTACAAACATCACACTCTTTCCTCTCATTTTCATCATAAATTCAGCCCCACTGAAGCTGCATAACCAAACAATATATTATTATTATTATTATTATTATATTAACATTTAAATGTACTCACAGCCTTAACAAAATTGGGTTTAGTTTCTGGTAAAGAAGTTGAATTCAGCTTATATATAGTATTAAGACCTTGGAATTTGGCAACCGGCGGGTTGCCATCTATACTTGAGATAATCAGTGTCTGGCCTTCCATACAATTGGCAATCAAATTCAGGGTCGATTATCCGACAAGATGATGGTTGGTAGATGGGATACGAGTCATCTCGTACCCAAGAGCCCATGAACAGATCACAAGAACTATGGTTGGCTTTTGTAAGGATTGGCCTTCTATGGTACTGCAAGCTGTGTTGATTCTTGACTATCAACAACGATGAAACTGTCGCGAGAGATTGTAGCAAAAGAAGAGATATAGCTGCAAACTGGTAAGGAAATGGAGAACAATGTTTTGGAGTAGCCATATGGAGGAAATAAATTAGTAATAAAAGAAAGATATCTTGAGGTAATAAAGCAATGATGAAATGTGGATTGGTGTGGCTTATAATTATTCACAAACTCTCTTTTTTTTTTCGATTATTGAGTAAAGGGCATCTCTATGGGCAAATCACACTACAAAATATTCTTGCAAAATAATTCTTGCAATGGCTTCACATAAATTTGAAGCTAAATGCCTTGACCATGAAGCCAATAAAAAATGAACTTCACATGGTTGAAGCCTTTGTTTGAAAAGCTTTGGATTCACTTGTGTGAAGCCAAAACAAAAAGGATAAATTAAAAAATAACTTTAAATATGTGACGCTATTGTTATACCATTTCAAAAATTAAAAAAGCGCAATAGCTGAAACTATAAAAAAGACAATGACTTTACTATTCAATTGTTAATATAATTAACGTATTTTTCTTAAGAAATAGCTGAAACTATTCAAAATATTAATTTGAGTAATTTCAGCTATATTAAAATTAATATCAACAAACCACTCCATAATATAAATAACGAATATCTAATAAAAAATAATATTTAAATATAAATGTTAAAGAAACATAAGAAGATTCAAATTACAAAAAAAAAAAAACGCAAACGTGAAAAGTAAAATAAATTGCACCAAAATCCCCCTCATCTTTTTTTGATTCTCGAGTAAAGAGCATCTCGGTGCGCAAAGCATTCAGGGTCCCTACCATAAGGGTGAAAGATAGTCAAACCTTACCCTGCCTAAATACAAGAAGATGCATCCCGGATTTGTACCCATGATATCAAGGTCATACAACAACGCACCATTGCGCAAAGCATTTCCGCGCATCAAGAGTACGGAAAAAGGTCCCTACCACAAGGATGAATAGTCGTCAAACCTTACAATATGTAAATGCAAGAGGCTTGACCTCAACTAGTGCGCCTAGACTCCCCTTCTTTTAATTATTGAGTATTATAAAATAATTGGCAAAGAAAGTTATTTTGTTATATATTTTGTCTCGAGACAAATGGCCATATCCCATATTTATACTAGGTGTCGCGTTCAAGGGAGGTGTTTGTGCAACTATCAAAAGTTATGGGGTGTCATGGAAATGTACAAACAATTTTTGGAGTCACGGGAGCAAAGGAAAGCATATGCGATGTTTGAGAGAGTGAGAGAATCAAATAATACAAGGGAATGAAGTTTGGGTTTTGCTTCTTCAACATTTGTTGTGTAGTGTGCATGTGAAGGTCGACTTGACAGGACGGTTCACGTGTATTGTAAGGAAGATTTTTTGCCTTCTCATAGATGTGGTTATACGTTTTTCAACGTTAATCACTAACCGCCGCAATCGACACCTCCTGTACATAAAATAGGGTAAGTTCCTATACATAATACTCTATCCGTTCCGTTAAAAAATTTACATTTCTATCAAAAAGTAGTTCATTTAGTAAATATATATGTCATTTTTTACAATTAAATCAAACAATTATCCTTTACTTTTTAATTTTCATCATACATTTATCATCATTACTTATACCAATCATTACCTAAAATACATCAGCATATATCCTCTGTCAACCATTGGCTGGAATGGAGGAAGTAATACAGTGCGTGAAGGATGCATTGAGCAATGCTATGTCGGGTAAGTTTACATTTCAATTACGGAGGCTGCTTTTGTATTTAAATTCAGAATATATATAGTCATATATATTTTTTATGTTAATTATAGGTGTGGTTTGATGTTCCTTCGTTCCTACTACATACTTGGTGTAATGAGGTGCAAGTCACTAAGTAAGTAATTTTCACAATACGTAGTAGAGTAATTATTTGGGAAATCTTCTGTGATTGTTTACTATTTATAAATGTGTGTTGTAGATACAAGTCTTGGAAGAATGCGCAATACATGTTTTGGTCGGCTTCAAGTAATATCTGCGACGCTATTCCCGAGGAGTCAAGTATCGGGAGTATGAGTAGAAGTGGTTATGCACACATTTTAGCGATCGGACTATATTGTAAGTAATCAACAAATAAATATTATGTTATTGTTGTTTAAAGACATGTAACGTATATGAAATTTACTTGTGTAATTATTGTCCATTGTCAGACGAATATATTTTTCTATGTGCAGGCGAGCAGTTCAACCAACATGGATAACCGAAAGGGTCTGGCTGAGCACCACAACTTAGGTTCGTGGTCGTTAGTGAGGGTTTCGCCTGAGGCCACTTCTGATGAAAATGTGGCAAATAGCTTTGTCTACGTGTCTTGGAAGGCATAAACATGCTATGAATCTTTATTTCTGAACTTTATTAATATTCGGTTACTTATTTTGTTCTAACTTAATTAGGAGAGAGTGGTGAAGGAGCCTTATAGGATATTGACAGAGATTGTGAGGGAGGAGCATTTAGATTTAAACGAGACCGACCTCGATTTAACCATCAGAGAGACCGATATGGTTGATCCCCACGTTAGGGATAGGTTGTGGGCTACCATTTACCCTCATAAAGGGAGTCATCACCGGATGCCGATGATGGGAGCTGAAGGCCACAAATCGTTGAAGGATACCATAGTCTTTCGATGCAGTTGAGAATGCCTATCTAGAGGAGCAATTGAGGATTGAGAGGGAGCTAAGATGAGAAGCAAAGGAAGGCTAAAGAGTAGTTCGGGAAATTCCAGGAGGAGTAAAGGAAGGCTCAACAAGACTTGCCATCTCAACAGCAGACAATCATGCAGTATATGACGTTATTGACTCAGACCGTGACTCAGTTGGGACTTCAGGCAACACCACCACCTCCATTCTTTAATTTTGAACTCCCGTCTCTTCTTCACAACGTCAGGACGATGACATGCAAGATGGTATTAATCTTTCTTCTATCTTTAAGAATTTAACCGATTCAGATGGATCTTGATTGTGTCTCTAGTTTTTGGTATGTAAACATATTAATGTTGGATGTGTATTTGTTTAGACTCGTATTCGTTGACGTTGGTGTTTATAGCGATTTTGTTGATCTTACTACGTGATATGGTGATATGGTGTAGTTTTTGTAATGTTGGTGTATGAATATTGTTTTTGGTATATTGATGTACGATGATTGTTGTTATGGTTTGTTTATATTGTACTGTACAGGTTAAGAACAGGTTTTGGGGATTTCGAAATTCAAATATTATTTGTTTTAAAGGGACTTTAGCCAACGACTATTGCAAAAACCGTTGGCTAAAGTTTTTTATTCACTACCAGAAAGACGACCTTTTGCGACATGTAAAATGTGTCGTGAACTTTAGTTTTTATGTCACAAAAGCTAATTTGCCACATTTTTTGCATCGTGTTGGGTTGTGTCGCAAAAAGTTATCATGTAAATTTTATGACACTTTTTCTTCAGTTGTGTTGCAACATATACGCACTTTGTGCATGGCTAAATCAATTGTCATATAAAATTAGCGACACATCATGTGTCACTAGTCATACTGACGTATGTTAGTTTGCATCACATAACATGACACTAGTTTAAATGACGCGTCCTAATTTGCGACATTAGTTTGTGACATTAAAATTAAAGTGACGTAATATGTTTGCGACACTCTTTAGATTTATGTCCGCATATATACTATATTTTGTGCATCACTAAATTAATTGACGTATAAAGTTTGCAACACATAATGTGTCATTAGTCGTATTTGACGTATGTTAGTTTGCGTAATTACATGACATTAGTTGAATGACGCATTCTAACTTGCGACACTAGTTTGTGACATTACAATTAATATGACGTAATATGTTGACGACACTCGTTCATTTATTTCGCAAATATAGACGACACTTTGTGCATCAATAAATTGATTGTCGTATAAAATTCACGACACAATACACGTCATTAGTTATACTGACACATGCTAGTTTGCGTCACATTACATGATATTAATTGAAATGACGCGTATTGATTTGCGACACTATAGCTTGTGATATTATACTTAATATGACGTTACTTTTGACGACATTCATAATTCATTTTTAAAGTACCGCATATTTTATGCGACATGTAATATTTGTTGCAATAATTTAATATTAAGCCGTAAAATATACGGTACTTTTTACATCATCTGATTATTATGTCATTAATATTGCGTCAACATACAACACAATTCACATGAGTAATTTTACTGTTGTATTTCTTTTTTAGCACATTATAATTAGATGGTTAAAGTGACTTTTTTCGTTTTGTGAGAAATATGTTGATTATTTAACAATTGATATACAAAAAGAATAAATTAACCAATCATAAAATTTATTGGAAATAAATATTAATTTCTAAATATTAATGTGAAAATATCAAAACTTAAGTTCATCATACTGGAATACTATTCAAGAATATATAATATAATAAAAGATAAAAAATTTCTAAACTTAATCTTGCTATGTAAAAAAAGTAATGTGCTGTGCACTAGCATTTTCCTTTCCTCTTGCTGGTCTTTCTTGTAGTTCTTGTAGTTTTCTCTAGTTCCTGTGTAATTTAAAAAACATAACATTATATCTTACACATATAAAAAACTTAAGTTATAAAATATTATTTTATCATAATACCTGTGCACATGTAGCATTTTCATGAATATTTGTGTTGCTCTTATCTAAATTATTTCTCTCTCCCATCGTCTAAAAAAATTGATCAAGAAATAAGAATAAATTATTTTTTTATAAAAAGTAGACTTAGATAAAGTAATAAAAAATAGATTATTTACCTCAAAAGTTCCATTGGCTTTATTGGTGTTTTCAAAATTCACAAGTCCTAATGATGACCCATTATTTGGAGCATGTATGCGAGAAGTGAAAGACCCTGATGCATGTCGCATTATGATTAAAAAACGAGTTAAAAACTACAATAATAGGTCAAGTGACATTTATAATAGAGACTTACAACGATATTCTGATCCTCTAATGTGAGAAGTCGAGCCTGAAGGATTTCCAATTGAGTAGTATAATCCTCTCTAAATTTTATAATTTGTTCTTCAAATTCCTTTTGAATGCTTCCAATTTTTTCATTAGATTTTTCTTGGACAACCCGATCAAATTCTTCCCGAGAAGTGAAAATCAAATCTTTACTCTTCGAAGAGGCGGTACGTAAACATCTTTGCGTTTCGCTTCCAATAACTTTCTCTAAAATTGCATCATTAGCAACAATATCATCAATCAATTCCTCCCGCAACTTTTGCTTCAACACTTTCAACCGAGACTAATTATAAAACATATAAAAGAAAAGAAAAAAAATCAATTATTAATGCATATAATTATTCGTAAGTGCTTATGCACCTGAAGTAGGATTGAGTGAGTTGGTGAGACAAGAATTTTGGCAGCACTTAGAGGAGGTTGTCAAACGAGTCCCTATTGGGGAGAAATTGATCATTGGTGTGGACCTCAATGGTCATGTGGGGATTGGACGAGCTGGGTTTGAGAATGTTCATGGTGGTTTTGGTTTTGGGGATTGAAATGAAGCGGGATGTGGTATATTGGATTTTGCGCAAATATATGACTTGGTATCATGAACACGTGGTTCGAGAAAAGTGAATCTCACTTGTGACATATAGAAGTGGAGGAAATGCAAGTCAAATTGACTTCTTTTTAGTGAGAAACGTATGGAGAAAGGGTATACGGATTGCAAGGTGATACCCGTAGAGAGTACCGCGACTTAACATAGACTTGTTGTGTGGAGAAAGAGGTACACTGATTGCAAGGTGATACCCAGAGAGAGTACCGCGACTCAACATAGACTTGTCATGCTTGATTTTCAAGGTAAAAGGTGTTATAAAAATAGAAGCCCGCAAGTGGACCCTCAAGTTAGATGGTAGAAGCTTCAAGGGGAGAGTCGACAAACTTTTGTGGAAAATGTTTTCGCTAGATGTAATGATTTCGAGTGCACGAAGATGGATATAGATTCAACTTGGGCTATGTTGGAACATAACATTAAGGAAGCGGCAAAAGAAGTTTTAGGGGAATCTAAAGGATACAAGCCATCAGGTAAGGACACATCGTGGTGGAATGATGAGGTAAAGTAGGTGATAAAAACTAAACGTGAATGCTACAAGGCATTAGGAAAATTCCCGAGTGAAGAGAACTTTGAGAAATATAAGGAGGCTAAACGAGAAGCCAAGAAAGCCGTTTGTGATGCTAGGGCAAAGATTAATCAAGAATTGTATACGAATTAGATACTAATGAAGGGGAAAGGGATATTTATAAAATTGCTTGTATTAGAGATAGGAGGACACGAAATATTGAGATAGTTAAATATGTGAAGGATGTGGTTCATAAGATTTTAGTCGGAGATCAGGAGATAAGAGAAAGATAGAGGGCATACTTTGATAACCTATTTAATATTCAACGTGAGGAATATATTGGGGATGTAAGTATGGCTTCAAATTTGGTTAATCGGGATTTTATGCGACGAATTCAAAAGGGTAAAGTACGGATGGTATTAGAGAAAATGGGTTCGAATAACAGAAGGGCCAGATGGTAGACCTATTGAAGGAGGAAGGTGCTTGGGAGAGAGGAGAATCGAATGGTTGACTATACCTTTCAACAAGATTTGGAAATACAACAAGATGTCACTGATATGGAGGAAAAGCACTTTAGTTCCTCTATATAAGAACAAAGGCGATGTCCAAGAGTGCTCTAATTATCGGGGGATTAAGTTGATGAGTCATACTATGAAATTATGGGAACGGGTGATTGAGCAACGTATTAGAAAGTGTGTTGAGATATCGAAAAATCAATTTGGATTTATGCCCGGGAGATCGATTGTGGAGGTAGTATTTCTGATGAGACAGATGATGGAAAACTATCGTGATAAGAAGAAAGACTTGCATATGGTTTTTATTGATTTAGAGAAGGCTTATGATAAGGTACCAAGGGAGGTACTTTGGTGGGCATTAGCCAAAAAGGGCGTGTCTTAGAAGTATATTGACATCATTAGAGACATGTACGAAGGAGCTCGTACAAATGTACGTACTACCGTGGGAAGGACCGAGGAATTCCCTATTATGATTGGGGTGCATCAAGACTCGGCTCTTAGTCTTTTCCTCTTTGCCATAGTCATGGACGAATTGACAAGGTCAATTCAAGACGATATTCCTTTGTGCATGATGTTTGCAGATGATATAGTATTTGTTGATGAAACGAAGGATGATGTTGAAAGAAAGTGGGAACTTTGGAGAAATACGCTAGAAACTCGTATTTTTAGGCTGAGCAGAAGTAAGACTGAATATTTGGAGTGTAGCTTTAGTGGAAATGGAAATAGAGAGGCGGGTACAATCACTTTTGATGGGAAAGTTATACAAGGATCGGAGTTTTTTTCGTTATCTTGGATCTATTCTTCCAAAGGATGGAGAATTAGACGGTGATGTGGCCCATAGGATTAAGGCGGGATGGTTGAAATGGAAGAGCGCAATGGGGTTACTATGTGATCAAGGCGTACCTTACAGATTAAAGGGAAAATTTTACCGAACAACAATTAGGCCTGCACTTTTATATGGCACTGAATATTGGGCTGTAAAGCATAGTCATGTGCATAAGATGAATGTGGCGGAAATGCGTATGCTAAGATGGATGTGTGGCCATACAAGAAAGGATCGACTTAGAAATGAAGTGATTAGGAAAAAAGTATGAGTGGCCCCTATAGAGGATAAGCTGTTGGAGAGTCGATTAAGATGGTTCGGGCATGTGAGACGGATGCCGATTGATGAACCAATGCGAAGGCTTGAAGAATGGGGAGTGCATGGCTGGTGAGGGGTAGAGGAAGACCTAAACAGACATGGATAAGAGTGATTGAGAATAATATGAGGTTTTTGGGATTGGAGAATTTATGGCGTTGGATAGGACGAAGTGGAGGGAGAGAATTCAGGTGGTTGATTATATTTGAGGATTTATTTTTTTTATTTTTTTTTATCTTTTTTTCCTCTGCATAATGATTATTACTATTTTTTCATTTATTTATTTTTTATTATTTATTTATTTATTTATTTATTTTTGCATAAGTATTATTTTTTTAACTACTACTTTTTATTACGTACTAAACGTTTCACCTTTCACTTTTTCCTTTTCATATGACTGTTCTATTGGAGACGACGTGACGTTTTCAAAGATTGATTTATATTAACCGACCCCAAAGCATTTTGTGACTAAGATTCTGATGTTGTTGTGGTTGTTATTGTATTAATTCATATGATTGCATTTTAGATACATTAACTAGCAAACAATGAAAGGATCTGCTAAGTGAAAGAGCAAAATTAATATGTACCTATATGTGTGTTTGTGAAAGAGGGAAAAGAAGACGGGTGGATGAAAGGTTGGTTCAGGTTGGTTATTTGTTAAGTTGAGCACAGAGATGAGTGGCAGTGTGTGTTCGCAAAAGGAGTATTTTATCAAAGCTGTTGCCTGTTGAAAGTGATGATGAATAATACACACACATTTATATATGTATACGCTTAAATAAATTCACTAAAATAGTTATATATGGTTTCTTCCAAGCTTCAAGCCATATATATAAGCTATACATATAAGGAAATCTGGCAGTCCATTATTACTACATAGCTCTAGCCTAATTTAAAGTCTACTCAATTTTTCCATCAAATCTTACAGACAACTTATCAAACACCTTATATACATGTCATGACACGTAGATTTGCTATCATGAGTTGGGGTGTTCTCATCTAGCCTTTATCAAATTTTCATATCAAACCCACAAAGTTACATAGAATACTGACCATATTTAATCTATGCAAATGACGACCATACTCGCGTCTTAGTAACATCTAAATAATCTAATTTTGATATCAAAATATAATTGGTTCAAGCACTAATCAAGTATCAGATTTCACAACAAGAAAAAAAAAAAAAAGGCTGATTCTGACCTATTTCAGCAAATAGAGTGCTCAACAGTGGCGGCGGAGAGATTGGGCACGGCTGCGCAACTGTGATCAGAAGGGTTTTATTTAGAGGTGTTCACGGTTCCGGTTCGAACCGCCGAACCGCCGGTTCGGAACTGTTGACCGCGGTTCGGTTCAAAACCGGAACCGTCAACCGTTTTTAGACGGTTCGGTTTCGGTTCGTCATTTTGACGAACCGGCGGTTCAACCGCCGTTTTTAAAAAAAATTCAAAATTTGAATTTTGAACCGTTGTGAACCGGCGGTTCACAACGGTCACAATTTCAAAAAAAAAAATTTTACATTTTTACACCTATAAATACCTCCTCTCACCCTTCATTTTTCTCACAACAACTATCTTCTATCTATTTACTTTCTCTCTAATTTCTATTCTCTAAAGTATTATACTTTTAATTGAAAAAATGTCAAGTGGTCAATTCAACCGGGGAAAGGGAAAGGCTATCACCGGCATTCCTCGACGAGGAAGAGGCGGTGCTAGTGGTAGTACTCCTACTCATCATATTCATACTCCGAGTTCTAATTCTATTCCAAGTCCGAATTTTGGAGATTATGTTAAGATGAATTAGCAGAACAAATCAACGAAATGTTTGAAGTCTCAAAATCGATTCATGAAGATGATGAGCAACCAACAAAACCAAAACAAAGGAAACCATCCGAGCTCAAATCTCCATTATTTGCGCTCCATTATACAAAAATGGACGACGTTGCATCCGGTCCCGGTCATTTCTTGGCCAAGTGCAACTATTGCGATAAAATATAAGGTAAGAGGATACGTAGGCAACTTAATCCAAATATTCAAAGTTGAAATTCTTAATTTTAACTTTGAATATTTGAATTAAGCTCAAGTCCATTTTTATTTTTTCCCCTCCCCCCAAAATTTAAAAATGAACTACGAGGACTTTGATTTTGATTCATAAACTCTAAAGTTACGGATATCGAATACGTAGACGCTTAATTCAAATATTTAAAATTATAAAATTCAAGTTTAAACTTTAATACTTGAATTAAGCTCAAGTCTAATTTTTGCCCCATATTTTTTTAAGTTAAAATTTGAAAATTTCAAAAAAAAAAAAAAAAAAAAAAATCGAACCGCTGGTTCGGTTACAGTTTGAAACCGGCGGTTCACGGTTCAAAACCGTAACCGTGAACCGCTATAAGGCGGTTCGGTTCCGGTTCTGCTTTTTGACAAATCGGAACCGGCGATTCGAAAAACCGGCGATTTTGAACCGCCGAACACCTCTAGTTTTATTCCCATTGTCTAATGGAATTATAAAAGGAATGAATCGGAACTCAACGGTAATGGTTTAGGTATGTGTTATCTATTTTCCTATAAGATCGGGAACAAATCGATTAAAATCAAACCAAACATACGCAGTATATCCCGCTCAGAGCAGGGTCTGGGGAGGGTAAGATGTACGCAGACCATGCCCCTACTTTTTACGGTAGAAAGGCTGCTTCCGTGAAGTCCCCCAGCTTAGTGCACAACAAAGTATAGAGTAGTATATAGAAAGAAACATATGATACGAAAAAACCAACGACCATAAATGAGCCCATGGTTTAATTCACATGAGACTTACCTAAGGGGACTTGCAACTGCACTCTCGATGAACGCTGCTCTAACCGAAGAGAGGTTGACTATGCGCACAGCTCCCGGGACAACCCAACCCTGACGCTCTCAACTACAGCACCGCTCCCTACAAAAGAATCCACAACTCTGATCTGGCGCCTCCAAGAGCACCTATCAACAGTCATGGTCTCGGAAAGGTTTAAGGCCTTCAAATCTAATCTCAGCTCCTCCCACGTCCTCCTCGGTCTGCCTCTCCTCCTCTCACCGGCAACCAATAAACTCTCGACCCTCCTCACCGGAGCAGAAATCTGCCTCCTGCGGACATGGCCAAACCATCTCAATCTCCTTTCCCTAACTTTCGCTGAAATGAGCGCCACTTCAAGCGCGTTCCAAATCGATTGAATCTGCAAAAGAGTGGGAAAGAGGTCCCCTGAAATTTTCCGTTCCTTATGAAAATAGAAAATGAGCTAGCTTTTAATAAAGTGACTTGCATCAAGGTTGATCAATTGGTAAAGTCGCTTTGCTTCTATACTAAGGTCACGAGTTCATATCGATTTGGTTACATTTCTTTTTGTGAATATGACTCCACCTCTACATATTTGTTTGGCTACATTTTCTTTTTTGAATACCATTCCATCTTTACATATTTTTAATGGAGTTGAATATTAATATATTACTTTTAATATGATTGTTTTTTGGGATTTTCTACCACCAGATCAGGAAAATTTGGTCTGACGTTAGGTCGGTACTAAAATTACATACTTTATTATTTTTGTCGATTCCAATTTGTATATTCTTCTTGTTATGGTTGAACTGTACGGATTAGAATCAACAAATATAAAAAAATATGCAATTTTAGTACCGACTTAATATATGACCAAGTTTTCTGTCCTGACGATAAGAAAATACATCTTACATATTTGTTCATATTTATCGATTCTTGTTTGTATATTCTTCTTGTTAGGTTGAAATATGCAAACTGCAATCGACAAATATAAAAAAATATGTAATTTTTAGTACTGGCCTAACGTCAGGTCAAGGGTAGAAAAGTCCTGTTTTTTCACCTTTACATGTTAGTTTGGCTATATTTCTTTTTTGGAATATCATTCCACCTTTACATGTTTTTATTAGATGAGTTGAATATTAAAATATTACTTTTAATTGATTTTTCTAACATAAACAAATCTTTTTATCTATATTTAAATTAAAAGTTGACATAAACAAATTTGTTTATTTAAAATTAACTGTGTCATTTTGAATTTGACACCTTAATTAAATAAGTTTCCTATTATATCCAAGTTTTTATTTTTTGTTTTATACTATTGGTTAAGTTAAACTACATAGGTATGTTATATTGAAATTAAATTAATTTTTTATTTATACTGTTGCGTATATCATAGTGAAAATTAATTCCAAAGTTATCTTGTTGGTTAACATATTTCAATTCAAATTAAGGTTGAAATATAAATTATTAAGCTTGAACATACAAAATATCATAATGTATATAATAACTGCATTCGCAGTGAAAATGAACAACACTGAGGGGTTGTTTACTTTTTTTCCATTAATACCTGAATGGATTAAGTTGTCTGAGTGGATTAATCTGTCTGATTTGAAAAAATATCTTGTTGTTTCTTTCTTTTCTGAATGAACTATCTGAATGACAGAAATGACCATTTTACCCCTCAATATGAATTAAGTACTTTTTTATAAAGGACGGATTGAGCATTTTAGTTTATATAATCAATTTAAATTATATGACATAATATTTATTTTAATTTATATTATAATATATATATTCATAAATCATATTATAATTTTCAGGTATATTTAAATAATCAGATAATATTTTATAAATATTTTAAGTTATATTTTAATATATATAGTTATATTAATTTTTTAATAGTCAATATAAAAAAATCAATTTAAATAATATAACATAATATATATTTTAATTTATATTATAATATATATTCATAAATCATATTATAATTTTTAGGTATATTTAAATAATCAGACAATATTTTTATAAATACATTAAGTTATATTTTAATATATATATTTATATTAATTTTTTTAAAAGTCAATATAAAAAATGAATTTAAATAATATAACATAATATATATTTTAATTTATATTATAATATATATTCATAAATATATTATAATTTTCAAATATATTTAAATAATCAGACAATAGTTTTATAAATATATTAAGTTATATTTTAATATATAGTTATATTAATTTTTTTAATATTCAATATAAAAAAAATCAGTTTATATAATATAACATAATATATATTTTAATTTATATTATAATATATATTCATAAATCATATTATAATTTTTAGGTATATGTAAATAATCAGATAATATTTTTATAAATATATTAAGTTATATTTTAATATATATAGTTATATTAATTTATTTAATAGTCAATATAAAAAAAATCAATTTATATAGTATAACATAATATATATTTTAGTTTATATTATAATATATATATATATATATTCATAAATCATATTATAATTTTCAGGTATATTTAAATAATCAGACAATATTTTTATAAATATATTAAGTTATATTTTAATATATATATATATATATAGTTATATTAATTTTTTATCAATAAATAGCTTATATTTTATGAATTTTAAATATATGATATTAATATATATTTTAAATTTATACTATATATACTCAATTATAATTAAGATTATATGATAATTTATACTATAAACTCAATTATTTTATTATTAGAGAGGATAATTTTGGTATATTGGGGAAGTATTTATGGCTTAATGGTAAGGACACCCCAAAAGTTGCTTAATGAAAAAGACATTATTAAGATCATTAAGTTGAAAGTAAACAGCAAAATATAGCTGATCGATTAAGCTGATTAATGGCTTGTTTACTTTTCTTAATCGAACAATCTTGTCGAACTTAATCGATCGGTATATTTTCTTTTTACTTTCAACTTAATAATCTTAATAATGTCTTTTCATTAAGCAACTTTGGGGTGTCCTTACCATTAATCCAGAAATACTTCCCCAATATACCAAAATTACCCTCTCTAATAATAAAATAATTGAGTACATATAATACAAATTATCATATAATCTTAATCATAATTGAGTATATATAGTATAAATGTAAAATATATATTAATATTATATATTTAAAATTCATAAAATATAAACTATTTATTGATAAAAAATTAATATAACTATATATATATTAAAATATAACTTAATATATTTATAAAAATATTGTCTGATTATTTAAATATACCGAAAATTATAATATGATTTATGAATATATATTATAATATAAATTAAAATATATATTATGTTATATTATTTAAATTGATTTTTTTATATTGACTATTAAAAAATTAATATAACTATATATATATATATTAAAATATAACTTAATGTATTTATAAAAATATTGTCTGATTATTTAAATATACTTGAAAATTATAATATGATTTATGAATATATATATTATAATATAAAATAAAATATATATTATGTTATATTATTTAAATTGAATTTTTTATATTGACTATTAAAAAAATTAATATAACTATATATAGTAAAATATAACTTAATATAGTTATAAAAATATTGTCTGATTATTTAAATATACCTGAAAATTATAATATAATTTATGAATATATATTATAATATAAATTAAAATAAATATTATGTCATATAATTTAAATTGATTATATAAAGTAAAATGCTCAATCAGTCCTTTATAAAAAAGGACTTAATTCATATTGAGTGGTAAAATGGTCATTTTTGTCATTCAAATAGTTCATTCGGAAAAGAAAAAACAACAAGATATTTTTTCAATTCAGACAGATTAATTCACTCAGACAGCTTAATCCATTCAGGTATAAATGGGAAAAAAGTAAACAGCCCATAAGCATTAAGCTGATTAAGTAAAAAGTAAACAAGCCGTGAGAAAAAAAATAAAGTTTTCACTCCTTCTAGGATTCGAACCCATGTCTACATTCATCCAACAATAGAGATGCATCCATTGTAGATGTTCATGATCGAATGGCTGAAAATAGTTCTTTGTTTTTATAATAAGGAAGTTTTTTATTTGAATCCCTCCTTTATATATATATATATATATATAGTGTTTCAAACATGTCCAAATATATATCTAATAAAATAACCAATATAATTTTTAAATATAAATAATAAAATCATCTATTTCTTTGTATTTTTGGTTAGCCAAGAAAAAAAATTATGATTCTAATTATTTTATTTTTATAAATGTTTTTTTATTTGTAGTCAAATTAAGACTGAATTTTTAAATCAATAAGTTTGATAAATATTATTATTTCATTCAACCGTGAGTTAGAATACCTCTTTAACAATATAAAGTACTAATAATATATATATATATATGTATGTTTGCTTTAAGATTTGAGAGGGATAAGTTTCATCCATCATCTCATATCTAGTATGTCTTGACATAATAAATATCTAAGTAGGTGGTTGTAATACGAGCACTTTTTTAAATTTAGTTATAATATTATTTCGAAAGTTTATTATTATTTTGGTTTATTATGAATTGAAATAATCGGTAAATTATTTGCTATAAATTTTTATTGATATTGTGAATTTGTGTTATATGTTCACAGGCTTGTCTGACTTTAAAAATATAGTATCTGATCTAATATTTGAGTTATGGTGAATTAATGATAAATATTTATGTGGACATAAATATAGTATTTGACCTATTATATTTATTTATTAGCTTTATGTTGTTATATATAAACATGTTTATTAAAAATAGAATTTTGGTAGTATTAATTATTTATAAGAGACAAGGACGATACACTGGTGTAAACATTCGAGGTTCCATTTTTCCCTTGGGAAAGGTATAATTATATACGTGGAAATCAATTTTTTAATACCAAAGCATAAAATTGATAAGTTCTATATCCTCATTCATAAAACTATAAGTTTTTGGTACCATTTTGATTGAAAAGACTAAAATATCCTCTTTTTTTGTGTTAAAAGTTGACTTCTCTCTTTTTTTTTATATATTTATTTTAAACTACTTTTCTTCTCTTTTTTCTTTTTTACTTTCCTCCTCCGATCGATATTAATGTCAGAACCAAAATTTTGACTACAAACATATACATCAAAACAACATGATTTTATTTTTGAAAGGGTCTCTCAAAAATCTTATAGAAATCACAAGATTGTTCGAAAATAAAAGTTGGCGTTGAAATAGAACTTCATTTGTCGTCTTACGAGTTCATAAAGAAGGTATGTATCATTATTTGAGCGATGAAAAAAATTCGGATCTGTTCTTACGGACACGATCGCCGCACACGATGGGAAGCCACCGTGTGCAGCGATCGTGTGCAACGATCGTGTCTGGCGATAAATCGTGCGCGACCTTAACATCGTGCGCAACACTAACGCGTACACGATCGTTTAACACGATCGTATAAAATCGTGTCGGTGATCGTGTTCATGGGCGAGAAACTTGCACACGATCACCGCACACGGTAGTATACGGCCGTGTGCATCGGTCGTGTCCAAGCGACCGTAATATTGTTCGCTCATTTTACGAATAGTTATTCATATTTTTGTAATCGGATGTCGTGGCGGCGTATTTTGATACATCACGGTGGTCATTGGGAGCGATCGACATATGTAGACGGGGACTCCTTTTTGTCTATATCGACACGAGCAAAGTTAGTCGTGCAAACCTCGTGGGGGTTATCGAGAGAGGGTTTGGGTGGTCCAATGAGTCCGATTACAAATTATGGTACTTGACACACATGGCGAAGGAAACAAAGTAAAAGTCCTATTAAGGGCGTCTGAGATACTTCGATTACTAGTAGAATACAAGGAGGATCCTGAGGTCTATGTTGAGAACAGCAGCTCCTCCACTCCCGAGGTTAATATGGGATGTAGCAGCTCGAGAGTAGAGCCCGGCAACATAAATTATGACATGCCTTCCAAAGAGTGTCAATACGAGGAAGATGAGGAAGACGAGGAAGATGAGGAAGATGAAAAGGTGCATACATCCGAAGATGAAGATTGTTGTAAAGACTTGCTTGAGTCACTATCTGCGGAATTTCTTGCTTGGGTTCGCCAACCGGCCCAAATGGATAGGATTATGAGTCGTCGGAACTTCTCATCCGACCATCAATCTGCGAGCGAGCATGAGCATCTACAATCAATGCGTAACTGGATCATTCCATTTACGGACCCCGGTAGTGCCGGGACTTTGGGTTGGGTCGAGCAGCCTCCACCGGTTCTGGTCGGCTAGAGGTGGGGTCCACCTTTCGTTCGAAGACGAGTTGAGGATAAGCGTAGGAATGTATCATTTGGAAAACATGCTACGGTGTATCAGCGATCGTTCGCCGATAAACGTATAGTGTTTGTGCGTAAGAGTGGGCGAAGAAATTGTCGGTTTAGGTTGTGTGCTATTGAGGTGCAACTATTTGGAGAATTACTAAGTTGACATTGGAGCACATTGTTACCACGATTTGAGCCGTCTTTGCCGCACGATCGGTCCTCTCGAGGTTGCGCCCATTATTTTGCTAAAAGATTGGCCGGTGAGGGTCACTTTGAGGCCAAAGGAGATGATTGCAGAGATGTGTAGGGAGTATGGCATTGACATGCTATACAGTTTTGCTCTCCGGACGAGGAATATAGCGATAGAGAATACATATGGCGGCTTCGATGAGTCGTATCAGAGGCTCCCATCTTATCTGTATTTGTTAAAACAGCGTAATCCAGGGACAATTTATGATTTGCAGACGACTCGTGAGGGAGTGTTTCGCCACATGTTCGTTGCACTCGGACAGAGTATTAGGGCATTTGATACGTGCCTTCGACCGGTGATTATAGTTGATGGGACCCACCTAAAGGGAAGGAATAAAGGAACTCTATTTGCGGCCGTCACATTTGATGGGAACGAGCAAGTTTTTCCTCTTGCTGTTGGTCTCGGTCCGATAGAGAACGACGAGTCATGGACTTATTTTCTGTATAACCTGCGCAGATGCTACAATCCGACGGAAGATTTACTGATTGTGAGTGACCAACATAAGAGCATTCAGAATGCTGTTCGAGCCGTCTATCCGAATGCATTCCACGGGTTTTGCTATCACCATCTTGCAAAAAATCTGACCTCCTATGGTGCGCATGCTATAGGACTCTTTAGAACTGCTGCCTACACGCATCGAGAAGAAGTTTTTGAAAACTACTTTTCGAAACTACATATCGAAAGCCCTAATGGGCGCACAGGCACCTTTCTGAAATTGGGCAGAGAGGTGGGCTAGGTCGAAGTGTCCGGTACGACGCTATAACTTCTTGACATCCAATGTTGTTGAATGCTTTAATAATTGTATGTTGTAGGCTAGACGTTTACCTGTTTGCTCGTTACTTGAGATATTTCGCCTAATTTTAGAGAATTGGTTTGATGAGAAGCGGGGAGAAGCTACGTCAAGAGACCATGAGTTGACAATGCACACTTTTGAAAAGCTTTCTAACTCTGTGCAAGCCAGTCTGACTCTTACCGTTCGAGCTACCACCCCACTTGTTTATAAAGTCGAAGAAAACAAAGTTTCTTATGAGGTCGACCTTCGAACATGGACATGTTGTTGTCGTGAGTTTGATTTGGATCACATTCCATGTCGTCATGCCGCTGCCGCTATAAGGTACATGTCTTTGCTGTTGTGTGCACGATCGTTACCCACGATGGGCACGATCGTTACCCACGATGGGCACGATCGTAACCCACGATGGGCACGATCGTAACCCACGATGGGCACGATCGTAACCCACGATGGGCACGATCGTAACCACGATCGCCCTTATCGTAACCACGATCGCCCTTATCGTAACCACGATCGCCCTTATCGTAACCACGATCGCCCTTATCGTAACCCACGATGGGACACACGATGTGCACGATCGTAACACAATGGGCACGATCGTAACACACGATCCCCGTGATCGTAACACACGATCATAACCCCACGATCCCCGTGATCGTAACACACGATCGTGACCCCACGATTGTAACACCCCCAATCCACTCAGGGATATTACACGCCGTAGACCCTCTCCTCGAGGATCTACCAGGCTGGTAACAACATTTAACATCTCGACAATGCCTTCAAGGCTACAATGACTCAGTAGACCGATTTGGTCTTTCCACAAATACATACAACTCAAATACAACTCATGCCCACGCAGGGGACAAAATACAACTACACCCGTCTGGCAGAACAATACAAAGAATGAAAATAAAGTACAATCGAACCAACACACGATGTAAGGTTATTCATGTGATTAGTATCGATCATATTTCATCATCCTTCGTGCCGACCCTGTGTTATGCTCCTAAACCTGAATGCAAAACAGGACATCCACCCCGAATACTCGGGGGTTAGCAAAACTCCAGCTTTGCTAGTGCAAGAACAAAGTGCAAATACGAGCCATACAATTCACATTCCATGAATAACAATAACCGAGAATCCTCAAAGATCCAAACAAAGCGAAGAGTACTTCCGAGGAAAGAATTTGAGTAAACCTTTCAAAATCGAAATATCATAAATCAATGGAAATAATTTATAAAACGGTTTAGAATGCCATCGAGAGTTTTAATAGAAAATAATTTAGGATTATCAAATCCTACTTTTCACAATCCACAAGACAAAAGGGGTCATCGCCCCAAAGTTTACTTTCCGTAAAATAACCTTTACCAAACCGTTGGGATTTTAGCCCCAAACCCATTAAATGACCTTTACAAAACCATTGGGATTTTAGCCCCAAAACTCATCAACTCACAAGACACAAGAACGACCACAAGGTTCGTATCCCAACATCAAAATCCACAAATAAAGGATTTAAAACAAACAACAAAATACTCTAGAGCCATCCTAGCCAAGTAGGCCAAACGAACAACTTACCTCTTACACACTTAGTCAATGCATGCAATCATGAAAACCGTTCAAAAGCACTCATTTAGGAAATGCCAATGATCAAACCACATTTGTAAAATGCACCACAATTAACGCGGACCCACGGCTTCGTGGATCCTGCCGAGACCCGTCGGATCTAACCCATGTGGTTAAAAGCAAGCTCGCGGTCCCACGGCTTCGTGGAACCCTACCGAGACCCGTCGGATCTAACCCGCGGTGAGCATACACACACACACGTTACTCATGCAATACTAACATGCTAAGAATGTAAGTTCATTAGGAATACTCACTAGAGATGGCCATTAACTCGACACCATTACCAAACTCTTCAAAAATACAATAACAGATTAAATACGGAATACGATTCCATAACTTAAACAATAGGAGTATCATCATAAAATCCTTCAACGTTCAAAACAATCAAATCATAATCAATTCTCAAAACACCGTTCACAAATCACACTCGTTTTGAAAGAAAGCCTTTAACGAGGCCAACCGAAATCCTTTGAAACTTCATTTCAAATAACCAAACAAACACATTAAGGCGACCACCGATCATCATATCCCTAAAGCGAGAAAAGTATGGGCAAGGTACTTGCCTCGAATAAGAACAACGCGGAGAATCGGCCAGGAGTAGGTTGGCCCGAACCGACTACGAACCCGCCGACTCCACCGAACGCCAACTCACGTTCATAAACTACGAAGGACAAATAATAACAATGAAATGAATTCCATACCACGACTCAAAGTCGTTGAATTCAAAGAACGAATGACGAAAGTTCACGGATTTCCCCAAAGCGGCCAAGAACACGATTCGTTCCGTCAAATCCCGAAAACGAAATTCCAAGTTGAAATATGGATATACAATCCATAGAATATGTTTAACAACATCATTTAACCATAATCGATCCATCGAAAGCGGATGAAAAAGCGAGATCGGGGACAAATCCCCCAAAAAGTCAACTCGAAGGAAATCAAGAAATATACTTGATTCGACGAAGAACAATGGATTAAATGATGTTAAACACAAGAATACTATCAAGATTAATCACACCCATCATGAATTAATCAACAACACGGAACGAATCGGACGAAATTGCAAAAATCCCCAAATTCACGAAATTAGGGTTCTAAGGAAGATTACCTTGATTATTTGGATCAAAGGTTGATAACAGACGATCGATTGATGTTATGAACTCAAGGACTTCATGGATTTGTTGTTAAACAACATGGCTTCGTCGCCCATGAATCGCCACTCGCGGATGGAGAAGGAAGGAAATGAAAAACGAAGTGAAATGTATTTGCTCGACCATATTTATCTTGGGCGGCCTAGCGTGCGCTAGCCTTCCGGACTAGCGTGCGCTATCGGCGGTATCGGCCGAGTACCCTCGGCCGGGGCCCACACGACCGGCATCACCGACCAACCTGCCGGCCGAACACAGCCGACCCAACTCCGCTCAGTGCGCTACGTAGGATACTGCGCGCTAAGGCTTTGTCTAGTAGCCACTCGGAATCGCCCGGCAGTAACGTCGCTAAGCCGGCGGCGTGCGCTACGCTGCCGACTAGCGCGCGCTACGCTCGGCGTAGCGTGCGCTACTGCCGATCTGGCCGAGTCGAGAACCTCGAAACCCCAGCTGCCCGGGCCGATAAGCGTCGCTGAGGCCACCGGCGGCGTGCGCTACACTGCCGGTTAGCGCGCGCACCTTCCGGCCGTGGCGTGCGCTCGCCGGTTCTGCCGCACCGTCCGGCGGTGCCCGCAATCGTCCGGCGATCCGCCACCGTCGGCGATCCGCCACCGCGTGGCTCGGCGACCGATTTGAAAGCGTCACGGGCGAACACGGCGAAAAGTTCGCGGACAACATAAGCGACTCGAAATGAAAGCGTAATACCATAGTTAGTCATACGCGGCGAAGAAGCGGTCGAGACAACAATTACAGATACGGATACCGTAACTTTCAAGAAATTACAAAATGGCCCAAAGCGCGGAAATCACGATCGTGATCGAATAACCAAACCGAAGTTCACAACACGTCTAACAAAGTTAAACGGACTTGCGGGAAACTCGAAACAACGATTTGGACGAGATTCGCAAGAATCGAACTCAAGTGCGGAAAAGTCGCTAAAAGCACGAGAACTCAACGAAGCGACAAAGCGAACTCGGATGTCAAAAGTGTAGAATTAATCATTCTCGGAATGACGAAGCGGTCATGAGCGAGTCGTCAAAGCGGACTCCGACCGAAAAAAGAAATTCTGAAAATCGAAAATTGCGGATATTACATTCTACCCTCCTTAAAAGAAGTTTCGTCCCGAAACTTAAAACAAGTAGGGAGAAGAAATATTCCGCCAGGAAAAACTCAACGAGACACACAAGAATGCGTGACTAACGCCCAATGGCGAAATGTCACAAACAACGCAAAGGAATATACGGCGTGAAAACACGCTCCACGGCGACCAACACAACGTCGCCGTTAGGGATATAATAAAACCAAAAAGTGACAAGCGTCATCAAACGGATAATATATCCAAGTCAATTATCCGACAATCACAAAACACAACGAACGAAAACCAATATGATTGACCAACCCAACGGTACATCAATCAAAGCGAGTCAACCGTGAACAAACACGGAATCCCATCGCTGAAGTGGAAGATCAGCGAAACTAATTTCCCGAATTGAAGGGAATTACGAAGGAGCTGAATGTTCACCAATCACGGAGCGAGATCAATAAAAACCGAACAATCAAGCGGTCGAACCACAACGATCGAGACAACAAAATCGAAGAATCATGTTCGAATCACGAAGGATAATAAAATTCAAACAACGACTCCAAGGTTCACATCTCGACTCGAGACAATATATGATCTGGTGAAAACAACGGGATGTGCATTCCCATAAGATCCACGGGAAAGGGAATAGCAATTAAAAAGTCACAACGACAAGCGAGTTATTCGAAACAATACCACACTCGTTCGATAAACAAAAGCAAGGGGCGAGACAAGCTCAAATGTCAACGAACATAAATGAGTCGGCAGTCGAAAACACAAGAGTTCCAAAGCCGATCCACTTCGAATAAAAGAACTAGTAGAACCAGATGATGTCACTCCCAAACAAGGTTCACAAGAATCAGGCGAACCAGAAAAAGTAACATCGATAACCGGATCGACCCACAAGATCACGGCTCGTTCGGACGATGAAACCGAAATATAGAACAAGTTCATAAAGTACCAACGATCATGAGCGAATCGATAGGCTGGGAAAGAGAAAATACGAAGTCAAAATAGTACGGGCATTACCTCAGGCCTCGTCCACGAAATTCACAAAACGGAAGCAAGGTAACAAGACTTTAAACAATCGACACATAACGGAACCATCACCGATGCACACGGTCATACCAAACCAAGCTCTAACGGCTCGCACATGCGCGACAACGCAGGAATCACTACGAGGCGATAATATTCAACACCAACATCCCGCCTCTCACAGGGGGCTAACACAACAAATGTGTGGAAAGCGACTCAACGCTCACACCGCCAATTCGGTCATACTGGGAGAAAGTATCAAAATGACAACGCGAACATCACACATACATACCCAGCCCTCAACGGGAATGGATAGGTTTTAAAAACGAAAACCTCATTTTGAAAATAATTTAGAAGAATACTGGTTGATCTTGAGTATCACCTTTCAAAAAGTATAAACGTGAAACATCGTTATCGAGACATTGGAAAAAAAAACCATTTCGCATTTGATAAAAATGAGGACACTTTCTCTTAGTGAAAACTTTCAGAATATTCGACCCTCGGGTCTAAATAAAAATGTTTCTAAGACATTGAAAATATCTCAAAGCATTTTGGTCCTCGAAGTAGAAAATTTTTGGAATATATTGCGGCACCTTGGATGTACCACAAGAAAATGACTCATTTGAAAAGTATGTCTCGAAATTTATTTTTTTCTAAGATACTCAAGTTTTCAAAAATCCAATAGGCCAGAATGCCCAAAACTCACACATACCGACGTTCACTAAAACAACTCCTAGCACACGCATCAAAAAGTTTAAAATCAAGATAATATATGTCTTTAAACGGAAATAAACGATAAAATACCACATTCAAAACAAAACCAGCGATAAAATACTCTCCCTTTGGCTAGTGAACAAGTCGACAGCGTATAAGCACAAAGCTTCCACAAGAGACTTGTAAAGCGTGCAAATCGATTCGAAAATCATCAACAACGGAGAAAAACAACAATAAAAAGACATCACAAGCGACACTCCTCGTATAAATCAAATACGAGAGTCGACTAAATACATATCGTGAAATCAAAATTCACATAAGGATTCCATCACTTAACAAATAATCATAAAAATAGCTCGTGTCACACGAGGCACAACACAAAGAAGGAGACTTACTTCCACAGTCGCATACGAAGATGATGATCGCCCCACGATACTAATCACGACCAACAAACTCAAACGACGCGTCGCGACACGACTCGGTCAGATAAAATCCGACGAAACAAGACTCAAACAACACGACTTGACCCGACAGCCTAGGTTTTCCTCAACCTAAGCTCCGATACCATTTATGTAACACCCCCAATCCACTCAGGGATATTACACGCCGTAGACCCTCTCCTCGAGGATCTACCAGGCTGGTAACAACATTTAACATCTCGACAATGCCTTCAAGGCTACAATGACTCAGTAGACCGATTTGGTCTTTCCACAAATACATACAACTCAAATACAACTCATGCCCACGCAGGGGACAAAATACAACTACACCCGTACAACGGGAACAATACAGCAGCGGAAAATAAAGTACAACTGAACCAACACACGATGTACGGTTCCTCATGTGATTAGTATCGATCATCTTTCATCATCCTTCGTGCCGACCCTGTGTTATGCTCCAAAACACGAATGCAAAACAGGACATCCACCCCGAATACTCGGGGTTAGCAAAACTCCTTTGTTTTGCTAGTGCGAGAACAAAGTGCAAATACGAGCCATACAATTCACATTCCATGAATAACAATAACCGGGAATCCTCAAAGATCCAAACAAAGCGAAGAGTACTTCCGAGGCAAGAATTTGAGAAAACCTTTCAAAATCGAAATATCATAAATCAATGGAAATAATTTATAAAGCGGTTTAGAATGCCATCGAGAGTTTTAATAGAAAACAATTTAGGATTATCAAATCCTACTTTTCACAATCCACAAGACAAAAGGGGTCATCGCCCCAAAGTTTACTTTCCGTAAAATAACCTTTACCAAACCGTTGGGATTTTAGCCCCAAACCCATTAAATGACCTTTACAAAACCATTGGGATTTTAGCCCCAAAACTCATCAACTCACAGTACACAAGCGACCACAAGGTTCGTATCCCAACATCAAAATCCACAAATAAAGGATTTAAAACAAACAACAAAATACTCTAGAGCCATCCTAGCCAAGTAGGCCAAACGAACAACTTACCTCTTACACACTTAGTCAATGCATGCAATCATGAAAACCGTTCAAAAGCACTCATTTCGGAAATGCCAATGATCAAACCACATTTGTAAAATGCACCACAATTAACCGCGGACCACGGCTTCGTGGATCCTGCCGAGACCCGTCGGATCTAACCCATGTGGTTAAAAGCAAGCTCGCGGTCCCACGGCTTCGTGGAACCCTACCGAGACCCCGTCGGATCTAACCCGCAGTGAGCATACACACACACACGTTACTCATGCAATACTAACATGCTAAGAATGTAAGTTCATTAAGAATACTCACTAGAGATGGCCATTAACTCGACACCATTACCAAACTCTTCAAAAATACAATAACAGATTAAATACGGAATACACGATTCCATAACTTAAACAATAGGAGTATCATCATAAAATCCTTCAACGTTCAAAACAATCAAATCATAATCAATTCTCAAAACACCGTTCACAAATCACACTCGTTTTGAAAGAAAGCCTTTAACGAGGCCAAATCAAATCCTTTGAAACTTCATTTCAAATAACCAAACAAACACATTAAGACGACCACCGATCATCATATCCCTAAAGCGAGAAAAGTATGGGCAAGGTACTTGCCTCGAATAAGAACAACGCGGAGAATCGGTAGGAGTAGGTTGGCCCGAACCGACTACGAACCCGCCGACTCCACCGAACGCCAACTCACGTTCATAAACTACGAAGGACAAATAATAACAATGAAATGAATTCCATACCACGACTCAAAGTCGTTGAATTCAAAGAACGAATGACGAAAGTTCACGGATTTCCCCAAGCGGCCAGAACACGATTCGTTCGTCAAAACCCGAAAATGAAATTCCAAGTTGAAATATGGATATACAATCCATAGAATATGTTTAACAACATCATTTAACCATAATCGATCCATCGAAAGCGGATGAAAAAGCGAGATCGGGGACAAATCCCCGAAAAGTCAACTCGAAGGAAATCAAGAAATATACTTGATTCGACGAAGAACAATGGATTAAATGATGTTAAACACAAGAATACTATCAAGATTAATCACACCCATCATGAATTAATCAACAACACGGAGCGAATCGGACGAAATTGCAAAAATCCCCAAATTCACGAAATTAGGGTTCTAAGGAAGATTACCTTGATTATTGGATCAAAGGTTGATAGCAGACGATCGATTGATGTTATGAACTCAAGGACTTCATGGATTTGTTGTTAAACAACATGGCTTGTCGCCCATGAATCGCCACTCGCGGATGGAGAAGGAAGGAAATGAAAACGAAGTGAAATGTGACTGCTCGGCCATATTTATCTTGGGCCGGCCTAGCGTGCGCTAGCCTTCCCGGACTAGCGTGCGCTATCGGCCGGTATCGGCCGAGTACCCTCGGCGAGGCCCACACGACCGGCATCACCGACCAATCCTGCCGGCCGAACATCGACCCGACTCCGCTAGCGTGCGCTACGGCCGGATACTGCGCGCGCTGGCCGGCAATCTAGTAGCCCTTGGATCGAATCGCCGGCCAGTAACGTACGCTGGCCGGCGGCGTGCGCTACGCTGCCGACTAGCGCGCTACGCTCGGCGTAGCGTGCGCTACTGCCGATCTGGCCGAGTCGAGAACCTCGAAACCCCATTGCCCGGGCGATGGCGTCGCTGAGCCACCGGCGGCGTGCGCTACACTGCCGGTTAGCGCGCGCGCGCCTTCCGGCCGTGGCGTGCGCTACGCCGGTTCTGCCGCACCGTCGGCGGTGCCGCGTCGTCCGGCGATCCGCCACCGTCCGGCGATCCGCCACGCTGTGGCTCGGCGACCGATTTCGAAAGCGTCACGGGCGAACACGGCGAAAAGTTCGCGGACAACATAAGCGACTCGAAATGAAAGCGTAATACCATAATTAGTCATACGCGACGAAGAAATGGGTCGAGACAACAATTACAGATACGGATACCGTAACTTTCAAGAAATTACAAAATGGCGCAAAAGCGCAGGAAATCACGATACGTGATCGAATAACCAAACCGAAGTTCACAACACGTCTAACAAAGTTAAACGGACTTGCGGGAAACTCGAAACAACAGTTTCGGACGAGATTCGCAAGAATCGAACTCAAGTGCGGAAAAGTCGCTAAAAAGCACAGAACTCAACGAAACGACACCGAAACGAACTCGGATGTCAAAAAGTGTAGAATTAATCATTCTCAGAATGATGAAACGGTCATGAGCGAGTCGTCAAAACGGACTCCGACCGAAAAAAGAAATTTACCGAAAATCGAAAATTGCGGATATTACAACGATCCCCGTGATCGTAACACACGATCGATGCGATCGTGTTTTCCCATCGTTTGCAAAACAGGGATGGTCTGGATTTATCACCTCATCAATATAAAAAATACATTATCCTATTCAACATCCTTGACATAATTGCTTATTGTAACAGGCGCGCCGGCAATGGTTTGTCCGTGTATGATTTTGTTAGTCGTTATTTCAAGCAACAAGGCCTTAGAGAGACTTATAAGGAGCATATTAGTCCCATCCCACATCCTGATGAGTGGAATGTCCCACCGGAGATCTCATCCATCGTTTGCGTACCTCCAGAAGAGGTACGACAAGCCGGCCGACCAAGGATGAGTCGCGCACGGTCCGCTGTTGAAAATTTGCACGCAGGTGGACGGCCTCAGGTGTGTGGTAGGTGTAAAGGAACCGACCACAATAGAAAATCTTGCAAAGCATTCATTCCCATAGGGGGTGTGAATTTGAATATCCCTGAAGAAACTCAAGAAATCGATGCACAACCGAGGCAAAGGCGCCGGCAGAAGAAGAGGTGTAGCATTTGCCGTAATGATGACCATGACATAAGGGGATGTCCATACCGTGAAACTTAAATTGCTTATGTATTTTTATATTTTGTGACTTACTAGCAACAATCATGTGTTGATATTTTGATCCTCGATGGACCATGTATTGATTCAGTATTCTGATTATTAGTTGAAATGCATAATTTTGTGTATATTTTCTTTACCTTTGAATTGAAATTTAAGTGTTCAGTAATGTAAAGCAAATAAAGGTGACTATGGAGCCAAACATTAACCATAACAAAGTAGCTCACTTCAAAGAGCAATAGTTTACGATCTCAAAGCATATAACTTTACAAAACAAAATTTAATCACCATCACACAAAATATCTAATAATAACATAACAAAAACAATCAATTGGATCCCTTTTCCCCAATCTGCTGCTGTATCTTTAGTCTTGTATCACCGTCTTCATGAACTTCCTCTTCCAAAATAAATTTTTTGCTTTTACTCTCAGAAATCTCCAAATCATTATCATCATCACCATCTAGTATGACTGGAGTGCTCGTAGTGTTTTTAAATAGGCCCTGTTTCATGGAACACATTAATTTGCAATGATAGTCACTACACATACAACACAATCAAAAAACTTACTCTGAGCATTGAGTATCTTCCTCTCGGCCTAGTTCTGTATGGTGGGTTGGGAGTAGGTATCCTCCTTCTTCTTTTTGGTGGTGGTGCTTCGCTTCCTCCTAAATCGGTTTCTCATAATCGGCCGCTCATTTCGCGTATTTGATTTTAATGAATTTTAACTGATGTTAATTGATTAGGGTTTGAAGTGAAAAAGGGGTGGAGACCGACCGACGATGGGCTTTTAAGGTAAAGGGGGACCGGGATTTTATAATAAAGGGGGACCGACTTATAATGGGGGGGGGGGGACCGACGGGATTTTATAATAAAATAATTTGACCTTTGAAGTAAACACGATCGTGTACACGATCGCCGCGATCGCGTGTTCCAATCGTGTGACACGTTGGCCACCAGGTGTCAAATTGGCGCTGTATCCACGTATGCACACGACCGTGTACACGATCGCCGCGATCGTGTGTTCCAATCGTGTGACACGTTGGCAACCAGGTGTCAAATTGGCGCTGTATCCACGTATGCACACGATCGTGTACACGGTCGTGGCCACGATTGAACACACGATCGTGTGCACAAGAACGTCAAGAATTTTCACTAATTTCTCAAATTACTCGTCAATTTAGGTGTTAACACTTATATATTAACAATTATTTGTTAATGATACACTTATATAAAAAGTTATTGATTGAATTACCATAATATATTGCATATCATGTGTCGTCCAATTGTTCTATTAAGATGCGTACGGATAAGTTCAATCATCTGGATGAATGACCTCATATACTAATGAATTACAACGAAATGACAAATAGGAGTTCGTATAAGAAGCCATATTGTAATTAATGTTTGAACAAGCGATGTTTGAATCACAAAACATCATTTTAGATAACACAATACTTCAAATTTGCAAAAATACCAAAAGTTTATATGCACACGATCGTGTACACGGTCGTGGCCACGATTGAACACACGATCGTGTGCACAAGAACGTCAAGAATTTTCACCAATTTCTCAAATTACTCGTCAATTTAGGTGTTAACACTTATATATTAACAATTATTTGTTAATGATACACTTATATAAAAAGTTATTGATTGAATTACCATAATATATTGCATATCATGTGTCATCCAATTGTTCTATTAGTACGTACGGATAAGTTCAATCATCTGGATGAATGACCTCATATACTAATGAATTACAACGAAATGACAAATAGGAGTTCGTATAAGAAGCCATATTGTAATTAATGTTTGAACAAGCGATGTTTGAATCACAAAACATCATTCTAGATAACACAATACTTCAAATTTGTAAAAATACCAAAAGTTCATATGCACACGATCGTGTACACGGTCGTGGCCACGATTGAACACACGATCGTGTGCACAAGAACGTCAAGAATTTTCACCAATTTCTCAAATTACTCGTCAATTTAGGTGTTGTTACTTATATATTAACAATTATTTGTTAATGATACACTTATATAAAAAGTTATTGATTGAATTACCATAATATATTGCATATCATGTGTCGTCCAATTGTTCTATTAGTACGTACGGATAAGTTCAATCATCTGGATGAATGACCTCATATACTAATGAATTACAACGAAATGACAAATAGGAGTTCGTATAAGAAGCCATATTGTAATTAATGTTTGAACAAGCGATGTTTGAATCACAAAACATCATTCTAGATAACACAATACTTCAAATTTGCAAAAATACCAAAAGTTCATATGCACACGATCGTGTACACGATTGAACACACGATCGTGTGCACGGCCGTTCCCACGATGGTACTCACGGTCGTTTGCACACGGTCATGCCAGCCATCGTGCGCACACGACAGCATCAGACGCATGACCGTGGGAAGGTTGCACACGATCGCAACACACGATGGCCACGATCGTGTGCATCCATCGTGTGTAACACAGAGCCAACACATTCAGATTTAACAACACTGACACATTCATCCAAAACTGTCTAAATACAACATAAATATTGTACAACACAACATAAACCATTCTACATGTCTAAAGACAACATAAAGATTTTAGCAGCTAGGCCATATCGATATTTCTTAATATATTTTTCATTAAGTTCCTTGATTTGGTGCCTTGCTCACGGGTTTGCGAGAGGCAGTCGATCCAGTACATGCACGCGAAGGGGCCACAGCTGTGATTGTCGTTTTGTATGAGTAGCTCTCGTGGCATAATTTTGAAACTCATCTCCGTGTCATACTTTGTTTTCGATTGGTTGTTCATCCAATACCGGATTGAGCTAGCACACGAGGCATCGGGCGCATAATCGGTCGCGATTGGTTGAATCGGTGCGACCATCTTCGTGGTGGTGTGACAAGGAATCGTACAACTCCACGGTCCATGCTATGATGTCAATCTTGATAGTCACCCAATGGCTTTGGTCGAGGCAACAAATGGCAATGATCTGTTCAAACACAATATGTAATCATATAAGATCATCACATCAAACATAGCGAATCATTTATACATATTAATTTCAAATGGCAACAAATCGTCAATTATTTATAAATATAAATTTCAAACTTACTTCGTTGCAATTTAACCATGGAACCGCATGTGGTGTATCAAGACCTGTCATGTAGTCCTCGATGTATTTAGGAATTTTCCACTCCTTGTAAACTGACTTCCGTCACCTTGATGCCAAGTGGATCATCCGGATGGAGTCTTGCAAACTCGTTGGCCAAAACTAACTACAAAAAGCCAAACCACAAAATTAAAAAATATCGATATCAAACCAATGATATACAAGTGAGTAGGTTATAGAACTTACGTAAAATAGGGAGCCGGCAAGTACAGTGCCAACTCTACCGACACCAACACTACGGACTCCCCTCCGAAGCCTCGCTCGAGTCGCAAGCACATAACAGTCTATCACCTCGGCATCGAAGTCTTCACGGCTAGACTCTATCCGGTCAAATAACGCACAGGTGAGAGCATGCCCGGTCTCCAAACAGGACAATAGCATCACGTGGTTGCTCCCTCCTAAGCGTAGGTACAACTTCTTGAGCCTCGCTATCTCTATGAGGTGCAACCACAAAAGGCTCCCGAAGAGCAGCAGATGGTCGACTCACTCGCGGTGGAAGACTACGCTCACCCAAATGCTGCGTTCCGGCACTCTCACCATCTTCGTCACCCTCAGCATCCCTCTCACAACTATAACGATCAGAGAGCTGTACAGTCGGCTGCTCGATCTCAAAAACTGGCTGCTCGATCTGAAATGGAGGTTGCTGCTCAGGACCACCACCCTCACTGCGAAACATCGCACTGTAATGATGCTCGTCCTGAAACCAGTCGAACATCGTCCCATACTGCTGAAACGGCGCCTCAAATGGCTCATACTGATGCTCGTAATCAAGGGGCTGCTGAGTCCGCTCAACAGAATGATGAATCTGAGAATGGTGATTGTGCTGGACCTCAGAATGGTGGGTAGGCGGATGCTGAGAATGGTGACTCGGCTGACGCTGAGAATGGTGACTCGAATGATGACTAGCCGACGATGAGAATGGTATTTGTGTCTTTGCGCGAGACCGAGTGACGTGGAGGGTCGGGAATCCTCCGCCGGCACCGCTATCGAGATGCGTAATGACGAGGCCTATCATGGCTCCCAGTGAGTAGTGTCTAGGGCTCCTAGAACGCCTATGCATAGGTCCGAAGAAATCCACGATCCCGAGAAAGCACCGGCGAGAAACTCGAGCAATAAATCGGACTCGGAGAATCGTCGTACAAGATCGCCTTCAAATGGCGATCGAAGTACTCATCCTGCTCGTGTCTGGGTGTGGTCCGGACAAGGAAGTCTGTGGACACAACACACCCTCTCTGGCTGCCTCTCCCGGTCCGATGTCTCTGCACCATGTACTGGTGGGGTACTCTGCCGGCGTCGCTTCGACACTTTATGTGCCGACTCATATGTAATCAATTTTCCGGCAGCCTTCTTCAACCTATCCATAACTTTCTTCCTCGGGATCGGCGCAGGCTCATCCTCCTTATTCCTCACGGCTATTCTTACAGGCTTAATGAACTTAACGTCATAAGGCGAGCCATTCTCAAAGCTCAGGTAGTAGTACTCAGCCTCATCCTCCTCCAGATGCGGTAAAGAGGGAAGTACTTTGTGCTGCAACAATAGTCATTAAAGCATACCATTAGATGGGCAATCACATAATGTTGAAGAGATGAGTGAAGTTAGGAGAAAATACGTTTACAAATTTATGTACCTTATCGTCGAAGAAATGAGTGAAATCACAAAACATCTTCCTCGTAGTCCACATCAAACACCGGGGGACTTGGACAGTTTTATCTCGACTACCACACAATGCTCCCAATGCAGGAATCATCTCGACCATATTTGTAAAGCCCAAACAGGACCATAGAAGTGATAATCCTTGTGCTCTTGTCCCTCCTTCATGGCAACGTTGCCTATGTAGTAAGATAAAACCCCAAAGGCATAAGAACCCCAAGGAAACATATCCCACTGCTCGAAATCCTCCACTAATGCCTATGCCCATGTCTCGACCATCATGTCGTCACGGCATAGGATAAAGTAGTAGTATATAAGCAAATTGGCAACCTTGAGATAATCTCTTATGTCTCTACCAAAATCTCGAGCATTGAACCTCTTCCGCAGAACACTAACCTTAATGTTTTTGCCATGGAGTATTCTGTGGAAAATACCGTCGGACGGAAGGAGATGGTCGTCCTGGGGATGGAAGGTAGAGTTTCCAAAATGGAGTCCCGTGATCAAGGCGAAATCACGGGCCGTAAAACGAATGGTCCTCCCGCAAACCTGGAACCACGACTCATCCGGGGGGATTTGATCACCCTCCAATTGACGAGCAATCAAGTGATGTAGGGCGATTTGAACTCCCATTCCTCCTAACTTTAATCAAGCGCCCCAGGACCCCTCGGTCAAGCTCTCGATAGCTCGATCGGCAAGCGGAATTGCGGCCCATACTCCTTAATGTCTCAATGATCTCTTTAAATACCGCCTCCCGTATCTAAAGATTCACTTGAATTTTAAAAAAACGCAATGTATGTAACTTCCATACGAAACCATACTTCAATATGTACATACAACTCATAATAATATGATAAAATGCTTAATAGAACTAAAAAAATTACGCCTTGCACGATCGCATGCACACGATCGATGCCCGTCGTGTGAAGACCATCGTGTGCCACACGACGGTTCACACGACGAAGCGATCGTGTGCTGCGATCGTGTGCAAGGCGGGAGCTTTGCACTTCTAGCACCGACGGCACACACGATCGGCGGCCGTCGTGTGTAGCGATCGTGCCCACGAAAGACCATCGTGTACACGATGGTCTCATCTTCTTCAAAGACGATCGTGGGAAGATGAACAACCGTCGTGGCACGATCGTGTGGGAATGGAAATACACTAACCGGCTCATTGGCGAATTGCTCTTGGATGGAGTGTCGCTAGCGGAACTTCGGCGTCTTGATTCTGTGGTAGTCGGAGGTCGACATTTTACGGCCGTGAAGGGTTTCACGACGGGAGACTTTTTTTGCAGAGAGGAGGAGAGTTTTTTGGAATATTGAGTTGTGGGACCTTTTTTTATTGTTGTTTAGTTTTAATAATCTTCCTTTTTCTTTTTTAGTTTTTTTTTCTCTTATTGGTAGACTTTAAGGGTAATAAAGTCTTTTAACACATTTTGGCATCAAAAACTTATAGTTTTATGAATGGGGATATATAACTTGTTACTTTTATGGCTTGGTACTAAAAAAGAGAGATCCCATTATATACTCTTGTGGTTTTTAATGGTGTGGTGAAGGGTACAAAGAAAGTTTTTTCCAATATGATGTTGAGTGGAGAGAGATTATGAGTTTATATTATAGGAATACGAGATATGCAGAACCCGTGCTACGCACGGGCTAAGAATCTAATTGTTAATCGTGTATTCTTTCTGTATATTGGCGAGTGTATACTTAATTATTGTTTAGTATGTTGTATGAAATATTTTAACTTTCTTGTATAAAAATTTAAAAGTGTTTGATGTTGTTTTAGTGGTGTTGTATTTTATATATGGGCGTTTGGTTATTAAGTTGTGATGGCTTTGTTTCTTTTGGTCTATTACTTATTTGCATGATAAAAAAAATGGCTTTATTTCTTTTGGTCTATTACTTAGCCCTACAATACTTGTCCATTAGATGGTTTTTGCATGGTAATATGAAGCACACGGGGTTTATCTAATTGGTTATAGTTTAATGTGCGTTAAATATTTTCTTTATTAAATTTGTAAGTTAAAGTTTGTGTAATAATGTATATATAATAATGCCACATAAACTGTATAAAAATCGTTACAAACCTTTTTAGCTTCATCTCATTTTATTGTACAACTAATTTCATTGAAAATTAACATTGAAGTCTAACTAATATTAATAAATTTATCAATAAACTCAATTCTAAATAGCCAACTAAATGAATATTAATTAACACACTATTAATAATTACTAAAACCTTTGGACTCCACTATTATGTCTTACACTTAATTTTTTTAATTTACAAATGGGTTTGAGCAAAAATTATGTACTTTTTCTTTTATATTCATTATTCAAGTTGCATGCTTACATAAACTAATCATACTAAAAAGTATAATTCAACCATTTAAATGTTGCTTTACATACATGCTCGTGCACATTTTCTTTAATCAATTCGCATATGTGAGTTACATCAATAGAAAACACACATAAATTACTTGTATATGAAAATGCATTAACATAATACATATATCTATATATATTGCATTAGGTTAAATCATCAATTATTCTTGCAACCTTTTCAACTCCATCTCATTCCATAACCGACTTTTAATTCTATACTAATTACTAAATATCATGTGATAAATTCCGGCAAGCCTTGCACTTCCATCTCGATGTTGTATATACTTCACATTAAATGCAACGGTTTTGTTTTTCGATAAAAGTTTGAACTTTTGCTTATGTTTAAAACTCAACTTTGTTATTTGATATTATAATTTACAAACGGATTTAAGTCAAAATTATGTATTTTTCCCTTTTTATTCATTACTCAATGTGATATTTTTAATATGTCATATTTTGCTATTATGACAACTCATTTAATGGGCGTAAATATTGGTTTCTCACTAATGATTCTACATATAGAAAAAGAAAACACTTTGCGATGCGTGGACCTTCTTCTTTTCAATAATAATTCAATTGCACACGATAAATTCATTTTAATATTTCTCAAAGAGCATTCGAAAGCAACTACTTACATATATCTATATATATGTTTATCTATAACAATCACCTAAATATGTAAGAAACTAAGAAAATAGTTGGTATCCCAATCTTTGGTTCCATTTACGTGAGCATGCATGATCTTGTGTGATTTTCATGGTACCTGCGTATGATAACTAAATTAAGAAAAAAAAGACGACCAAGTTAATTACAAAAATCTAAAAGATGTGTGAATCATCTCCAAAATGTTGCAAAAGAGAATTTACATATCGCTACCAACAATCAAAGATTTAAAAGATGTGTGAATCATCTTCAAATGTACATACTAAATGTGATTTTAGCCGGTTTATATAGGCATGAATTAGGTTAAATCATTAATTATTCTTGCAACCTTTCGCAACCCTTTCACTTCATCTAACCGACTTTTAATTCTATACTAAATGTCATGTGATCAATTCGGGCAACCCTTGCAATTCATCTTCATGATTGTATAGTTATTATGAGGCTGCATTGAATTCCGAGCATTAGATATCTTGTACTCTATGCAACTACTAAACGACTCCAACTTGGTTCTAACTCTAAAAACTTTATCATCATAACTCCACATTAAATTTAGGGACTGAATCTTATAGTATTATAGATATTAACTAATTGAGTTAGTTGAGAAAGAGGCCTACTTGTAGGTTGAATTGATGGGCCACCTTTGGTTTTATTGTAAATAAGTTTAAAAGGTAGTGGCATAATACTGCCTCCGTACTACGAATCTTGAGTGGTATTCCTTTCTAGGGTGTCCCACGAATCTGGAGTGATTTTTTTTAAGACATATTTATTACTCACACAACTTTAAATGATATATATTTATATCATCACTTTACACTACTTTTTCAACTCTCCTTAAATCACGTGCCCAAATGCAACGCCTCAAGATTTCTGGGACGGATGGAGTAAGAGGAAGTTTTCAAAGGATTTTTCTATCTTGTGCCCACGGGCAATTGATAAGGGAAAAAGATTCTTTAGTGAAATATGTAAATTAATTACTATAATTAATGAGTATAGTAAAATGTGTTTTATTAATGAGTTTTAATGGCTTTAATTACAAGAGACATAAAGATTTTTGGCTAAAATGCTCATGTAGTTCCTTAACTTAATTTCAGATAATGATTTAGTCCTTTATCTTTTTTTGTCCCAACTAAGTCCTTTATCTTTCAAATTTTAAGCAAAGTTAGTCTTTTCCGTTAGTCTCCGTTATAATAACTAATTAGACGCTGATTTTATATCTACGTGGTTATAAACATTCCTCTTGTCAAATCCCTAACCTATGTGTCCATTTCCTAACATATGTGTCCATTTTCTAACTTGTCTGCATTATAGAATAAAGAAGTGTGCTCTCTCTCTCTCTCTCTCTCTCTCTCTATATATATATATATATATATATATATATATATATATATATATATATACACACGTATATACATATCGACGAGAATCAGGCCAAGCATACTTATTAAAACGCTTAACAGCAACCCAGCGTTCATTCTGGCTCTTGTTCGTCAGATCTCCAGCTTGTCCACAATGAAGTTGATAGTAGCTTACCTGTTGGCTGTTTTGGGTGGCAACACCTGCCCCGCTGCGGCAGAGACCAAGAAAGAAGAGAAAGACTAAGAGAATGAGGAGTCTGAATTGAGTAGGCCAGAAAGACAGATCCGCGCGTTTGATGACATGGGTTTCGGTCCCTCATGTTGAGATGAAACATTTGATTTTGGGTGCCATCGTAATGAAAGCTCTCAGAAGCTTCCTGTTCGTCTTTGGGATGAAACATTTGATTTTCTACATCAAGCAATCTCAGCGCCCGTCTTGTATTTTCTCATACATAGTCGACGCCCATGGCTTCGAGAATTTGGGCCTCAACAAAGTGGCCAAATACGGGCCTTGGCCATGACGGGGATGGTGACGGCCCGTTTAATATCCTTGATGAGCTGCGGGTCGGACATGCGGGCCACACCGCCCTGGGCCCGGATATCAGCTGGGACACGCTCAAGCGCCATGACTGCGCATGCGCCGGCCTCCTCCGCAATTCGGTCCTGCTCAACGTTAACGACATCCCGGAGCATCTGGGCAAGGCCCACCTTGACAGGGAAAGATGATTTCTTGGTGGTGGATGTCTCGGTTATCGCACCGTTATCATAAACGGTGACTACGCCGCTGCTTGATATTTTTGGATGAGGGGAGAGAGAGAGAGGGAGGAGGAGAAGGGATTAATTTATATTCTTAATTTTAATTTTTTTTCTCTTATTTTCCGTGCATTATTATTGAGTAGTCATCAACTTAACAGCCACCTGGACAACAGTTAACGGAGACTAACGGAAAAGGCTAACTTTGCTTAAAATTTGAAAGATAAATGACTTAATTGGGACAAAAAAAAAGACAAAGAAGTAAATCGTTATCTGAAATTAAGTTAAGCAACCCCAGAAGTATTTTAGCCAAGATTTTTAATTGTTAGTCTAACTACTTTTTCCTACCAGGCGTATGTCCCATTTGAATTCTTTGAATTTTCTTGGATTTTCAAACCCCATTTTGGAGACCAAACAAAATAACAAAAATAAAACGATACAAGTAAAATAAAGATACATGAATGAACTTACATCAGAGACTTTCAAACATATTACTAATTTAATTGCTAGATAAAACACTATTATTAAATAATATTTTTAAATAACATTTTACATGAATTTTAACATTATCAAATATGAATTTTCTTGGATTTTCAAACCCCATTTTGGAGACCAAACAAAATAACAAAAATAAAACTACACAAGTAAAATAAAGATACATGAATGAACTTACATCAGAGACTTTCAAACATACTACTAATTTAATTGCTAGATAAAAAACTATTATCAAATAATATTTTTAAATAACATTTTACATGAATTTTAACATTATCAAATATGAATTTTCTTGGTTCAAACCCCATTTTGGAGACCAAACAAAATAACAAAAATAAAACTACACAAGTAAAATAAAGATACATGAATGAACTTACATCAGAGACTTTCAAACATACTACTAATTTAATTGCTAGATAAAACACTATTATCAAATCTTTATGTCCCTTGTAATTAAAGCCATTAAAACTCATTAATCAAACACATTTTACTATACTCATTAATTATAGTAATTAATTTACACATTTCACTAAAGAATCTTTTTCCCTTATCATGTGCACATGGGCACAAGATAGAAAAACCGGTTTTCAAATAAGGAATATGCACAATCTTGTGGGACGAATGAAAATAGAAAATTAAACATATTCTTATGAGACGGAGGTAGTGTAATCTTATGGGCGATTTACATTTGACTACCTTTTTAGATGGCCTAATTACAGTTTGGTCCCTATTGTTTCGGATATTACAATAAAAGACAAACTTTACACTGTCCAGAAACTATATTTACAACGAAGGACAAAAGTCAAATTTTCAGATGATGTCACTGGAGAGAGAGTATTGATATTCCGAATTTGCCCTTTTATTTTTCCTTTTCTTGTTTACCCATTTATTTTTCGCCTCACATGGGTGGCACATGCTGGACCTCATTGTAATATATATAACACTTTTGGACTTCAGTGTAATAAATTTTCAAGCTTTCTAGAAAAAAATATTTTTTCCAAAAAAGAAAGTATTTTCTGGAAAAAAAATATTATTTTTGGGAAAAAAAATATTTTCTGGGAAAAAATTATCTTTTCTAAAAAATATTATTTTATGGAATTAAAAAATTATCTTTTCGAAAAAAAATATTTTCTGGAAAAAAAATTATCTTTTTCCAAAAATTAAAAAATATTTTCTGGAGAAAAAATTATTTTTGGGAAAAATAATATTTTTTTTCGAAATAAAATTATTTTCTGGAAAAATATTATTTTTTCGAAAAAATAAAACTATTTTCTGGGAAAAAAATAAAAAAATATTTTTTCGAAAAAATTAAAAAAATATTTTCTGGAGAAAAAGGTGTTTTTTGGCAAAATAATATTTTTTCGAAATTAAATTATTTTCTGGAAAAAAATATTATTTTTTCGAAAAAATAAAATTATTTTCTGGAAAAAAATAAAAAAGTATTTTTCGAAAAAATTATAAAAATATTTTCTTGAGGAAAAAATATTTTTTGGCAAAATAATATTTTTTCAAAATAAAATTATTTTCTTGAAAAAATATTATTTTTTCGAAAAAATAAAATTGTTTTCTGGAAACAAAAATAAAATAAATATTTTTGAAAAAAAAAATATATTTTCTGGAAAAAAATTATATTTCGAAAAAAAATTATTTTCTAAAAAAAGAATATTTTTAAAAGAAATGTATTAGCCAAACACTTTAATAACTTATAAGCTATTTGTTTAATATGAAATGTATTTGAAAAGAAATATTTTATTCAAGTAAATAGAGGGGTATTTTCGTCTTTTTAATAGAAGTAAACACCAATTCAGATTTTTGTCCTTCGCTGTAATTTATGAAATAATAGGGACTAAAGTGTAAAGAGACCATCTAATAGGGTAGTTGATTGTAATTTACCCGTAATCTTATATCATCTTTTATTTCTTTGGTTAGAAGAGATAAATATACGTATTTCTTTGTATGCCTTTAATTGGGTACCACTGTATTATTCTAATAATAATAATTATTAATTTTCTACATAAAGGTTAAAAATTAACTCACGTACCCCGTATTAGCCTAAAAGCAATCATCTTTTTTTCTACATAAACATTGAAATTTAGCCAAGCTACCCCAAAGTAGTCCAAGAGCTCGTTTGCCAGGTTGTATGGGATAAAACTTGATAAGATTGACTAGGATTCCTTATACAATATAAGAAATTAATATCATATTTGGTACGATATATTAAATTCTCTGCAAAATATAGATATCACGGTAGTTTATTGAATTTATTAGTTGCAGTATTGTTTAATATCACCTAATACCGCATCTTAGGTGAGATACGTAATATCAAAAATCAGTATTATTTATACGGGCCCGAATTTTATCAAGAGCCATATACTTTATACCAAACAAAATATAAAGGTGTATTAAATATATTATACACCTTAATCACATTTAGCAAACAAGCCCCAAAATACTACCTATTATTAACCCACAATTGAGAATGAAGTAAACACACACATATATTGTAGCCGTATAATAGAAGCCCCAAAGTACTACCTATTATCGCCCGGGTCCTGCTTCTCCTGTCTTCTTCACCTCCCTCTCGCGCAAGCTCCCTGCTTCGGCCTGCACCGTCACAGCTCCTCCTTCATTTCTCTTCTTTGTGTTGTCGTCTCTTCGCTCATTCTTTCTAATTTTTTTGGTCCCTCAGTGTATGCCTCGCAAAGGTACGGTAGGTTTTTTAGGGTTTTTGGTTTTCTTATTTTTACGATGTCTATTTCGTTTATCTTCTCTCTTGTTTTTTGAATTTCCGCATCCATTTATTGAGGTTCGCTGCTGAGCTTCTCTTCTGATTGTTGTTGACAGTATACTTCGGTAGGTTTTTTTCCGTTTGGTTTTGGATTCCCTTCTTTTTTTGGCCCGCGATTTACCTTCTGTGTGTGTGTATTGGTGATTCATGGAAAAATGTCGAGGCTGATAGTACTCAGGCATGGCCATACTTAACTGAATCTCTTTCTGAATTCCTATTCTAAGATCTAAGGTTCATCAGTATATTCCATTATCTCTAAGTTGAATACTGGTCTTCTGATAATGTGAAAGAGTAGTTGCTTTTTCGAGTTCAGTGCAGAAAATTTACAAAATACTCATATAAATATATTTTGCAGACAAATGTTGCCCTTGATGTGATAAAGAAAAATGATGTTTCAGCTGCCATATTTGCACCTGGGTGGGTCTATGAGACTAGGCAACCACCTGACTTTCAGGCTTCTCAAAATCAGTAATGCACATGCACTTTCATGTACTGATGTATCAGATCTGTTGATTTTAAATATTTAATTTTGTGTTTCTAATGATTATGTTTTGATGGTTCCGCTTGATACCACCTCGTGGAAGAACAGGCAAAAACTCAATCATTTTTCCTGCAATTTCGGACTCATCAGATCTGTGGCATTTTGTGTTTTCATCTGTTTCTTTTTGAATAAAATATATCCAGGCTAAAATGAATCAGATCATTTGGATGCTTTCTTCACATATGCCACCCGAGATCATATCTGCTGCTTATGTTTTCCATGATTCTTTTGAATTGCTGGATTCTGCAGAAAATAGTTCTATTAATATATCCAGAAATGCAATGAAAACAGATTATTCAGAAAATGATTCTCCTAATATAATTTTCTCCTAAATGCAATTAAAATATGTTTAATCAATCTAATCATCATGCTACTCCAAGTGACCGTAGTGCACTTCACATGTTTTGCATGCCCAGGGTTTTATATCATTCGATTTTAGCTTCACCTTTAGATTCTTCTTCACCAATATTGCTCTTGGATTAAATAAACAGATGGTGGGGACTTGTTGAACAATCATGGGAAACTGTGCAGAACTACCCCAAGGCACTGCCATTCTACTTGGATTTTGATCAGGTGTCTACCATTAGTGGTATGTAGCTGGTAGCTGCTTTATTTGCTTTGAACTTGATAGTACTCTTTGAACTATTTATATAGGTTGAGATTCTATTGAATGAAAGCCAGTTTATTTTTACAGAGTTGTAGCTGAATGAATAGATTCTGATTTCCTTTTACCACAAAAGGAAATTACAATCTGGATTTAGGGCGTCTCACAAAGTTGTGTCCCAATTAAATAGGAGAACATAAGAAATCTTCACTCTAAAACTACAGCCATTAAAGTCCCTTACACGATATAGAAATCATTGTCTTGCTACTACCTTCTCACCTTATGAAACCGTAGATTCACAATTTGATATTTTCAGTATGTTTGCAGTTGAGGTTCTCGGATTTCGACTAGCGCTAAGAATTTGCTAATAGTTATCTTGTTAACTCCCGATTTCACTATACACAATGTGTAATTGTCTCTCAGGGTCATGGTCACCACATATATAATGATGGAGAGCAAGTTTGTGACACTCCTTGGAACGACATTTTTCCCAAAGCTTTCAGGTATGCCTCCCGCAGATGTTTTTCTTTCCTTTCTGAACATCCTATATTAAAGGTTAAGTATGCCTATAGAGAATGAAGCTATCTTTGGACCTGAACTGTATGACTCGTTACAATTCTATGCACGAATTATTGTTTACACAGGATTTGGTCCATAGTCCATCGTCATTGCCAACGTCATCTGATCTTATTGGTGGCGTGAAAATTATAGTGTCAATTAATGGTCAAAAATACTTTATCGCTTCGATATAGGATATGAAATGAAATTCAAAAAGCGGTTTCATCTTCTGTTTTTCCACTTGCATGGAAAATATGATGAGATCGCGATGAGTTGAGATGATTGCTATAGTCATGTCCCATTATAGGATCTGGTATTGAAAAATCAACATGTACATTTGAAAAAATTCCATAGTCCTAACACTTCTATTTTTCATTAACTATGGATCTCATCACCAAATTAGCTCAAATGAGCACGCAATTGATGTATGAATGATTAGGAATGCTTAACATAATGCAATTTGATTTATTTGCAGTAGTAGAGTTAGAAATTGCAATTTCCAAACACAAGATTCTGTCCCTGAAATTTTTCTGCTTTGGAATCGTAGAAAAAATATATAATCAATGTGCTATGTAAGTGCTACAGATATAGTTAAATGTCTATAAACTTCTGACTCTTGGAAACTCTTTGTAATAATAACTCATTATATTTTTTTCTCAGATCAACCGAAAGAGCATTTTCTTTCTCAGTTATGAAACATGCTGTATTTTCACTCATTTTCAGTACCTTAGGGCTCAAAATAGGCAGCAAAAATTAATGTGGATAATACTGGATCATTAATGCTATTGTCTGTTTAATTCCATATCCTACTATTACTATAATCTTTCAAGTGATGGGAGACCATAAAATATGCATCTGTAGACTGTAAGCAACTGTCATGCATTTATAGTGTGTTTCGTTTTGTATTATTTTTGTCTTATTTGTCCATTCTCCTTACAACTAGATTTTGATACAGCCTCTTATTGAATATTCTGGAGATTCTACTAAGCCAATCCAAGTTTCCGTTAAGTCATCATCATCATCAGCACCTTAATCCCAACTATGTTGGGGTCGGTGGCATGAAGATTATAGTGTCGTTTAATTGTCTAAAATTAGTTAACACCATAACTCATGCAAATAACAAAGTGGCAAAGTTTTACGTTAAGTAAGCCACTATAATTATTCATATCATTATGTATTTATTTGTCAGACATTATTTTTTTCATACTCAATATACGCTACTAATGTTGAGAAACATATCTCTTCTGTTGCTGCCATAGTTATTAAAGGCGCGCTAGGCGACAGGCGCGTAGAAAAAAGCCCTCATCGCCTCTCATGACCAAAGGCGGGCGATGTGGGTGAGGCGCGCGCCTTGGTGCGCCTTTTACCTGTGCCTCAGGCGCGCCTCTGTACTGTTGGATTTTTTTTGTATTTTTTGTTTTTTGAACACTTCTAAATGTTATTTTTTATTGTTTTGACACTTTATTTTTGTTAAACTTTACGATTTTTTGATAGTTATATTTTCTTTTCATCATGTGTTTATGAGTTTTATAATTTAATTTATTTTTTATTTTTTATTTTTTTGTGCGCCTCACATTTGTCAGGCGCGCGCCTCCCCTTGCGCCTTGCGCCTCAGGCGATAGGAGCCCTTATCGCCTTGGTGCGCCTTTCGCCTTTAATAACTATGGTTGCTGCTTAAAAAGAAATATAATTTTGCCAAGCCCTTGAAATAAACTAACTCATCAACAAACCCGAACCTGAATTTCTGCACTCGACCTTAAAACCCTTTCAGTCCGGCCGAAACCAGAGTCTGTCAAAATCCAGCATCCGCTCAACTCTCGGATCTCTAACAGAAACCAGATTCGAACCTCAATTGAACTCAAATTGGTCGGGTCCAGAACCCGAGTCCTAATTCAAAACCCATAAACCACGGCCATGGCCGCTGTTACCACATAACCCACATAAATCCTCCATCGCCCATCTATGAATTTCTCAGAACGTCGAACCAATTTATGAAACCTGGCAGACGTCAAGTTAAAACACCGAAACCCCCTCATTGGAGTCGATCCTACCACACTAGAGGTCCTAACTATATAACTCAACAAATCATGCGACAGATGCGAAAATAAAGAAACATGCTGATGATAACAAGTCGAAGATGCAACCAGCCTGGAAATTTTTAAAAAGCCTAACAGGGCCTACATCATGAAATAAACAGGAACAAAATCAACGCAGAGAGATGACATATATTTGTAAAACATAAACAAGGTACGCTGTAATTAGATCAGACCTAAGAAGCACGGGTGCGGGGGTGCGGGTGCGGGTGCGTAGTACGGGGATTCGCTAAATTAGAAAATATGGGGATTCGGGTGCGGGGGATACGGCATATATAAAAATATTATATATATATATATATATATATATTAGATGTAACAAAAAAACATTAGAACGCAAGAGTGAAGAGTTTCATTAAATAACAAATAGTACAAAGCATAACTTAAACAATCCTTAATAGTTTAAAACAATGAAATGGTGCATCTTAAAACATTATAACATTAATCATCTTGAATAATCATGGCTTCCATCTCCGGCTCATCAAGTGAAAGACTAGCTATCTCAAGCTCCTCGGCACCATCAAGTGGATCAAATTGATCGCCACCAACATCCCACAACCTTGTCTCTCCTTTTGAGTATTATTCACTCTTTCTAGATAAAAGTCTAAGATTGGTGTGCACATACACCAAGTCTTCCGCCCTAGTTGGAAGTATCTTATTCCTACGAACCGAGTGAATGAATGAATATGTACTCCAATTCCTCTCGCAACAAGAAGAAGAACAAGGTTGTCCCAATAGCTTCTAAGCTATTTTTTGAATATTTGGTGTTGAAGCTCCATGAACAAGCCACCACATCTTTGGATCCATAATGCCTCTATCCTCTATAGAGTCGGCACTACCAAATGCATCCATTTGTCTTGAAAATCGAGCAAATTCAACATTCACAGCTGTTCTTGCCTCACTATTTGGGAAGTATCTCTTCAGACACTTGTTTCTTTCCTCAGATAGCTCAATATCTTGATGTGGAGGTACACGATTTGGAGCCGCACTAAGCCATGCATCACTATAGTACCTAGACAAAATAATTATTGGAAATTATTTAAGGTCTAAAGATTTTTAAAAAAACTGTACATATTAATATTGATAACTTAAAAGTTTACCTCAGATTGAGTGAGTGAGCCAAACAATGAATTGGTGTCGAACTCTTAGTCCATCTATCAATGAGAATTGCACGGACTACATCTTAAAATGTGGACTTTTCAGTGAACTCTTTTCTTTCATGCCTATAGTCTGCACTTTCTCAATCATGTCATCCCATATGTCATAAATTAAATGAAGCGAAGGCTTATCTGTATCGGCAAAACGAAGCATTTCATAGATAGGAGCACTGATCTCCTCCTTTCCTCCGCCTCTGCCAGTTCTCTCTGAAACTCCCTTAGCTGTTCTGCATTGACTTTGGTACAAACTCCAACTCCTTGCCCTTTAGTCTTCAATAGATGTGCTCTCACCCTTGAATAAGAACCAACAAATTCATTATTACAAAAATTGCATCTGATCCGTGTATTGCCACCTCTTTCTTTTGAATTTGCCACTTTTGTAACATGTTTCCATAAAGAATCTACATCCCCCGTTGGTTTAGAAGCAGCAGCTGAATCAGTTGCTGTTGCCGAATTTGAAGAAGACAACGATTCCATGATAAACTGAAACGGATAACAATTAACAAATGAACAGATACAAATTAGTAATTACAATTACTTAAAATTTAAAAAAAAATTGTTGTTCTAATAATTTTAAGGAACGAACAGAATAAATTAATAATTTTATATTTTTATTTTTTACAGATCGACAAATTATAAATTAATAATTTTATATCTTTATTTTTTACCGATCGAACAGAATAAATTAATAATTTAATATTTTTATTTTTTACCAATCGAAGTGACAATAACATATAATACATTGCACTGGTGTATACACAGATCAGAAGCACAAAAGTGATAAATAACATAATCATCATCATCATCAGCAGCACCTTAATCCCAACTATGTTGGGGTCGGTGGCATGAAGATTATAGTGTCGTTTAATTGTCTAAAATTAGTTAACACCATAACTCATGCAAATAACAAAGTGGCAAAGTTTTACGCCGGATGCCCTTCCTGTCGCAACCTTCATATGAAGGAGAATGATAAATAACATAACAGTACTAATAATATATTAAATATACAAACAGTTAGATATATATATATATTGGAACTGGAAGAGAATATATATATATATATATATATATATAACTGGAGCTGGACAAGCAAAGCAACGGGGATGAGCGAAGGAAAGATCGCATCGCAGGAGAAGAAAAGAACCCATACCCGGACCGGATCGAAGAGAAGAAACCGCCGTTGATGGCCGCCGCCGATGGAGATGGGTCGATGGGTCGCCGACTCGCCGCCGATGGAGATGGCTCAGATGGTCGATGGGGTCGCCGCCTTCCAGAAGACTTCAATTCAATTAATCGATCGATTAAGCTTCAATTAAGGTAAAGTAACCCCGTTTTATTAAAGTTGACCCAAAAATTACAAAATATACCCCTCCCGCACCCCCTCTCCCGCACCCCCCGCACCCCTGCGTGAAAATACGGGGATACGCCACCTGGCGCACCCCGTACGCACCCCGCCACACCCCCGCCGCACCCCCGCACCCCTACGTATCCCCTACGCAGTTCGCGGGGTATGTGAAGAATCCCTGCTTCACCTTCACAGGATCAGACCACGTGAAATAATTTGCAAAGTGAAAAGAGCTGGGAGACATTTAAGAATGGTTGATGTTAGAACCTCAATCTCTATCATAAGTACTATTGCAGTAAATAATACATTTTCCCTATGCCACAAATTCAACATGAACCTCTGACGAGGCAGGTGGTAGGCTCAAAAATATACACCTGAGGAAATTGTAATGCCGTATAGTACGCATTCACAAACATAACCACACACATACACCGAAACACAATATACACACTGCACATCTATTTTCTGACACAAAATTCGGAGCGCAGAAACATCACACAGTACATGACCCATGAACGCACAACAATGCATACACTGGAGTTTTTCTTGAGTGGCCATCATTTACTCCAATAGTCCAGCCTTTTTGAAGCTTCAAATCAGGACTTTGGTTGTTATCATGGTCATATTTCATTTCATGTGATTCTTGTTTTTCCTGATTTAAGAAAGTGATGGTCAGATCAGATATATGGACGGTGAAAAGTTTATTGTTGATAATTTGTTATACTATAGTAGTTGTGAGTTTCTTTGGCAGACATACTGCTTCTGCGACCAAGGGGGGAGGCAGATACTGAGGTACGGTCTTGCTAGCTTATGGAAATGCAATATCAAAATCATCTGTATGCAATAATGACATTTTTTAGCATATGATTGCCAGTGTTAGTGAGAATTATCGGACCATAAAGAAAGTAACTCATGTTCTAAACTTTTGATGCGACTGAGGATCTCTTCGACTTGTTATCGCCTTGGACACTCAGAATTAAATACCCTTAACATGATGAGGCAATATTTTTCTTGAATAACCTCATAAATAGTTGTTACAATATTCTATATAAATTCTGTATACAGTGTTTCTTTCTGATCCCTGGATTTTTCTAATTTAATTTATGTGCCCTGTTTGTATGATGATCCAAGTGTTTTTAAGTTGGAGTTTTTTTTTTTTAAATGCTTCCTTTAAAATTCTTATAAATTGTCTTGATTCACAAACTTTGAGGTTCTTTAGCTACAATATTGTGATGTTGTTTGTGATGTTACTCTGACACAATAGTTTATGATGAACTATTAAGGAACTTTATTCACTATTTTTCTGAATGGTTGGCTTCCCTTCATGACAGGATTTTGTCCCGAACACCGGACATGGTGTGCAGGGTGCAACTTCAAATTGTCTGGGCCAAAATTTTGCAAAAAAATTAGATTATTTTTGAGAATGAGAAAGGAGAATGTCATGGTCTGGCAGAATTCATGGGCTTATACCACCAGAACGGTAAATGACCTCATTATTCTATTTTTTCTGTTCTTGAAATATCGGTCAATGCACATACATGAGCCTATTTTTCCTCTGCTGTCTTTCATTGATATGGATTCTCATATATTTGGCATCTTTTGCATTTATTTTTGCCTATATCTTTTTATAAAAGAAATCAAATTTCACAAGTGAATGGAAAGGGGTAGGATTTGAACCTTTGTGAGTGGAGAAATGCCAAATCCCATCAAATAAAATTGCCCCTTCAATTGAAAAGTGTGGTCTGTCTACCACACACATGAATATAACCTTTGTTATCAACCTTTTTTGGATTGACAAGACCTATGTGGTTCAATTTCATCAGGTAAGAGAGTATTTATCACTTGTTTTGGTCATATAGAACCACTTTTCATCAATGTGGATTGTATTCTTCATTGTCTGGAACTTGACTGCATGGCCTTCCTGATGATCAAATCTCAATTGACTCAAGGCAAACTTGAGACTGTCAGGCCTAATTGCCTCAGAAAGTGCAGATACTATAGTACTTATGCAAGGGCTAATCAGTTTGTGCTTGATCCATACTCCAAACAAGGACTTGCTTACATTTAACTTGGATGCCATTTTTCCGATGATTGATCTTTCAAGAACATCAGTAACCATTTTATCTTTACGACTATTGACTTTTTTCTTATTCTGAAAATGGACAGGAAGTCCCAAAGATAGTTGCTTTACCTCTTTCCATATGTTGCGCAGTGATTCGACAGTTAATCAATACATTGTTGCTGCCTCGACTTGAACTTTAGGGCGATTCAGACCACAAGCAGGCTGATTTTTCAAGAGGCACTGTCCAAACTGATTTTTTTGATCCATTGTCATATCCGACCTCTTTCGAGGTGCTGACCTGTTGAAGATTCTGAATTTATGGCACTTTAATTTCGAAAGAAAACTTTTTTTTTCTTTGTGTAATTACACTGAACCTTGAGGGTGGTTTTTGTAGTTAACTATTTTATTAAGTGTATATGTTAGCAGTGGATTAGCACAACCAACTTCATGCAGATATTAAAATGAAGTTCCTCCAAGAGGTCAGGGAGAGAAGAACTTTATAACAAAGTCTTGAAACTGAAAGGTAAGGGCTGGACTTCTTAGTAATGATTTTTCCATATCAAATAAGGCTCTAAAATTAACAGATTTTGTTTCCTCAGGTAACATCAGAGTATTCTGCCGCTGCAGGCCTTTGAACACCGATGAGATTGATGGAGGAGTTCCGATTGCCCTTGATTTCGAGGCTGCAAAGGATGGCGAACTAACTGTCAGGTCGAACGGGATATCTACATGGGGTTTCAAAGTTGATGTCGTCATTAGTCCCGAGGCTGATCAGCATAATAGCTTTGTGTTTTATCTATGCTTGACTGATAGTAGGATCATTTTACAAAAATTAACCCGAGGTTTAGTTTAATTACCAAAAAAATAAAAAGAACAAGTTATCTTTCAAAATTACAATTATTACCTTGACATTTGTTTCTCTTTTAGGTATTGTTTGTAACGTCCCGATTTCGCATATACATTTATTGTGAATTATAGAAAATATGTTCAATTTTATTAAATCAATGCCCGAATAATTTGTTATTTAATTCATTTCATTCTCATGATCATGCAAATCTATTTACGTCATTATAATTCATGTCAAGTCGTGTGATTCGTTCATTGCATTTCTTATTTTATTCATTGTGTCTCATCTCGTCATCTCTAGGCCCGAATCATTTTGTCAGTAGTCATTATTATAATAGTGTTATTATTTATTCAACCATAATACTAACACTACTATTATTAATTTTATCATTATTATTATTATTAATAATAATATTATTACTTTTCTTATTAGTACTAATATTATTATTATTATCATTATCATATTCCGATATTATTATCATTGTTACCGAAATTATTATATTTATATGTATTATTATACTACTATTATTATATCAATTATATGTAATCACAAACTAACTATGATTAAACTTAATTAATCATAATTAAGAACTCCTCTTCCCATCGTTCTTTTCTGTTCTCACCTTCCCCAAATTCCTCAATGTTTATCAACATACAAATTCTAATTCAACCGAAACATTTAAAATCTATACCTATAAATATATAAAATCTTATTGTAGAAATTGTTTACAAAATTTTTTTACAAAAAAAAAAAAAGAAGAAGAGAAGAAGAGAAAACAGTACACAGAATATACACCAATTCTCGCCTAATTTCCAGTCGATTTTCTCAGCCACCAGAATTTATCCTCTGCAAATCACCACCGCGGTGAAGGTATTCCAGTCCAGTTTTCGGCCGTTGTTGTTTGTTGATTCTTTAGTCTAATACTGGCAAGCGCACGATTTGTTCGATGTAGATATGCGGTGCAAGGTCGATTCCACAGGGAGGACTATGATAGTGAAGTAAATATAGTCCTATCGTTTTGAACCAAATTAAATTAAATTCTAACCTAGTCCCAAATAATTTGATATTGGAATGTTCTAATAATTGCATTAAATAACTAGTAATTTTTAAGTAGATTTTAGATAAATTGATTTTAAATAATTTACTAGGGTTTAGAATCCACAAATGTCTATTTATTATTTAATTTATATTTTAATTCCAAGAAATTCAGGGAACAGATTCTGAAATCAATCTCACCATTACCCTATAGATTTGACAATAAGTACAAAATTATAATTCAAATATAGATTTTCCTTCGCTTGAAAAATGTAATTTCTAAGCATTATATGTATCCAATTTAATGGAAAATAAATAATCAAAGAAATTAACTAATATCAATAATCACAAAGCAAGGGGGAATTTATAACTATAAAAAATACGTGATATAATTGATGAAATAATATTCCCCCATTGAAGCGAAAATCATAATCGTTAAAAACATTTATTTGGAATTATTATATAAATATTAATAATAATATAGACATGGTTTTATCATAACCCCAGTAAAAGAAAATTACTCACTCATAATAACAACACAAATAAATAAATATTCCATAATATTATTACTCAAATATAATTTTATTACACAATATTTTTATTTCTCTCCCTTACAATAATATCTCTCTATTTTTTCTCCTTTTTTCTCCTCTCCAAACACTACACATTCATCCCCTATTATACTGGATTACTAAACACCGCCCTAAATTACTAGACACCGCCCTAGAATATTACCTTTTTGCCCTTAATTCATATTAATCAGATTTGTAATCCTAATTTGACAATACTTTTCTCTCTAAACACCCCACCAGACGCAGCCGCACTGCCGCCACACCACCGCCGCACAGCCACCGTCCGCCGCCATATCACCGCCTCACAGCCGCCGTTCGCCGCCGCACCGCCATCGTCCGCCGCCATGACCGGAAAAGGAAAAGCTCCGGTAACTATTTTTTTTGGTTTTACTGTTTCTTTGGCCGCGGCCGCCGTGTCGGAGTGCACGACAGAGGCCGCGGCCGTTATTTTGTGACAGGCGTCCGACGATGACGCCTGGCCATGGCACAGGCGTCCGCCGATTCCGCCTGTCCATGGCGCAGGCGTCCATGGCGGACGCTCAGCTAGTGGTATAGACGTCTACGTCGGACGTCCAAACCGTGCACAGGCGTCCAGATCGGACGCCTAGCCGCTGGAGTAGGCATCTGTTTTGGACGCTTGAACCATGGTCGTGGCGTCGGACGTACGCCCTGCCTTGGTTCAGCGTGCTCCGGACGCCTTGATCATTTTTGGAAAAAAATAAAATTTTCAATTAATAATTAATAATGTGTATTGTTTGTATGATTATTACTTATTAGTTGTATTGTTTGCTAAATGCAGATGAGAGGAGGAGCGGGCAAATCTATGCCGCTAGTCACAGAGATGATGGGTTCTGGAGCGCGTCACACCAGAGCTCGTGGTGCTGATGCTTCCGTTCGTAGACAGCGGGAGGCAGAGCGTAGGGGATTCGAGGACATACCTTATACTGATTTTGGTACTGAGGATTCGAGCGAGTATTATTCGCACGATGAGGCCGACGATCAGGAGGGCGGTGATGATTCTTCTTCAGTTTCGTGCCGGGTTCGGAAGGAGAGAGGGGGGAGGTTTGTCACTTCTGGGTCTACCAGTAGTAAACGGCGTAGGGCAGAGGATGACACATCTTGGATGGTTACTAAGGAGATGCCTGGTGGCCCTATCGACGGCAGCGTTATCCCGAGTTTCGGTGGGCATGTCGCCGCGCATATCTGGACTGGAGATATGAGAGGTTTGCTGAAGTGTCACACCAGGACTGCTGCTTGTCAGAGCTTGAGTCAGTGGCGCTCAGTGATGTCACCCTCTTTAGTGAGTCGGATCAGTGGGACTGGGTTATCCCACCTGACGGACGCCATGTTCAGACATATTGACTCCCCGTTGATTTCTGCGTTCGTTGAGCGGTGGCAGCCCGATACGAACTCTTTTCACATGCCGTTCGGAGAGATGACCATCATGTTACATGATGTGTGGCAGATCCTTCGCATTCCTGTCGAGGGGCGATTGGTTGATGCCGATAGCACATCTACAAAGTTGCAGGTGGATGTGATGGAGGTTCTTGGAGTATCGCGGTTGGAGCTACTGAGTACTCACTGGGGGGGTGGCGGCGTACTTATGGATTCGATTTTCAGGTCATGCCGCGATGGAGGTCGAGTGGAGGGCACCCAGGCCGTAGCTTGGATGTGGTTGTTATTTAGATCCACCTTGTTTGTTGACAAGAGTGGTAACCGGATTAGGCCGTCCTGCATATTGGAGGTGAAGGACGGTATGGATACGACCGGTCAGTATTCATGGGGTTCGGCCGCATTGGCTTTCATGTACCGTCAGCTCGGTATCGCTAGTCGCGGCGACTCCATGGGTATTTGTGGATGCCTTACCCTCGTTCAGGCTTGGATTTATGAGTATTTTCCCTGCTTTCGACCTCATCGAGAGCGTATGATTGTTGACTCCACGCAGCCTCGAGCTTCTACATGGAGTGTCCAGCCCGAGGGTAAGGACGAGCACCGACTCCAGTCTTTGCGTCGCAGCATTGATCAGTTGACAGCCGCAGAGGTATAACGATTCCTTCTAACAATCTCACAATTCATTTAAAAATAACTTGTATAATTTGTTGATTACATGTACGCAGATACAGTGGTTGCCTTATGGCCCTGATCCGGTGAGGGATGTCCCGAGGACCACATTCATTGGATGGCTACGATATCGGGATATTATCGAGCCATACATGCCTGGTCGGGCATTACGGCAGCTCGGTTATGTTCAGACCATCCCTTTCCGATCACCAGACCGGAGAAAGCGGTTCGGGCGTGGTCGATCGATTGTACCGAGTTGACTATCCCATTCGGATGTCATCGATGCTTGGATGATGTTTCCGGCGCATACGAGCTTCCTCTCGTGACTATCAGTGCTACTCATGATCAGTGCATGCGCCGATGATTACATTGAGTGGTATTATCGGTATTCGCACCTCGGCTCGAGCAGCGGTGCGGCACTGGATCGATGATCCCTTCTCGTTCAATGGCGATTACGTATGTTCTTTAACTTTGCACTTTGTTTGATTTCATCATACATTACTCATTGTATTATATTGTCTATATTTTTTACAGTGGGTGAGTCGATTGGCCGGTATTACCCAGCACTGTATCAGACACCTTCCCCCAGACCAGGCGGCAGAAGCGACGACGATGCTTGAGGAGTACATGAGGGATTGGCATTTGGCCAACTGATTTTGTATTTTGTATTTTGTTTGTTTTGTGTAAGACGGTATTTTGATTGCCATTTTCGTTTTTTTTTTTGTATTTTGTATATTGATTGGCACTTTCGTTTTGCATTTGGCACTGTACTTTTGTTTGTTTTTTTCTCTTCTGCTTACAAAAACGAAAATTTTTCTGTCAACTATCAAGATCAACAAAAAAGAAAATCAACTATCAACTATAAAGATCAACAAAAATGAAAATTTTAATAATTAAGGAACATACAACAAATTCATTTTTACATCATACCGACTAATCTATTCTATTTTTCTCTCCTGCTCGTATACAAATTCTCCCAGCCACCAACACTACTATCATGGAATCTAAACCAGTTAGTCACTATGGGCGGTACAGGAAAATTAGGCATTAAATTTAGATAAATAAAATGTTTGTACGTATCTCCTAAATGACAAATGACAATCTCTTGGCTAGGCCGTGTTGCCGTTGAGGGTGCTTTCAACAATAGCACAGTGAGACATGAAAATAAAGATCTACCGTTTTCGAATCCGAATAGTATGACGGCGACATTGAAAATAGTAGCAATAGGGAATATATCTTCAGCAACAGCCATCCAATGATCCGATCCACACGCACCACCATCCCATGTAATACGTCGAACCTCACTTTCAATCCCATCATAGTAGATCGATCGGTAGAGTGTACAGTTACCCATAATTTCATTTGCAATGCATACACGTACAATACGCCATTTATCTTGGTCGCCAAATATGTAGTCGGCGATAACACGAAATCCACAATTATTGTCTCCGGGGACATCGAGATAACCTTCAACAAACGGCAAAATAATTCCCGGTATCTTGTCGATATGGTGATAGTTACCAATCTCCACTCGGTGGTGTGCATCTGCAAACACATATTCAATATATTACATATTATCGAAATAATATTAAACTTAAAAAGCATATCACGAGTATTAATAAATTTGTTCATACCCGATGAAGAGGCATTGTGGACTGATGCAGAAGAGCTGCGGCCACGACCACTGGATGAGCGGGAACGGCCACGACCCCTTTGGCTATACTCCCAACCACTAGGATCGTGTCTAGTCGATGAACTTCCTCTTGGTCGACCCTTAACTGTCGTATTCACTTGTGGTTCAACGTAACGCGTTTGATCAGGGTGAAGATGATCGTGGATCATAAGTGATACGTTACGGACAACTGCAGGATCGCTCTGTCTGACCTCATCGACAAGGGCCTGGAAGTACCGCTGGTCCTCCGATTCAGCACCGGTAGAAGGATCGACAAATTCGATCGTGTCCACACCATCACCAATAATAAGTGTTTGCCAAAATATGTGAAGACGACTAACACTGCATGAGGTCCGCGATTCTATAAGTCTCTTGAGATCACACGCACAAGGAATCTGATGGGTAGTTTGGAGTGCACAACCGCAACGATGGTACACTTGATCACTTAATTCTCTCATACGTGTCAATTCATTCAACAGTAACCGCAGACAATGATGGGAAACACGACAGCGCAAGTAGTTGAACGGAAAACCAGAGTACACCACGCCTGTACGACACCTAGACTGTTCAAGTGTGTATCTGATCTGCGTAAGTTTGTGATTCAATCTCCTGGTTCACTTTGGTCCATACGGTATCGAGGGCTCCGGTGGAAGAATTAAGCCATTGCTTTAACTCGACATGTGCACTCTCAACTCTACAAGTGGTTGTGTTTCCAAAATGAAGCACTTTATTCGTCCACGCAACAACGAACATCTCCTTGTATTTTAGCCATGTACCCTCAACGTAGGATATTACCTTAGGATTCCATCTCCATGTATCCTTCATGAGTTGCACCGCTTGATCGTATTCCTCTTCGATCGCTGCTTCCATGATTTTCTTCCATTTCCCATTTTTAAACTTTTGACCCATTTCTTTATCTTTTCCACATATTCTGTAGACCTTGTCTTCAACATCCTTATTAATATGCCATGTGCAAAGCAAGTGGGCACTCTGTGGAAATATCTCTCCAATAGGACGCATCAATCCCAACTCGCGATCCGTAACAATAGCCGTCGGATGAACATCAAACCCAAGCAAAATTTTCAACTTCTGTAACACCCACGCATAGCTCGATTCGGTCTCATCTTTCATAATTGCATAGGCGATTAGGAAGTTCTTGTTACATGGAGTCATCCCGACTATCTCGAGAAATGACATCTTATACTTATTCATTTTGTAGGTAGAATCCATGCCAATGAACCATCTGTAGGTTCGGATTAAGTTGATTGATGTTGGATGTGCCATGAACACGTGAGTAACAACATTTGTATCCGGGTCGGCCTGCGTACAATGTACGTAGTTATTCGTCACAGCCAAATGGTGAAACTGACCGGCGACATCTCTTTCTTCAAAATCATGCTTCCTCAAGTGGTCTCTATAATTATAGATATGTCGTCTAGTCGGTTTGTCCTCGGGAAATTTATTCTGAATGGCCGCCAAGATGGCACACGGCTTGGCTTGAGCAACACTCATCTCACGAACAACTTGTTTGGACGATTTACTCAGTCCACTCATTTGACGATGCCCCTCCGGATATACAATAAATGAGTGATTATGCATACCTTACTCCCAGAGATCGGTCTGATTATCCAACCACTCAAGTCATGCAATTGTTTGGCCTTTATCTGAAATGTACACTTGCATGCTTTCGTCTTTGTGTTCTTTCGAACAGCGACATCCAAATCTCTTAATACCCCTCTCTACCGTTCACCACGGTTACATCTCAATAGCTTTGTCTTTCCTTTATTCTTGTACGACAAAATGATCAACTCGAAACCAATTTGAAGAGCAATTTTTTTCGCCCAACCAATCGCATCACAATCACTAGCGAATATTTCGCATTAACGAAATAACCACTATAATCAACGCTGTCACCTTCAAATTCTTCCAATATAACCTGAATTTTTTAATTGACAGAATGTTAATAATAATACCAATAATATTATTATTAAAATTTAAAATCAGGCAAAAAAAGGGTCCAGGCGTCCAAAAAATTGCGCCTGGACCATGGCCGAGGCGTCACGGCTTGACGCTCGCCACAGCACAGGCTGACGCCTAGCCATGGCACAAGCATCTGAATCGGACGTCCAGACCATGGTTCAGACGCCTGGTTTAGATGCCTAGACCTAGGACGGAGCGTCCGAATCAGACGCCTGTACCATGGTCTAGGCGGAATCTGAGGACGCCTGTACCACGGAACAGGCGGAATATTCAGACGCCTGCGTCATTTTCTCCGAAAAATTACCTCCAGATGTGAATTCTCGTCTATTTTCGTAGTTGTCGATGATATTGACGATATATTTGATTATGTGTTCTGTAAAATAAATGAAAAATTGTTTCTAGATTTCAATTCGAAAAACTTGTGTGTTGGTGTGTTGAGTACAAAAAATGAAAGATTGTGAAATGGACAAAAATGTAATATTATAGGGCGGTGTCTAGTAATTTTGGGCGGTGTTTAGTAATTGACATCAGCAGAGAGTTGAATTTCCGGTCCAATCGGGTGTTGACACGTGGCACAATATGGTCCGTCTATGTAATTGTCCTTCGAACGGTCATAACTTCTTCATACGAACTCGGATTCGGATGATTTTTTTTAAAACGATCGTCTCGACGAGACGAATAAATTGAGATCATTCGTGACTATATTTGAATTTTCGAAAAATATCATCCTTGAACCTATTGATTTGTCTTGTACCGGTTGGTTAACCTGCAGATATAATTAATTCCAATTAATTATCCAAAAATGACACAAAATTATAGAAAATTCTAACAAAATGAAATAATATAAATATATAGTAAAACGAATAAATTATCACACAACACACAATTATATATATAAAATACTAATAAAAATATTACTCAAAATATACTAAACAGCCGTCAAGTTCGCATCCACCAATTTTCGTCTTCTGCAAATTGATTTCCAGCCCCAAATTTCATCTCCCATCAGAGGTAAATTCAAACCCCAAGTTCTTTACATTCATATTTATGTTCATATTAGATTTCATCTTTATACAATCAAATACAATACCCATCTGAAATTTTAATCAAAATCCCAGAAATTAAACCATCAATAATAACAAAAATAAAATAAAAGAATAAATTCAACCGAATTTCTAATCGGACCTGACTTCAGCCCATTCAAACTCTTGAACATCAAAACTCTTAAACCTAAATCCGAGCCTGAATCCAGAAATTTCACAACTCAGATTTTTCGAACCCTTCGACCTTTCCCAAACCAAATCTCAATTCCCCTATTCCCGAAGCCTGAACCAGAAACCGGATGCCTCAAACCCAGTATACAAAAATTCGATTTCGAAACTCATCCACACACATCAACCAGTCAACTACCAAAACTCACCGACCTTACCTGTTCAATCGGCCGAACCCAGCATCGGCCGGAAAAACCACCGCACTTGCACCTCCGCGCCGCAGCGCGCTGAAACCCCGTCGCCGCTGTTTCTATCCCGTCGCCACTGTAATACCCGGTTGTAATTCATTCATTATCATTCAGTAATTATCAGACAGTATTTGTCACTCAGTAATTTTCACTCATTAATAATCACTCATCATTCATGATTCATTCATTTGCGTTCATTGTTGGCATGTTGTAACCGTGTATCAGTTACCGATCGTCATTTCATCTCCGTTTGAGTGTAGGAACGGGAGTATTATCATTATCATCGTGATTGGTAGTCTTGTGCTGGAAGTATCATCTTTGGCATGTGTTGGACTTGTTCACTTTCACATACGTATGGTATGTCGGATCATTCATCAATCGTAGCGAGAAATCGGAGTTGTCGGATTTTCATCTTGTCCAGCAACGAGTTACGGCCGTAAGGATTGCCGGATACGGCCGTAATAGGCGTTCGTTGATTTCAGGCAATTTTGGACGAACGGGACTTACGGCCGCAAGGGTTGCGGCATACGGCCGTAAGTTGAGCACGTACGGCCGTAAGGCTTGGCCGGTTACGGCCGTACGTGTCGAGCAGGGTGCCCAGGCGTTTTTGGCCGAAGGCGAGATACGGTCGTAAGATGGGCAGGTTACGGCCGTAAGGGGTGTTCGTAATTTTCAGGTTTTGTCGGACGAGAAAGACTTACGGCCATAAGGGTTGCGGCATACGGCCGTAAGATGAGGCAGGTACGGCCGTAAGGCTTGGCCGGATACGACCGTACGTTACAGGCAGGGTGCATGGTCAGTTTCGACGAAGGGGGCTTACGCCCGTAAGTTTGGCCGGATATAGCCGTATCGGTCGAGTTACGCCCGTAAGGTGTGCGGGTATGGCCGTATGGATGTCGGCAGGTGTTTTGGACGAGGGCGACTTACGCCTGTAAGTCAGTTGTGGGTACGGCCGTATGGCTGTCGGCAGTTTCTGGACGAAGCCGAGTTACGGCCGTACGAGCTGGCTGGTTACGGCCGTAAGGCCGTTGACCTGGGATGTTACGGCCGTAAGTAGGCCGAGTTACGGCCGTAACTTCCGGCAGTTTATAAGGACTTGATCGGGACTTTTTTCTCATTTTCACCATTTCTTCATCCTACTTCCGAGAGAGAGGGTTTGTGGGAGAAATATTCATCATCAATCATTTGAGTACTCGAGTTTCTTTATTTCCATTCGATCGTGAAGCTCGGATAGTTGATCTAACGCGTGTTCTTCGGATCAAAGTGCTTGGATCTTCAAGAGGTAATTTCTTCAACATCTTGGATTTCGATTTTGTATTGAGATATGATGTTTTTGGACGTTAAAATCATATTGTATGAAGTGTTGTACGCATGATTATGGATATGTATGATTATTCATTGGATTATTGAGGGATTATTCAAGAACACTTTGAATATCAAGTTGGATTTGGGGGTTTTCGATTAATTGTTGTTGTAATCACGAATTTGGATATTCATTTTGTATTATTGATCGTATTGAAGATGTTTTGTTGGTTTGAAACACTTCTTGGGGATTTAATATTGGTATAATTGAGGATTGTTTGTAAACAATTGGAGATTGGTCACAACGTGTTTGCTATTATGCCCCAATGAACTTGGTTTAGTCGTATAGACGTCTTGAGTTGGTTATCATCGTGTTTGATTCGTATGTTGAACGGATTGTTCGAAATTGTATTATTCAAGATTGTTCGAGCTACCGACATCTCATTTAGGACGTTGTTCGTAGAAGGACATTCTTCATCGGTGTTGTGTAAGTTAATTCTTACTCGGTTAAAAGGATATTCATTCCTTTTGTTGTTGATTCATTCATATTCATAACTCATTCATAATTGTATTAACCGTATTGAGACTTTTAATTGTCAAATAATCACTTCATTCACGAGGAACGACGGTCCCAATCATTTCATTGAGCTATCATTCACTTCACTATTATTTTCATATTGGTGAGTCATTCTTGACCTTGTCGGATTATTATTCATTGATATTCATTATGGTCATTATCGTTCATATGACCTTCTGGGTTCATATTACGTGTCCGGGTGCGGATGTGTGGAATTTTTAGTCGAGCACGCGATGGTCATGTATTGGGTCACCGATACATTGGACTGTGCACACGGTAACGTTTACCTCCGTGAGATTAATTAGGTACAAGGACTAGTGTGTCTGGGAACTCGTCTTGTACACTTGCATAGAACATTACGGGCGTACTATGATGCTCCTCTTCAGCTTAAATCATAACTAAGGATATTTCATAACTAAAGATATATCATGATTGTGTATTTTTCAACCCTTGAGGATTGTTGTTCTGTGTAACTGACCCCGTTTGGGGATATTGTTTTCAGGTCATGGCAAGGTAAAAGCATGGGAATAGAACGTTGACGGCGAGGAGTCCCAGTGATACTAGTAGGGCCCCCCAATCCTTTCAGTCATTCATGTTGTTGTCATTTATTTTCCGATGCAGATTTCCATTTGGATACTCCGTTTCATTCAGTGTTGTATATTTTATCTTCATATAAAATATACATGTATTCGGTATTATCTTGGGTGTGTTATAATGAAACTCCTCATCGGAGTAATTTATGATATAATGTGGTTCGGTACTACAATTATATTATTCAATTTATTAATTTTCATTCGTCTGGTGGGTCCCAGTCGGGGGTCCACGGCACTGTAATATCCACCTAGTTTGGGGTGTTACAGAGTTGGTATCGGAGCGTGGTTTTGAATACTACCTTGCGAGTCATGTCTCATTTGAAATCATCATCATCGGACTAGTATCATTGGACTTTCGCGTCACGTGTGACCTGTGCAAATGCCGAGCCAATCAGACCGAAAGAACTGTAAGATTTCTAACGCCATGGTATAATTTCTGGCAATAATCATTCATTCATAATTCATCAGTTAACAATCCTCAATCATCATTTTCATTTTGATCAGGACGATCATGTTAACTCATTAATCACTCAATTCATTTCATTACTCAGTTGTTGATCTGGAAGATCATATCATTAATCTTGTTAACTTGTTCAAGATAATCATTTCAAGAATTTCATCAGATAATCATGCCACCTCAGTTAATCATTCATGTAATCAATGTGTTAGAGCGCGTATGCTCATTTTCATCATTTCATGAAGTAAATCATAATGCGGTACTCATACGAGATCTATGATTATCGTGCGACCTTCCTACTTCAGTATGGAGAGAGCTGTCAGGGGATGCACGGGGAGAGGCCGCGGTGCGGGCCGAAACCCAGGGAATAATCACTCACTGTCGGGAAATCGTACCCAGGACTCCACTCGATTGGAAGATGTTCGGGTTGATCCACTCACTTTTATGCAGGTCATGATGACCCATATGCAATTGCTTAATTATCATTGCGCCACTCTGGCCGAATTAATTGAGAGAACTCTCCCGTATGAGCCTGCTGCTAAGGAAATTGCTGAGCAACAACCTTCATCTGTCAGCAAGAAATCAACGAAGCGTAATCAGTCCGAAGGCGGTCAGTCAACCTTCAAGAAGCCTCGTGCGGGCCCTAACGTTTCTGAGCGACCTCCTATGGCGCCAAATCGTGCGGGATCTCAGTCCCGAGCGGCCAGTTCGGCCATCACCTGTTTCAACTGTGGAGCGCCGGGTCATTACAACACTAAGTGTCTGAAACCGCCTATCACATGCCATAACTGTGGGATTGTTGGGCATAAGGCCCGTTTTTGCCGAAAGGACTCCAAGCCGGCTCCGACGGCATCTCAGGCCCCGAAACAATCAGCGATTCAGAATCAGACTGCTCTGTCAGCGTCGTTTAAGATGATAGGAGTGAATAAAGGCGGAGCTCATATTTATCAGATGGGAGCGTCCGATTCGGGGGCCGGCAAGTCCCGAATTCACGCGAGGAAGAGGACCGACGATCCGGTGGCCCGAATGACCTGAGGTATACTCGCAATTTTATCTCAACCTGTGTGTACCCTTTTTGATACTAGTGCATCACATTCATTCATTTCCGAATCATGTTTGAATAGACTTAATTTGGATAGTCCTATTGATTGTGGACCTTATATCATTGGTCTACGTGACGATAGAAGAATTTTCGGAAATCATACCGAATTAAGCTTAATGACCGCGATTGGTTGGCAGACCTCATCGTGGTGGATTTACCTAAGGACGATGTAATATTAGGTATTAGTTGGATGGATCGTTATGATACCATCCTCAGTGTTCGTAAGCATTTGGTCACTATCATTTCAGTCGTTAGAGCCGAGTGTGTATTTCAGGGAGGTAATCCCCGTTGTTCCAGAAGAATTATTAATATGATGGAAGCAGTGAAATTACTCAATCGAGGTGTTCAATCATTCATTGTATCATTTTCATCGATTGGCCATTCTAAGGCAATTGAGGTGCTCAATCATTCATTGTATCATTGTCATCGATTGGCCGTTCTAAGGCAATCGAGGTGTTCAATCATTCACTGTATCATTGTCATCGATTGACAGTTCTAGGGCAATCGAGGTGTTCAATCATTCATGGTATCATTGTTATCGTTTGACGATGTACTCCCAGACGAGCTACCTGGTTTACCTCCACCGAGGGATGTAGAATTCACAATAGAGTTGGAGCCTGGTACGCCCCATTATCGAAGGCACCATATCGGATGGCCCCGACCGAAATGCAGGAGTTGAAGATTCAACTTGAGGAATTGTTCGAGAAAGGTTATATCCGACCGAGTGCGTCCCCGTGGGGAGCACCAATGTTATTTTTCAAGAAGGATGGTTCGTTTAGTGATCGGAAGTTGAACAGGGTGACGATCAAGATTAAGTATCCTCTACCCCGTATTGATGATCTCTTAGATCAACTTCAGGGAACTTCAGTATTTTTCCAAGATCGACTTAAGGTCTGGATATCATCAGTTGCGAATTCGAGAGTCGGATATCGCGAGGACGACGTTTCAAACACGCTATGGTCATTATGAATTCGTGGTAATGCCGTTTGGGTTATCTAATGCATCTGCGATATTCATGGAATCAATGAATCGGGTTTTCATCGATTTTTTTTTTGGATCAGTTTGTGGTTGTCTTCATTGATGACATTTTAATTTATTCTCGTGACCGGGAGGAGCACGATCTTCACCTTCATCAGATTCTCGACGTGTTGAGACGAGAGCAACTTTATGGAAAGTTTTCCAAATGTGAGTTCTGGATGTCCGAAGTGTCGTTTCTCGGGCATGTAATTTCATCAGACGGTGTACATGTCGATCCTCAGAAGACGGAGGCTATCCGAGGTTGGTTACCTCCGAAGAACGTTAAGGAAATCCGAAGCTTTCTCGGATTGGCCGGTTATTGTCGGCGGTTTGTGGAAGGATTTTCTAAAATCGCTCAACCAATGATGAACCTTTTGCGAAAGGATAAGAAATACACGTGGTCTGACGCGTGTCAGCGGAGTTTTGAGGAAGTCAAGTGCCGGTTAATTTCAGCACCTTTACTTTCCTTGCCACAAGGGATGGAATGATTCGTGGTTTATAGTGACGCGTCCGGACACGGTCTCGGTTGTGTATTAATGCATAATGGGAAGGTTATTGCCTATGCTTCACGGCAATTGCAACCTTACGAGGTTAATTATCCGACCCACGACCTGGAGCTAGCAGCCGTGGTTTCCGCATTGAATATTTGGCGTCATTACCTTTATGGCGTCACCTGTCAGATATTCACCGATCACAAGAGTTTGAAGTATATATTTACTCAGAAGGAGTTAAATATGCGACAGAGGTGGTGGTTGGAACTAATCAAAGAGTATGATATCGAGATACTGTACCACCTGGGTAAGGCAAACGTGGTTGCCGATGCCTTGAGTCGTAAGTCCATTCAGGAGTAAATGCTTGCTCGTTTAACAGTTCAGAAGGAGCTTCAGCAGGAATTCCTTAGACCCGAGATCGAGGTCTGGCTTCAGCGAGTGCAAGGGCAACTTTGCATGTTAGAGATTTCATCGCCACTTGAGGAGGCAATCAGAGTAAATCAGGGTTCAGACCCATCATTGTTACGCATCCAAGAGGATGTGGTTCAGGGGAAAGCCCCTGGATTTGTGGTCCACAAGGATGGACTTTTGCGATTCAAGAATCGGTTATGCGCACCGGCGGATGACGAGTTGAAAAACTTGATTTTGAGAGAAGCTCATGCTACCCATTTTTCCATTCATCCGGGGTCCAGCAAGATATTCAAGGACTTGAAACAAAATTACTGGTAGAGTAATATTAGCGAGTAGTCGCAAAATTTGTTTCGAGAGGTTTAACCTGTCAGCAAGTCATGATGGAACATCAGCGACCGGCAGGTATGCTGAAACCGCTCCCTATTCCAGAGTGGAAGTGGGAAGATAGTTCTATGGATTTCATCACGAGTTTGCCGACGAGTCATCGTGGCATGAATACAATCTGGGTAATTGTGGACCGTTCGACTAGATCAGCTCTTTTCCTTGAGATTAAGGATACGTGGGGTCCCGAGAGACTGGCCCAGTTGTTCATCAAAGAGATAGTGAGATTGCATGGTAATCCTAAGAGTATCGTTTCCGATCGTGATGGACGATTCGTGTCACATTTTTGGAAATCAGTTCATCGTGCTATGGGAACTCAGCTTAATCTCAGTACCGCTTTTCATCCTCAGTCCGACGGACAATCAGAGAGGACTATTCAGACATTGGAGGATATGTTGAGGGCATGCATCCTCGATTGGAAGGACGATTGGGAAGCCCAATTACCATTGATTGAGTTCACATATAATAATAGTTGGCACGCTTCGATTAAGATGGCACCTTACGAGGCCTTGTACGGTCGTCGTTGTCGATCTCCTTTGTGTTGGGACGACCTATCAGAATCAATCGGCACCGAGCCCGATATGCTTATAGCCGCCCGTGAGAAGGTAACTTTGATCAGGAGTCGTTTGTTGACAGCTCAGAGTCGACATAAATCTTATGCAGATAATCGTTGTCGACCACTAGAGTTCGAGACGGGTGACCACATTGTGGTTAAGGTATCCCCGAGTCGAGGTATTTTCCGTTTCGGAAAACGGGGGAAGTTGAGTCCGAGATTCATTGGACCGTTTGAGATTTTGGATCGAATAGGCGAGTTAGCTTATCGATTGGCTTTACCTCCGGCGTTGAGCCGAATTCATAATGTGTTTCATGTCTCTCAGTTGCGGAAGTATGTTGTCGACCCGAGTCACGTACTTCAGTTCGACGAAATTGAGATCGCGGATGATCATTCGTATGAGGAGCGTCCTATACAAGTTTTAGAGCGGCGAATCAAACAGTTGAGGAACAAGACGATTCCTTTGGTCAAGATTCAGTGGTCTAGACACGGAATCGAAGAGGCTACTTGGGAAACCGAGGAGAGTATGCAGGAGAGTTATCCCGAGTTGTTTGACCCTTAGTTTCGGGGACGAAACTCTTTTTAAGGGGGGGAGTATGTAATACCCGGTTGTAATTCATTCATTATCATTCAGTAATTATCAGACAATATTTGTCACTCAGTAATTTTCACTCATTAATAATCACTCATCATTCACGATTCATTCATTTGCGTTCATTGTTGGCATGTTGTAACCGTGTATCAGTTACCGATCGTCATTTCATCTCCGTTTGAGTGTCGGAACGGGAGTATTATCATTATCATCGTGATTGGTAGTCTTGTGCTGGAAGTATCATCTTTGGCATGTGTTGGACTTGTTCACTTTCACATACCTATGGTATGTCGGATCATTCATCAATCGTAGCGAGAAATCGGAGTTGTCGGATTTTCATCTTGTCCAGCAACGAGTTACGGCCGTAAGGATTGTCGGATACGGCCGTAACAGGCATTCGTTGATTTCAGGCCATTTTGGACGTACGGAACTTACGGCCGTAAGGGTTGCGGCATACGACCGTAATTTGAGCAGGTACGGCCGTAAGGCTTGGCCGGTTACGGCCGTACATGTCGAGCAGGGTGCCCAGGTATTTTTGGCCGAAGGCGAGATACGGCCGTAAGATGGGCAAGTTACGGCCGTAAGGGGTGTTCGTAATTTTCAGGTTTTGTCGGACGAGAAGGACTTACGGCCGTAAGGGTTGCGGCATATGGCCGTAAGATGAGGTAGGTACGGCCGTAAGGCTTGGCCGGATACGACCGTACGTTACAGGCAGGGTGCCTGGTCAGTTTCGACGAAGGGGGCTTACGCCCGTAAGTTTGGCCGGATACGGCCGTATCGGTCGAGTTACGCCCGTAAGGTGTGCAGGTACGGCCGTATGGATGTCGGCAGGTATTTTGGACGAGGGCGAGTTACGCCCGTAAGTCAGTTGCGGGTACGGCCGTATGGCTGTCGGCAGTTTCTGGCCGAAGGCGAGTTACGGCCGTACGAGCTGGATGGTTACGACCGTAAGGCCGTTGACCTGGGATGTTACGGCCGTCAGTAGGCCGAGTTACGGCCGTAACTTCCGGCAGTTTATAAGGACTTGATCGGGACTTTTTTCTCATTTTCACCATTTCTTCATCCTACTTCCGAGAGAGAGGGTTTGTGGGAGAAATTTTCATCATCAATCATTTGAGTACTCGAGTTTCTTCATTTCTATTCAATCGTGAAGCTCGGATAGTTGATCTAACGCGTGTTCTTCGGATCAAAGTGCTTGGATCTTCAAGAGGTAATTTCTTCAACATCTTGGATTTCGATTTTGTATTGAGATATGATGTTTTTGGACGTTAAAATCATGTTGTATGAAGTGTTGTACGCATGATTATGGATATGTATGATTATTCATTGGATTATTGAGGGATTATTCAAGAATACTTTGAATATCAAGTTGGATTTGGGGTTTCGATTAATTGTTGTTGTAATCACAAATTTGGATATTCATTTTGGATTATTGATCGTATTGAAGATGTTTTGTTGGTTTGAAACACTTCTTGGGGATTTAATGTTGGTATAATTGAGGATTGATTGTAAACAATCGGAGATTGGTCACAACGTATTTGATATTATGCCCCAGTGAACTTGGTTTAGTCGTATCGACGTCTTGAGTTGGTTATCACCGTGTTTGATTCGTATGTTGAACGGATTGTTCGAAATTGTGTTATTCAAGGTTGTTCGAGCGACCGACATCTCATTTAGGACGTTGTTCGTGGAAGGACATTCTTCATCGGTGTTGTGTAAGTTAATTCTTACTCGGTTAAAAGGATATTCATTCCTTTTGTTGTTGATTCATTCATATTTATAACTCATTCATAATTGTATTAACCGTATTGAGACTTTTAGTTGTCAAATAATCACTTCATTCACGAGGAACGACGGTTCCAATCATTTCATTGAGCTATCATTCACTTCACTATTATTTTCATATCGGTGAGTCATTCTTGACCTTGTCGGATTATTATTCATTGATATTCATTATGGTCATTCTCGTTCTTATGACCTTCTGGGTTCATATTGCGTGGCTGGGTGCGGATGTTTGGAATTTTTAGTCGAGCACGCGATGGTCATGTATTGGGTCACCGATACATTGGACTGTGCAAACGGTAACGTTTACCTCTGTGAGACTAATTAGGTACAAGGACTTGTGTGTCCGGGAACTCGTCTTGTACACTTGCATAGAACATTACGGGCGTACTATGATGCTCCTCTTCAGCTTAAATCATAACTAAGGATATTTCATAACGAAAGATATATCATGATTGTGTATTTTTCAACCCTTGAGGATTGTTGTTCTGTGTAACTGACCCCGTTTGGGGATATTGTTTTCAGGTCATGGCAAGGTAAAAGCACGGGAATAGAACGTTGACGGCGAGGAGTCCCAGTTATACTAGTAGGGGGCCCCAATCCTTTCAGTCATTCATGTTGTTGTCATTTATTTTCCGATGCAGATTTCCATTTGGATACTCCGTTTCATTCAGTGTTGTATATTTTATCTTCATATAAAATATACATGCATTCGGTATTATCTTGGGTGTGTTATAATGAAACTCCTCATCGGAGTAATTTGTGATATAATGTGGTTCGGTACTACAATTATATTATTCAATTTATTAATTTTCATTCGTCTGGTGGGTCCCAGTCGGGGGTCCACGGCACTGTAATATCCACCTAGTTTGGGGTGTTACAGAGTTGGTATCGGAGCGTGGTTTTGAATACTACCTTGCGAGTCATGTCTCATTTCAAATCATCATCATCGGACTAGTATCATTGGACTTTCGCGTCACGTGTGACCTGTGCAAATGCCGAGCCAATCAGACCGAAAGAACTGTAAGACTTCTAACGCCATGGTATAATTTCTGGCAATAATCATTCATTCATAATTCATTAGTTAACAATCCTCAATCATCATTTTCATTTTGATCAGGAAGATCATGTTAACTCATTAATCACTCAATTCATTTCATTACTCAGTTGTTGATCTGGAAGATCATATCATTAATCTTGTTAACTTGTTCAAGATAATCATTTCAAGAATTTCATCAGATAATCATGCCACCTCAGTTAATCATTCATGTAATCAGTGTGTTAGAGCGCGTATGCTCATTTTCATCATTTCATGAAGTAAATCATAATGCGGCACTCATACGAGATCTATGATTATCGTGCGACCTTCCTACTTCAGTATGGAGAGAGCTGTCAGGGGATGCACGGGGAGAGGCCGCGGTGCGGGCCGAAACCCGGGGAATAATCACTTACTGTCGGGAAACCGTACCCAGGACTCCGCTCGATCGGAAGATGATCGGGTTGATCCACTCACTTTTATGCAGGCCATGATGACCCATATGCAATTGATTAATCATCATTGCGCCACTCTGGTCGAATTAATTGAGAGAACTCTCCCGTATGAGCCTGCTGCTAAGGAAATTTCTGAGCAACAACCTTCATCTGTCAGCAAGAAATCAACGAAGCGTAATCAGTCCGAAGGCGGTCAGTCAACCTTCAAGAAGCCTCGTGCGGGCCCTAACGTTTCTAAGCGACCTCCTACGGTGCCAAATCGTGCGGGATCTCAGTCCCGAGCGGCCAGTTCGGCCATCACCTGTTTCAACTGTGGAGTGCCGGGTAATTACAACACTAAGTGTCTGAAACTGTCTATCACGTGCCATAACTGTGGTATTGTTGGGCATAAGGCCCGTTTTTGCCGAAAGGACTCCGAGCCGGCTCCGGCGGCATCTCAGGCCCCGAAGCAATCAGCGATTCAGAATCAGACTGCTCTGTCAGCGTCGCTTAAGACGATAGGAGTGAATAAAGGCGGAGCTCATATTTATCAGACGGGAGCGTCCGGTTCGGGGGCCGGCAAGTCCCGAATTCACGCGAGGAAGAGGACCGACGATCCGGTGGCCCGAATGACCTCAGGTATACTCGCAATTTTATCTCAACTTGTGTGTACCCTTTTTGATACTGGTGCATCACATTCATTCATTTCCGAATCATGTTTGAATAGACTTAATTTGGATAGTCCTATTGATTGTGGACCTTATATCATTGGTCTACCTGACGGTAGAAGAATTTTTGGAAATCATACCGAATTAAGCTTAATGACCGCGATTGGTTGGCGGACCTCATCGTGGTGGATTTACCTAAGGACGATGTAATATTGGGTATTAGTTGGATGGATCGTCAAGATACCATCCTCAGTGTTCGTAAGCGTTTGGTCACTATCATTTCAGTCGTTAGAGCCGAGTGTGTGTTTCAGGGAGGTAATCCCCGTTGTTCCAGAAGAATTATTAATATGATGGAAACAGTGAAATTACTCAATCGAGGTGTTCAATTATTCATTGTATCATTATCATCGATTGACCGTTCTAAGGCAATCGAGGTGCTCAATCATTCATTGTATCATTGTCATCGATTGGCCGTTCTAAGGCAATCAAGGTGTTCAATCATTCACTGTATCATTGTCATCGATTGACAGTTCTAGGGCAATCGAGGTGTTCAATCATTCGTGGTATCATTGTTATCGTTTGGCGATGTACTCCCAGACGAGCTACCTGGTTTACCTCCACCGAGGGATGTAGAATTCACAATAGAGTTGGAGCCTGGTACGCCCCATTATCGAAGGCACCATATCGGATGGCCCCGACCGAAATGCAGGAGTTGAAGATTCAACTTGAGGAATTGTTCGAGAAAGGTTATATCCGACCGAGTGCGTCCCCGTGGGGAGCACCAGTGTTATTTGTCAAGAAGAAGGATGGTTCGTTTAGTGTGTGTATTAATTATCGGAAGTTGAACAGGGTGACGATCAAGATTAAGTATCCTCTACCCCGTATTGATGATCTCTTAGATCAACTTCAGGGAACTTCAGTATTTTTCCAAGATTGACTTAAGGTCTGGATATCATCAGTTGCGAATTCGAGAGTCGGATATCGCGAGGACGGCGTTTCAAACACGCTATGGTCATTATGAATTCGTGGTAATGCCGTTTGGGTTATCTAATGCATCTGCGATATTCATGGAATCAATGAATCGGGTTTTCATCGATTTTTTTTTGGATTAGTTTGTGGTTGTCTTCATTGATGACATTTTAATTTATTCTCGTGATCGGGAGGAGCACGAGCTTCACCTTTATCAGATTCTCGACGTGTTGAGACGAGATCAACTTTATGGAAAGTTTTCCAAATGTGAGTTCTGGATGTCCGAAGTGTTGTTTCTCGGGCATGTAATTTCATCAGATGGTGTACGTGTCGATCCTCAGAAGACGGAGGCTATCCGAGGTTGGTTACCTCCGAAGAACGTTAAGGAAATCCGAAGCTTTCTCGGATTGGCCGGTTATTGTTGGCGGTTTGTGGAAGAATTTTCTAAAATCGCTCAACCAATGACGAACCTTTTGCGAAAGGATAAGAAATACACGCGGTCCGACGCGTGTCAGCGGAGTTTTGAGGAACTCAAGAGCCGGTTAATTTCAGCACCTTTACTTTCCTTCCCACAAGGGACGGAAGGATTCGTGGTTTATAGTGACGCGTCCGTACACGGTCTCGGATGTGTATTAATGCAGAATGGGAAGGTTATTGCCTATACTTCACGGCAATTGCGACCTTACGAGGTTAATTATCCGACCCACGACCTGGAGCTAGCAGCCGTGGTTTTCGCGTTGAATATTTGGCGTCATTACCTTTATGGCGTCACCTGTCAGATATTCACAGATCACAAGAGTTTGAAGTATATATTTACTCAGAAGGAGTTAAATATGCGACAGAGGCGGTGGTTGGAACTAATCAAAGAGTATGATATCGAGATACTGTACCACCCGGGTAAGGCAAACGTGGTTGCCGATGCCTTGAGTCGTAAGTCCATTCAGGAGTAAATGCTTGCTCGTTTAACAGTTCAGAAGGAGCTTCAGCAGGAATTCCTTAGACCCGAGATTGAGGTCTGGCTCCAGCGAGTGCAAGGGCAACTTTGCATGTTAGAGATTTCATCGCCACTTGAGGAGGCAATCAGAGTAAATCAGGGTTCAGACCCATCATTGTTACGCATCCAAGAGGATGTGGTTCAGGGGAAAGCCCCTGGATTTGTGGTCCACAAGGATGGACTTTTGCGATTCAAGAATCGGTTATGCGCACCGGCGGATGACGAGTTGAAAAACTTGATTTTGAGAGAAGCTCATGCTACCTATTTTTCCATTCATCCGGGGTCCAGCAAGATATTCAAGGACTTGAAACAAAATTACTGGTAGAGTAATATTAGCGAGTAGTCGCAAAATTTGTTTCGAGAGGTTTAACCTGTCAGTAAGTCATGATGGAACATCAACGACCGGCAGGTATGCTGAAACCGCTCCCTATTCCAGAGTGGAAGTGGGAAGATAGTTCTATAGATTTCATCACGAGTTTGCCGATGAGTCGTCGTGGCATGAATACAAACTGGGTAATTGTGGACCGTTCGACTAGATCAGCTCTTTTCCTTGAGATTAAGGATACGTGGGGTCCCGAGAGACTGGCCCAGTTGTTCATCAAAGAGATAGTGAGATTGCATGGTAATCCTAAGAGTATCGTTTCCGATCGTGACGGATGATTCGTGTCACATTTTTGGAAATCAGTTCATCGTGCTATGGGAACTCAGCTTAATCTCAGTATCGCTTTTCATCCTCAGTCCGACGGACAATCAGAGAGGACTATTCAGACATTGGAGGATATGTTGAGGGCATGCGTCCTCGATCGGAAGGAAGATTGGGAAGCCCAATTACCATTGATTGAGTTCACGTATAATAATAGTTGGCACGCTTCGATTAAGATGGCACCTTACAAGGGCTTGTACGGTCGTCGTTGTCGATCTCCTTTGTGTTGGGACGACCTATCAGAATCAATCGGCACCGAGCCCGATATGCTTATAGCCGCCCGTGATAAGGTAACTTTGATTAGGAGTTGTTTGTTGACAGCTCAGAGTCGACAGAAATCTTATGCAGATAATCGTCGTCGACCACTAGAGTTCGAGACGGGTGACCACGTTGTGGTTAAGGTATCCCCGAGTCGAGGTATTTTCCGTTTCGGAAAACGGGGGAAGTTGAGTCCGAGATTCATTGGACTGTTTGAGATTTTGGATCGAATAGGCGAGTTAGCCGAATTCATAATGTGTTTCATGTCTCTTAGTTGCGGAAGTATGTTGCCGACCCGAGTCACGTACTTCAGTTCGACGAAATCGAGATCGCGGATGATCATTCGTATGAGGAGCGTCCTATACGAGTTTTAGAGCGGCGAATGAAACAGTTGAAGAACAAGACGATTCCTTTAGTCAAGATTCAGTGGTCTAGACACGGAATCGAAGAGGCTACATGGGAAACCGAGGAGAGTATGCGGGAGAGTTATCCCGAGTTGTTTGACCCTTAGTTTCGGGGACAAAACTCTTTTTAAGGGGGGAGTATGTAATACCCGGTTGTAATTCATTCATTATCATTCAGTAATTATCAGACAATATTTGTCACTCAGTAATTTTCACTCATTAATAATCACTCATCATTCACGATTCATTCATTTGCGTTCATTGTTGGCATGTTGTATCAGTTACCGATTGTCATTTCATCTCCGTTTGAGTGTCGGAACAGGAGTATTATCATTATCATCGTGATTGGTAGTCTTGTGCTGGAAGTATTATCTTTGGCATGTGTTGGACTTGTTCACTTTCACATACGTATGGTATGTCGGATCATTCATCAATCGTAGCGAGAAATCGGAGTTGTCGGATTTTCATCTTGTCCAGCAACGAGTTACGGCCGTAAGGATTGTCGGATACGGCCGTAACAGGCGTTCGTTGATTTCAGGCCATTTTGGACGAACGGGACTTACGGCCGTAAGGGTTGCGGCATACGACCGTAATTTGAGCAGGTACGGCCGTAAGGCTTGGCCGGTTACGACCGTACATGTCGAGCAGGGTGCCCAGGCATTTTTGGCCGAAGGCGAGATACGGCCGTAAGATGGGCAAGTTACGGCCGTAAGGGGTGTTCGTAATTTTCAGGTTTTGTCGGACGAGAAGGACTTACGGCCGTAAGGGTTGCGGCATATGGCCGTAAGATGAGGTAGGTACGGCCGTAAGGCTTGGCCGGATACGACCGTACGTTACAGGCAGGGTGCCTGGTCAGTTTCGAGGAAGGGGGCTTACGCCCGTAAGTTTGGCCGGATACGGCCGTATCGGTCGAGTTACGCCCGTAAGGTGTGCGGGTACGGCCGTATGGATGTCGGCAGGTGTTTTGGACGAGGGCGAGTTACGCCCGTAAGTCGATGCGGAAATACGGCCGTATGGTATCGGCGATTTACGGGCCGAAGCCGAGTTACGGCCGTACGAGATGGATGGTTACCGCCGTAAGGCCGTTGACCTGGGATGTTACGGCCGTAAGTAGGCCGAGTTACGGCCGTAACTTCCGGCAGTTTATAAGGACTTGATCGGGACTTTTTTCTCATTTTCACCATTTCTTCATCCTACTTCCGAGAGAGAGGGTTTGTGGGAGAAATTTTCATCATCAATCATTTGAGTACTCGAGTTTCTTCATTTCCATTCGATCGTGAAGCTCGGATAGTTGATCTAACGCGTGTTCTTCGGATCAAAGTGCTTGGATCTTCAAGAGGTAATTTCTTCAACATCTTGGATTTTTATTTTGTATTGAGATATGATGTTTTTGGACGTTAAAATCATGTTGTATGAAGTGTTGTACGCATGATTATGGATATGTATGATTATTCATTGGATTATTGAGGGATTATTCAAGAACACTTTGAATATCAAGTTGGATTTGGGGATTTTCGATTAATTGTTGTTGTAATCACGAATTTGGATATTGATTTTGGATTATTGATCGTATTGAAGATGTTTTGTTGGTTTGAAACACTTCTTGGGGATTTAATGTTGGTATAATTGAGGATTGATTATAAACAATCAGAGATTGGTCACAACGTGTTTGATATTATGCCCCAGTAAACTTGGTTTAGTCGTATCGATGTCTTGAGTTGGTTATCATCGTGTTTGATTCGTATGTTGAACGGATTGTTCGAAATTGTGTTATTCAAGGTTGTTCGAGCGACCGACATCTCATTTAGGACGTTGTTCGTGGAAGGACATTCTTCATCGGTGTTGTGTAAGTTAATTCTTACTTGGTTAAAAGGATATTCATTCCTTTTGTTGTTGATTCATTCATATTCATAACTCATTCATAATTGTATTAACCGTATTGAGACTTTTAATTTTCAAATAATCACTTCATTCACGAGGAACGACGGTTCCAATCATTTCATTGAGCTATCATTCACTTCACTATTATTTTCATATCGGTGAGTCATTCTTGACCTTGTCGGATTATTATTCATTGATATTCATTATGGTCATTCTCGTTCATATGACCTTCTGGGTTCATATTGCGTGGCCGGGTGCGGATGTGTGGAATTTTTAGTCGAGCACGCGATGGTCATGTATTGGGTCACCGATACATTGGAATGTGCACACGGTAACGTTTACCTCCGTGAGACTAATTAGGTACAAGGACTAGTGTGTCCGGACACTCGTCTTGTACACTTGCACAGAACATTACGGGCGTACTATGATGCTCCTCTTCAGCTTAAATCATAACTAAGGATATTTCATAACTAAAGATATATCATGATTGTGTATTTTTCAACCCTTGAGGATTGTTGTTTTGTGTAACTGACCCCGTTTGGGGATATTGTTTTCAGGTCATGGCAAGGTAAAAGCACGGGAAAAGAACGTTGACGGCGAGGAGTCCCAGTGATACTAGTAGGGGGCCCCAATCCTTTCAGTCATTCATGTTGTTGTCATTTATTTTCCGCTGCAGATTTCCATTTGGATACTCCGTTTCATTCAGTGTTGTATATTTTATCTTCATATAAAATATACATGTATTCGGTATTATCTTGGGTGTGTTATAATGAAACTCATCATCGGAGTAATTTATGATATAATGTGGTTTGGTACTACAATTATATTATTCAATTTATTAATTTTGATTCGCCTGGTGGGTCCCAGTCGGGGGTCCACGGCACTGTAATATCCGCCTAGTTTGGGGTGTTACAATTACTTGCGATTATTAAGCTAATTTTTTTAAAATGTATTTCCGCTGCAAAAATTTTATTTATCCTTCGCAAAATTAGACGAATTATTATTTTAAAAAAGTGGTCGCTACATAAGTGGTATCGGAGCGGGTTTACGGTTCCGTAGACTCGTTAAAATGGTTTCTTTTTCTAAACTGAAATTTTATTTCGCAAGTAGTCAAATATTTTTAGCAATTATGATCATCCACCTCTGTCGCTCCACGTCGACTCCAAGGTACATTAAGTTATGATTATTCATTATGTGATAAATGCAGTTTGCCAGATCAATCATGATTCATGTATTACAGATGCATTTCCAGTCTATTTTGCACATAAGAATTTTATGATAAAGTATTTGGGCATGAAATTATTTTCTTATAAATTCATAGGTATATATGTGACATGCGTAAATCATCATTGCTAGAAATCTCTGGTTCTAAACCTATAGATGCAATGTAACTCTCCATTTTATTTCTCCCTCTCGTTGGCTAAGTACTGAAGGATCGTTGCGTGTGGTATGCCTTAGGATAATGGCAACTCGTGGACGTGGACGCCCATCTAACCGAGGTGTAGATAATCTCGGTGGTCAAAATGCCAACCTTGGTGCTGGTGGTGGTGGTAATGGTTCATGTCGCTCGAGTGTACCTTTGAGCTCATTGGGTGCACTGATGCGCAAAGAATTCTTTGCGGCCAATACCAAATGGTGGAGGATGCTGGACGCTGGTGGATAAGCTATTGGCGTTTGAGGCCGGCGGCCGAGCGTGCTGCATTGACTTGGGATCGATTCAAGAAAATAGTGATGGAACAGTACTACCCGCAACATTACCGAGAGAAGATGGAGAGAGAGTTTTGGAATCTCGAACAAGGAGGGATGACGGTTGAAGAATATGAGAGGAAATTCAACCAAATCAGCTTCTTTGTGGAGCACATGGTGGATACATACCGGAAGAGGGCCCTTAAGTTTCGGAGTGGTTTGCGCTCGAGTATTCATCACATCGTGGCTGGTCATGGGGTGCTACCGTATACCGAGACAGTGTTTCGAGCTCAAAAGGTTGAGGTTAGCGATAATCTGGATCAGCAACAATCTACTAAGCCAAATACCGGTAAGAGGCATTGGAATGAGAACCAAAATAAGGCCGTGGTTTCTAATAAGCAAGCAAAGGTTGATCAAAGGTCGGGTCCTAAGCCTCAAACCAGTAAGCCAGAGTGCTCGAAGTGTGGTAAGAATCATGGAGGGGAGTGCCTGTACGGTAAAGGTGTCTGCTACAGATACAAGGAGCCAGGGCATTAATCTTCGAACTGTCATCTCCAAAGGGCTATAGGTCAAGGTTCTGGAGGAAAAGATCGCATTTATTCTTCGACCCAAAAGGACGCAGATGAAAATCCCGACACAGTGTCAGGTATGCTTATGATCTATAATGTGCCTACGTTCACTATATTTGACACTGGTGCCACACATACTTTTATGTCTGCAAAGTTTTATCATGCCATTGGTCATAGAAGCGTTAGAACTTTTGAGTCTCTTGAGGTTAGCTTACCGTCAGGAAACACGATCCTCACTAATACAATGATTGACGAGAATATTGAGATAGGAGGTAGAGAATTTGACGCTAGCCTGTATTTGATTAGCTCGATAGATTTTGACGTGATCCTTGGTATGGACTGGATCGATAGACATGATGCCGATATAAGGTTCCGTGAGAAGAAGGTGACATTGAGGTGTTCTGAAGGCGAGTCGATCACCTTTTATGGTACTAAGAGTAGGACAGTACCCAGAGTAATCACTGCCATAAAAGCACTAAGAAGTCTAAGGAAGGAGTAATGTCAGGGTTACTTGGTGAGTTTGGTCGACACTCGTACTAATGACGTGTCCCCTACAGACGTACCTATAGTACGGGAGTTTTTAGATGTGTTTCCAGAAGATTTGCCGGGAGTCCCACCCGACCGGCAAGTGGAGTTTAGTATTGATTTGGTCCATGGGGAGGCCCCAACATCCAAAGCGCCATATAGAATGGATCCGAGGGAACTTCAAGAATTGAAGGTCCAAATTCAAGAGCTGCTGGAGCTCGGATTTGTTCGTCCTAGTGTGTCACCATGGGGTGCACCAGTGCTATTTGTAAGAAAGAAGGATGGGTCACTTCGGACGTGTATAGATTACAGAGAGTTGAATTGACTCACGGTGAAGAATAAATACCCACTGCCGAGAATCGAGGATCTATTCGATCAGTTGAGGGGATCCGGAACCTTTTCGAATATTGATTTGCGGTTGGGGTACCACCAACTGAATATTAGGGAGTGTGACACTCCCAAGACGGCTTTCAGGACCCGTTATGGGCATTTTGAATTTGTAGTGATGCCATTTGGTCTGAGTAATGCACCAGCAGTCTTTATGGATTTGATGAACAGGGTGTTCCAACCTTACTTGGATAAGTTCGTGATCGCCTTCATAGATGACATCTTGGTGTATTCTAAGGACAGGGAACAACGCCAAGAGCATTTGAGGAGTACATTGGAGACACTTCGCAAGGAGAAGTTGTATGCCAAGTTCAAGAAATGTGAGTTTTGGTTAAACAGAGTTGGATTCCTTGGACATGTGGTGATTTCGAAAAGAATTGAGGTAGACCCCGATAAGGTTGTAGCAGTGAGTAGTTGGGGAGTACCCAAGAATACGAGTGAAGTTCGCAGCTTTCTGGGCTTAGCCGGCTATTATAGAAGATTTATCGAAGGATTTTCTAAAATCGCCACTCCTATGACCCAATTAACAAGGAAGGACGTGAGGTTTGAATGGAGTGAGAGGTGCGAGGAAAGTTTTCAAGAGTTGAAAAGGAGACTAACCTCGGCACCAGTATTAACGATTCCTGATCCGACAGAAGACTTTGTTATTTACAGTGATGCCTAAAAGCAGTGTTTGGGTTATGTTTTGATGCAACATGGTAAAGTAGTAGCCTATGCATCGAGACAGCTTAAACCACATGAGTTGAACTATCCAACGCATGACCTGGAGTTGGCTGCTGTAGTACATGCGCTGAAGATTTGGCGTCACTATCTCTACGGAGGGAAGTGTGAGATATACACAGACCATAAAAGTTTGAAATATCTTTTCACACAGAAGTATCTTAATATGAGACAAAGGCGATGGTTATAATTGGTGAAGGACTATGATTGTACCATTCATTATCATCCGGGTAAGGCTAATGTGGTAGCTGATGCCTTGAGTTGGAAAACTAGAGGCGAGTTAGCTTGCTTGACCGATCAGGAGAGTTTGATAAGGGAGTTCTCCGAGTTGAGGATTGAGGTAGTTGAGTCTTCAAAGAGTTCGAAAGCAATCCTATCATCTTTGGTCTTGCAACCAAACTTGAGGGATAAGATTAAGGAGGCTCAACCACGTGATAAGTTCTTGTGTAAGATGAAAGATCGAGCACAAGATGGAAGTATTGAGAAGTTTGTCGTTGCCGCAGACGATGTTTTGACTTATGATGGGAGGTTATGTGTTCCTAAAGATCCATCCCTTAGATAGCAAATTCTTGAAGAAGCTCACAATGCACCATATTCCGCTCACCCGGGAGGTACAAAGATGTACCACGACCTAAAGAAGTTCTTTTGGTGGAGAGGAATGAGACGAGACATTGGTATATTTGTGGAGAGATGTATGATATGTCAGCAGGTGAAGGCAGAACACAAACGGCCAGGAGGTTTACTTCAACCGTTGGAAATCCCGGAATGGAAATGGGAGCATATCACAATGAATTTCGTGGTTGGTCTTCCACGAACTGTGAGGAAGAACGATGCTATCTGGGTGATAGTAGATCGTTTGACGAAGTCATCTCATTTTCTACATGTGAGGATGACTTACAGTATAGAACAGTATTTATATTCGGGAGATTGTGAGGTTACATGGTGTTCCAGTGTCGATCGTCTCGGATAGAGATCCGTGATTTACGTCGAGATTTTGGGAAGATTCTGCAGAGTGCATTGGGCACTAAGTTGAATTTCAGTACTACATATCATCCGCAGACCGATGGTCAATCTGAACGGACTATCAAAACACTCGAAGATTTGTTGAGGGTATGTGTTCTTGATACTGGTGAGAATTGAGAAAATATTTTGCCGTTAGTAGAGTTTGCTTATAACAATAGTTACCAAGCGACTATACAAATGGCCCCGTATGAGGCTCTGTACGAAAGGAAATGTCGATCGCCTCTTTATTGGAGTGAGGTTGGAGAAGGAAAATTTTTGGGTCTAGAATTGATCGGGCAGACTGTAGAGAAGATAGCCAAAATCAGGAGAAAAATTAAGACTGCCGAGGATCGGCAAAGGTCTTATGCAGATAAACGAAGGAAAAATATCCAATTTGAGATGGGAGAAAAGGTGTTCTTGAAGGTAGCGTCGATGAAAGGAGTGATACGATTCGGTAAGAAGGGAAAGCTACAGCCTCGTTATATCGGACCTTTTAGGATTTTGGGTCGTGTTGGCGATCTTGCTTATAGTTTGGCATTGCCGTTGGAATTATCGGGAGTGCACAATGTCTTTCACATCTCCATGCTGAGAAAATATATACATGATCCTGGTCATGTATGCAATTTCAAAGAGTTGCATGTAGCCAAGAACGTGACTTATGATGAGGTACCTACAGCTGTTTTGGAGCGTAAGGTACATCAGTTACGAAACAAAGAGGTTAAATTGGTGAAAGTTCAGTGGAGTCGTCATGGACCAAATGAGGCAACTTGGGAACTTGAAGAGGAGATCCGTTCTAAGTATCCAACATTCATTTTTCAAGGTACATAAGTTAATTTCTGAGGACGAAAATTTGTTAAAGGGGGGTAGGTTGTAACGCCCCGATTTCGCATATATATTTATTGTGAATTATAGAAAACATGTTCAATTTTATTAAATCAATGCCCGAATAATTTGTCATTTAATTCATTTCATTCTCATGATCATGCAAATATATTTACGTCATTATAATTCATGTCAAGTCGTGTGATTCGTTCATTGCATTTCTTATTTTATTCATTGTGTCTCATCTCGTCATCTCTAGGCCCGAGTCATTTTGTCAGATATATTCAAGTAGTCATTATTATAATAGTGCTATTATTTATTCAACCATAATACTAACACTACTATTATTAATTTTATCATTATTATTATTATTAATAATATTATTACTTTTATTATTAGTACTAATATTATTATCATTATCATATTCCGATATTATTATCATTGTTACCGAAATTATTATTTTTATACGTATTATTATACTACTATTATTATTATATCAATTATATTTAATCATGTGTTTTAATTTAACTAACTATGATTAAACTTAATTAATCACAATTAAGAACTCCTCTTCCCATCGTTCTTTTCGGTTCTCACCTTCCCCAAACTCCTCAATGTTTATCAACATACAAATTCTAATTCAACAGAAACACTTAAAAATCTATATCTAAACATATACAAAATCCTACTCCAGAAATTCTTTACAAAAATTCTTTACAAAAAAAAAGAAGAAGAGAAGAAGAGAAAACAGTACACAGAATATACACCAATTCTCGCCTAATTTCCAGTCGATTTTCTCAGCTACCAGAATTTATCCTTTGCAAATCACCACCGCGGTGAAGGTATTCCAGTCCAGTTTTCGGCCGTCAAGTTCGTATCCACCAATTTTCGTCTTCTGCAAATTGATTTCCAGCCCCAAATTTCACCTCACATCAGAGGTAAATTCAAACCACAAGTTCTTTACATTCATATTTATGTTCATATTAGATTTCATCTTTATACAATCAAATAAAATACCCATCTGAAATTTTAATAAAAATCCCAAAAATTAAACCATCAATAATCACAAAAATAAAATAAAAGAATAAATTCAACCGAATTTCAGACCTGACTTTAACCCATTCAAACTCTTGAACATCAAAACTCTTCAACCCAAATCCGAGCCTGAATCCAGAAATTTCACAACTCAGATTTTTTTCAACCCTTCGACCTTTCCCAAACCAAATCTCAATTCCCCTATTCCCGAAGCCTGAACTAGAAACCGGATGCCTCAAACCCAGTGTACAAAAATTCGATTTCGAAACTCATCCACACACATCAACCAGTCAACTACCAAAACTCATCGGCCTTACCTGTTCCATCGGCCGAACCCAGCATCGGCCAGAAAAACCACTGCAGTTGAACCTCCGCGCCGCAACGCGCTGAAACCCCGTCACCACTGTTTCTATCCCGGATTTCGCCGGTCGCGTGGAGTGGGTATGTGTGCTCGGTTGTTTTGATTTGTGTGTAGGGTTCTGTGTGTGAGTTCTTTCGGATGGGTGATAGAATGAGACGGGAGGTAGAGATTGTAGATGAGATAGAGAGTTTTTTTTCTTGCGGTCGGATTTTCTTAGAAGAAACGAGAGAGAGGACCGAGAGGGGGAGGGGCGGCGGTAGTGAGAGGAGAAGTGAGAACGAGAGTGAGGCGGATGAATTAGGGCTAAGGGTTTTTATACCCAATACTTTCCAATAATTTACTTGATCACCCCCAGGTTTTAGAATACTCAATCTAGCCCCAATCGGAATTATAATTTCTTCAATTTTAGACCCCAGATAGTTAATTCTTACGAATTAACCCGAGTTATCTTTATAATTCCTTCAATTTCAGTCTTTAAATATTTATTGCCTTCAATTTTACTTCAATCAACTTTTCAATAATTAAAATCCAGCCCTTTTTATCCGAGCCATTAAAATAATGATTGTATTCTTAATATTAATAATTCAATTTTAATCTATGCCTCGTACTTTATTCCCAGTTATTATATATTTATAAATTATAATAATAATAGATTATTATTATTATTTATAGATAATAACAAGAATTTACGGGCCTAGAATTATCGAGTCAAGCATCTCATCACATTCAAGTTCAAGAAGTGCATTTTATCCAGATGTGGGGATTTATTACGCTTTTGTTTATTTTAATTACTTTATATATTGCCTCGTATGTGCACGTGAAATCAGTCAGAAGCACTTAAATATGCAACCAGTCAGAAGTACTTAAATGTGCAATCAGTCAGAAGCACTTAAATATGCAAATCAGTCAGAAGCACTTAATTGTGCATAAAGCCTACGGGCTAGCCGGCGGGCTTCAGAATTTATAAGTCATGTTGTTTATACTTGCTAATATATTTAGTAATTAATGTAGACATATTGCGTACTCTCCACACTGAGCTAGTTGGAAACTCACCCCACTATTTACCCCTTTCAGGTTGAGGAGCTCGATGTGGCATGCGCTTGAGTGTGGGATAATCAACCTTCATGAGTTGTTATTTATTTATTTACTATTATTTTCCTCAAGCTACGCTTTATGAACAATTATTCCATTTGTTTTATTTTACCGTCAAAGGATGTTTTTATTTAATGATGACTTGGGATTATTACTTGCGATTATTAAGTTTATTTTTTTAAAATATATTTCTGCTGCAAAAATTTTATTTATCCTTCACACAATTAGACGAATTATTATTTTAGAAAAGTGGTCGCTACGTTGTTGCATGCTCAGGAGGGTGGTTTTTGCAATATTGAAAGATAACTAGATAAACCTCAGGTGCAGTTATGTTATTATCTCTATGGTTACTTTCTGTTTTGCTTCTTAGTGCCAGTTGATGTTTTTTAGGAAACGTCACCACTTGCAATGTCGGTTCTGGCCGGATATAACATCTGTATATTTGCTTACGGGAAGACGAGGACTGGGAATACTTTCACTATGGAGGTTTACAACGAGCAGATAAGGGATTTGTTAATCTCGGATTCACAGCCCGGTTTAAGTGCTGGAGGTTTACAACGAGCAGATAAGGGATTTGTTAGTCTCGGATTCACAGTCCGGTTTAAGTGCATAGAGGTATTGGATCAGTAATATAAAATAAAAGCTTGCTTGTTATTCATCACTTCAGTTTTTTTTGATAATGATGATTTTTGGTAATTACAAAAGATACATATCTCTCAAAATTACACACCCCATTGATGTGTAACACTCGCGCGAATGTTATTTTTGATCTCTAAAAATTGAGGAAAAATACAGGCTCGAGATAAAACAGGTAGGCGAAGGAAGCCATCATGTCTTGGGATTAGTCGAAGCTCACATTAACAATGTGAGTGAGGTTTGGGAAGTCCTTCGGGTTGGCGGTAATTTAAGAGCCGTTGGATCGACTAATTCGAACGAACACGGTAGCCGATCACATTGGTTAGTTTCGCTCCTACATATTAGTACATTCTATATACTCTATGCTATCATCATGAAGGTAGTTTGATGTGGAAATATGTTTCTCTTCTCCCTTTCTTGATTGCAGTATGCATAGTGTAATGGTTCAGGGAGATAACTTACTAAATGGAGAATGCACGAGAGGTAGGTTGTGGCTGGTTGACCTATCTGGCAGTGACAGAGTAGTTAAGAAATAAATGCAAGGACAAAGAATGAAAGAAACTCAAAATATTAACAGATCACTTTCGGCTCTCGGAGACGTGATATCGGCTCTTGCAACTAGAGGCCCTCACATTCATTTTAGGTGAACAAAGTGAATATTAATAATTATAGAAAGGAAAAAAAAGTATTTTTTAGGTTTGAACTAATTACAAAAGGACCCGATTTTCATTGAAAATTATAAATAACCGAAGGCATTTACCATTAGTCATTTGAGGTTTTCTATTTCAACAAAGTATTATATTTGCTATCTGCTTTCTAATTTTTTTTTTCTTTTTTTGCTTTTCATTTTGGTGTAGGAACTCGAAACTCACCCACTTGCTTCAAGACTCTTTAGGTATATGCTCGCCTTATGTATATTTATTGTGCTTCCCATCGACAAGAGAAGTAAATGCTGAAATTATTATGATCTCTTTTAAATTGCAGGTGGAGATTCTAAGACTTTGATGTTTGTGCAAATCAGTCCTAACGAAAACGATCTGAGTGAGACCATTTGCTCACTAAATTTTGCTCTTCAAACACAAACAGATGGTAATGGCAGCAAGTGAAAATTCTCATTTTTAAAAGCCTCTCGACATTTTAGTTGTTCTGGATATTTCTTATCGTTCATTATATCAGCTCGAACTTACTCCAAAAATTCCTCATTTCGAAATTAATGAAGGTTGAAAAAATAGGACAGGATTTGAACAGTAAAGATTTTCAGGTCAAAAAGTTGGAGGATGCCAACTATGATCTTAAGCTTTAGTAGCAACTGATGTTACCATTTTTTCTTTGCCAAGTGTCTTCTGGAGGAAGGTGCTTACCGAGACTAGGTCTCAACCAATTTTGGCTCCGTATCAACACCTGCTAAGTGCAGATGCAGGTACGCAGATGCCTCCCAAACTGCGGCGTTGTGCAGGCTCATTACACAACAAACCTATAAATCTCTTGTCTGCTATTTGTTATTCCTTTATTCAGTTGCTCGAGTTTATTATGGTCTCTTCCTATAAATGAGGTGGTCCTTCATTCTTGGCATTTCTTTTGTGGTTTTATGTGTACGTACTTGGGTGTTCAGGGATCATGTACTATGTACCGTCCGTGTCCTCTTGATTCTATGACATGAAATATGTTTGCGGAGTTTGTAGTGTGTTTAGGTATATGTGTGTGTTTACGTTTGCCGCAGGCTGTTATACGGAGGAATGATTTTTCCACATCTGGGGACAGGCCCCAACATCGATTACTTTTCCAAATATTTTGGTTATGTTTTCTGCTCGTTTGTTGCTTCTTTGTGCCTTCGATCGATCTAGGGTTTTGTTTTTTGGTTCTTTTTTGGGGGGGGGGGGGGGGCGCGGTTGGGTTGTGTTGCCTCGATCGCTTTGGAGTTTTTTTGATGTTTGTGGCCTCTTTTGTGGCCTCGATCGATCTAGGTTTTTGTTCTTTAGTCCCTTTTTTATATTGCTACTGTATGTATTTCTCATTTCTTCTTGTTCTTTTTCTTGCAAGTAACTTTTTCCTTCCCCTTGTTTTTACATTTTTATGTTTCGGGCTGAGAATGTACTGTCCTTTGCAATTTGGCTCTATGTTCATATCATATACATAATATCTGAGCAACAAAGTATGAGAAGTAAAAAGAAGTGAGTGAGCGACGGAAAATGAACCCGCATAATGATGAATTCACAATCCAATGCCTTAATCAACTAAACTATCTGTCAGGTATAATAATGCCACATGTTCTTGTATTCGTATTGATTGAATGGAACCTCGATGAACTTCAAAAGGTGGGCTCATTCTACTTCTTGTTTTTCAGTATATAATGAACGATTGCGACTCTTATCATATATATATTGGCCTGCGAATCTGCCTTGAGTATACTGGATTTTTAAAATCGGATATTCATATATATTTTTTTACTTCGTATCTATAGGCACAGAACATGTAACACCCCCGATATATTCAGGAATATTACAGCGCTGTAAATCCTTTACATAAAAATTTACAAGGCTGAAGAAATGAAAAGATAATAACAGATACCAACATATGAAAGTAACTGAAATAAAATACAACAGTTCTGGGCCAACACCGAAAATACAAATGTCCAAATGAAGAATATTAATATATAACCAAATCCAACATCACAAACGACGACGTACTCGAGTACTTATTAAAACAACACAACAACAGACAATTAAACCCGGCCAGAACATCACTCTGCGCCCTCGTCGTCATGCAGCTCCAGTGGTTGTTTTCCTGCTCTCCTGGATCCTGAACATAAACAAATGTTTACCCCCGAAGGGGTTAGCACAACGATGTTAGTACAAGTACCACAACATATTATTCAATGATTCACAAAGAACAAAACTAACATAAATGGTAAAATACGAACGAGCCTCTTCCTGCGAGAAACTCATAAATATCATACACAAATGATAATCACAACATGACATCACAACATACACATGGTGATTCCGATGATCCATCGTTCACTATCTAGATACCACGATGATCCCGTCAGATCAACCCGTGGTGGAAAAACCCGTCCGATGATCCAGCGCACGCTAGCATAGAGCCCCCGATGATCCCATCGAACCAACACGAGGTGGACATACAACAACGACATATATGCACAACAATATGTACAACATCAATACATAGAACAATTAAAGTACTTGCCTCGATTCGATGACAAGAATAACACTTCCACGAATATCAAAGCACTTGAAGGTCGCCCCTTCAATTAATCACGTTGCAAAACTCGAACCTTAAACAAAAGAAATAATATAGAGTTCATCTCACGTCGAATAACTAACGTACGAACATCTAACAATCCAAACTACGGCTGAAAGTTCACAAAACGTATCCTGCCTGGTCTGCGTAACGTACGTTATGTATCCAATTTAGCGTACGTTAAGCCTGCTAGTTAGCGTACGTAAACTACGAAGTCTAGCGTACGCTAATCATGCATTGACAGTTCCTCTTTGATCAGTCGACTGACTCGTCTGATGATATAACGTACGTTACATACCAAATGTAGCGTACGTTAATTCTGCCTGTTAGCGTACGTAAGTTATAGATCCTAGCGTACGCTAAACACACATATGACAGTTTTGTAACACCCCGAGATATTCGGAATAATTACAGCGCCGTAAACCCCTTAAGTAAGGATTTACAAGGCTAATTTAAAAGAAATGTAAATATAGAACATCAACATCACGGAAATTCAAGTTTACAAAACCGTACAACTGGTTCAACGAGTAATTAATACAACCATATCGAAATGATATTAATAAGACACGCGTACTCGAGTACTGAAATCAAACCAAGAAAACAAATCACCAACAACAACAAACATCACTGAACCCCTTCGTGGTCACGCTTGCAGATCGCGGGTCGCTTTCCTGCTCCTCGGCTACCTGAACATCAAAACAAATGTCCACCCCCGAAGGGGTTAGCAAAACGATGCTAGTACAAGTATCATTTAAACGAATCAAATATGCATCAACAATACATAACAAGATACATCACACGGACTTCCGCTACCGGAATCCGATAATGCGAATCCACAAGATTCCATTAACACAGCATGGGTATTCCAATGATCCAGCGCCCTAAGCATAGATCCCAAGATGATCCCGTCGGACCAACACGAGGTGGAAATAACCCGTCCAATGATCTAGCGCCCTCAACCTAGATCCCAAGATGATCCCGTCGGACCAACACGAGGTGGACATCCGATACAGCGCCCTCAGCATAGATCGCACAACAAACACAAACATAACTCATGCATAACATATATGCCAAATCACCATGTCCATCAACATGAACATACAAACACTAGATAACGAATATCATGACAATTCAACAAAATAAATCTCATGTTCAACAACATGAATAATCACACGCATGCTCAAAATACCAATATTAACATATTACGATACTTGCCTCGAAGATGGCAAGAACGAAACACTTCAATGATCTCAACACACTCGAAGGCCGCCTCCTTCGATCAACGTAGCAAGCTCGAACCTTAACAAAAGAAATGATATACAAATCATCTCAACTCGAACGATGGCCTAACAATTCGGTCTACGGCCCAAAAGCTCAAAATATGCAGTCTGCCTGAACCACTTAGCGTACGCTACGTACTCTACGTAGCGTGCGCTAAGCCTGCCTGTTAGCGTACGCTATCGTCTAAGCCTATAGTACGCTAGCCATGGACTGACAGTTCTCTCTGATCAGCCGACTGACTCGGCTGATGTCATAACGTACGTTACGTACCAAACGTAGCGTGCGTTAACTTATCCCCGATAGCGCACGTTAACTAACGTATGTTAGCGTGCGCTAACCGTGCATGGCAGATTACTACCGGTAGAAAACTGGATTGAATGGTGATGAACTCATGAATTCTATGGTGATAAAACAAGTCATCCACGAGCATATCATGCTAATAAGGTTTGTGAAAGTTCTATACGTACTAAATGACTATGAGATACAAAGATACATATAATCATCACAACACCATAGTTCATCTTAGATCTTCAAGGGATATCCTGAGTTCAATCCGTTATAAGTCTCAAAACGTACGATCCTTCTATATAAACGCATAAGAACTTGAAAATCTCCATATACTGATCACAAATCGGTTTGAAAATGCTAGAAGTCCAAATACTAAAAAGGTTCGAAGGATTATACGAAGACTAAGTGCCGATACGTCAAAAGTATCCTTTTAACACATGATGTTCGACTATAAACGAATCTAATAGACTATCAAAACATGATCAAACATCCTTTAGAACACTACTAATATTGGTGAAGAATCACCTACCTCAAAGTAGTGAAGAACACGGAGGAAATCGAAGCAATCCAACGTCGAAGGCTCGAACACTAATTCTCAATGATCTACGACCTTCAACACGAGCTAGGATGCTGATATGAAGTGTTTAGGATGTAGGAAGTTATACTCTAAGTATAAGAATTCGGATGAGGGAGAAGAAAGGACTGAAAATACGAAAAGGATGCTGTCCTATGTATAGGAAATGGTTATTAGCGCGCGCTAGTCCCTGCTCGTAGCGTGCGCTAACGTCTTACTGACTTCACTGTACTCAGCACTTAGCGTGCGCTATTCACATGCCTGTAGCGTGCACTGAGGCGTTGACTTGGCTTTTCCCGAAAGCCGTCCAGGTTCATCCCGACACAATCCGACCAAGATTCTCGGCCTGATCTCACCTACCACACGTCTCAATCAAATTGACCACGCATAGCGTGCGCTAATGTTCCTTTGTAGCGTGCGCTATGGATCCATGTTAGCGTACGCTACACATAGCCGATAGCGTGCGCTACATGCACAAAATTACAATTTTCATCACATTCATGAAATCATACGCTCAACAACATCGGATTATGAAATACGGAGAATAGTACTCAGACAAAAGTACAATAATTACAATATCACAAGTTCCAAATACATATCAAAAATCTCGGGTATTACAAGTTTCTCACTGAGCAGACGAATGTCTCGATTGGTGATGTAGCGTACAAAATCCTTAGTGATTAACGTACGTTATCCTCATACATATCATGCTCATACAATAATGAATGATCTTACGGATTAAATCATCTTCGAATTCAAGGATGCATATATCATCACAACACTATATTCAATCTCGATTACAATTCTCATGTGAAGTTCGGGTGATCTAAGATTGATGCGCTTGTCTCCAATATCATCATTACATTTAAACTTTATCTTAAAGATGAACTAACAAATCCAACTTATAAGAAATAATACAACCTTCGATGATTATTTCTTAAGTCCGTTTAGCAAAAGTGATATCAACTCCAAGTCTACGATCAATATCGCAACACCATTCAATATGGATTATCCAAATTATAACACTACTCTTATTGTTTGTCGTAACAAGGTTCCAACTATAATGTTCTCAACAAAGGTAACTTAAGCATAATCATCCCAACTTCCTAAACATGATGTTTGGTTGAATAAATCATATATGGAACTTAATATCTTGATAGCATGATCATAATATCCTTAAGGACACAAATCCAAGGTTGGAGATAGCATAACATACCTTAAGATAAAAAAATGCTGAGACAATAGGTAGAATCCAACTCCGGTTGCTTGTATGCCAATTAAAGATGATTCTCCACTTCAATGATCAAGTATTAAGTGATCTAAAGGTGTTTAAGGTGGCTGGGAACTTGTTGTGTCAAGAATTAACACTCTCCGACCGGCGATCGCCTCGGAGATCGGGCGACCGAGTCACTACCGAGCAGCCAAGGCGTAATCGCCGATCACCAGCGGCCGAGCCTTTACCCAGCGGACAAGCTAAATCGGCCAACCGAAGGCCCCAGGACAAGTCCAGGTGCCGAGCGATCGACATCAAATACGATCGTCTCTTGGTACTCGGCGACTGACTCCTGGCGACCGACAAGCGGACGACCATCCCTCGGCACCTGCCGACCGACCCTTGGTGACCGACCGATGCCGACCCTCGGCAACTGGTCAATGGCGACCTCTGATGACCAGCTAGAGACGACCGCCTCGTGTCGATCAGGGCCGATGGCCATCCAGTCGGCAAAGGCCGAGCCTCAAGACTGGCACCACGTGCAAGAGCCGAGACAAGATCCGCGAATCTCGGATCATTGACCACAGCCTGGCAGAATCTTTCCACCAGCCGACAAGCCGAAAGTCGGTAGGCCGCATGTGCCGGTGAGTCCGCCGAAAGCCGCAAGAGGGCCGCATGTGATGATGACTCGACGCGTGGCCGGCTCCCCATCGACCGCCACCGGCGCCGGCACCTACCTTGGACTTTAGCCCGACAACCCGGGTGATCGCCCCATTATAATATTGGCCGGCAGACGATCGCCCCATTATTATAATGGCCGGAAGGCGATCGCCCGCCAGAGGACAAGACCCGGCTGCCACTATATATACAAGGCTCCCTGCACTTGGATTCTTCTTCAACTTCCTTCGGATTTCACGCAATACAGAAGCAAAACACTCAGCTCTTGGCTATCTCCAACTCTTGGCAACAGCTATCTTTCGGTCCTTCTTCTCCCGGCCTCTCTCATCCAGCAGACGATCGGCGGGGACGAAGAACACCGAGCTTCGCTCAAGAGCCGGATTAACAGAGTTTTTTACACTCATTGTATTTAGATTTCTCTCATTAATACTTGTATCCACGAATATTTGTATTAATAACATCTCGCGAGCATTCAAGCCCGGCCTAACAAACCGGCAAATCTTGTATTATTTATTTTCTCTAAGTGCTCCCGCAATTGTTGTTTGTTGTCCGTCTCCAATGATTTAATCTTCGGATAGATATTTTGGGAAACAACAATTGGCGCTAGAAGGAGGGGATCTAACCCTCAAATTTTTATACCTACCGTCCCAAGAACACTCATCGTTTCTCGGGGAGATACTTGAAGTGACACTCACCGCACTTCAAAGAAATCTTTCAAATCATGTCTTAGCCTCCGCGTCAAGAAAGCCGCCGACGGCCGGCTGGACCCTGCCTGTCCCTCCGAGCCGCGGCGATGGTGGAAGGCACCCATACTGGACGGCGGCCTGCCTCTCGCTCGATCAGCTCCGAACCAAGGAACAGATCGACGAGGTCATGGCCGCCCTACAGAGCGACGGAGTGCTCTCGACGCGCCTCTGCTATCACCCCTCGGCCGGCCGCCGAAGTCAGCGGAAGCTCAAGGCGCATCGGGCCGAGCGATCGCCAGTGAGGCTCTCGTCCGCAAGAGGAGGCGCTGCACTGGGCACCTCGTCTTCGATCGCTGGCGGTGACCCGACACGCGGCCGGGCGATCCGTCCACGGCTACGAGACGACGGAGTTTGAGTCCGTCACCGGGAGCTCGGCCTACCGGCTCCCAGAAGGTAGCCTGCCTGCTCCTCGCCAAATTGCCGAGGTCGGGCAGCAATGAGTCCGAGATCGCACAGGATCGCCTCGGCTCCCGCTCCCAAAGCCGATCCGCAAGCAACCGAGCCACGGCGATTGCCGCATTGCAACGTCAGCTCGACGACGTGAAAGCGCTCCTGGAATCCAGGGCAGGCGCCATGAAGACGATCGCCGAGCTAAGCGAGCCGCTCGCGATCGACATCGAGCTCGCCCCCGTGCAGCACAAGATCGCTCCCCCGCAAACACCCGTGTACGAGGGGCGATCGGACCCCCAGACGCACCTGAGGAAGTTCAACATCTACATGACCGGGTGTGGGGCATCTGACGCGACCAGGTGCCGAATGTTCCCTATGACGCTGGACGACCTCACCCACCGGTGGTACACCTCATTGCCACCCCGGTCCATTGGCTCCTTTAACGAGCTGGCGCACGTCTTCACGGAGTACTTCGCCACCAGAGTCGTCCGGCCTGAAGGTCGCCTTCGCATGATGCAAATCAAGCAGGGAGAAGAAGAGTCCGACTCGGACTACATCGACCGGGTAGACGGGATCATCCTCAACGGAGAACCCGTAAGCGATGAGACCGCCCTCTACGCGGTCCTAGGAGGGTTTCAGGGTTTTTCGCCTATGTTCAGGCATCTCACGAAGACCCAACCTACGACCTACGCAGCCTTCCGGGCTAGAGCCGCAGATTTCCTGTCCAGGCAAAGGCTTCTTCTTAGCCTAGGAGTAGGGCGATCGGCGCCCGCGCGACGACCTCCAGTCTCCCAGCCCGATCGCTACTATCCAGCAGAGCCGGAGGACTCGCTCACCGCCTACAGTCCACCATTTTAAATGAGGGACTAAGGCTCGCGATCGCCTCCGCCGCACATCATAAAGCCATGGTCCTGGCAGTCGATGGAACCGGCTGCTTCGGCCATGCAAGGTCCCTTTCGGCCGAGATCGCCCGCCCTTCGTTTAAATACGAGGCCGGCGTAGTCTGAGGGCTCTCCAAAATTAATCAGTGGACACGTGCCACTACCCCCGTCTCAACGTACACCGTCGAGGTTTGCCATCTCCATGGCTGGCCAAGGTGGAAGCAGAGCTAATAAGCCGCGGGCGTGGAGTTGATTCATCCGACGCTGCCCCGCGCAAGGACTCCTCTAGACCGAGACCGCACGCCCTTCGTTTAAATACGAGGCGAGGCGTAGCCTAACAGAGGACCCTCATAATAAAGTGAGTCACGAGACACTTAATGTCTTCGCGCACCAAGACACGGTCATGGAGTCGGTCCATCGATCTCCGCGACTGTGCACGATTCCTCAAACAAGCGAAACCACCAAGTTTCCGAGGGGGATCGGCCAATGTTGTTTTTGCAGGTACAAGACCGAAAAATAGCTAGCCAATCGACCATGATAGCCCAAGTCCGAATCCTACGTCAGCTCAGCAAGATCGCCCGTCCTCATCCTTACACGATCGCCAGCAAGAACCACCTCGCCCCATGTCTTCAACATAGGAGCAAGCTGGGGGGCAATTTGTTGTGTCAAGAATTAACACTCTCCGACCGGAGATCGCCTCGGAGATCGGCGGCCGAAGTCACCGCTGAGCGCCTAAGGCGTAATCGCGACCAGCGACCAGGCGGCCGAGCCTTTACCCAGCGGACAAGCTAAATCGACCGAAGGCCCCAGGACAAGTCCCGGTGCCGAGCGATCGACATCAAATACGATCGTCTCTCGGTACTCGGCGACCGATTCCTGGCGACCGACAAGCGGACGACCATCCCTCGGCACCTGCCGACCGACCCTTGGTGACCGACCGATGCCTACCCTCGGCAACTGGTCGATGGAGACCTCTGATGACCAGCTAGAGACGACCGCCTCGTGTCGATCAGGGCCGATGGCCATCCAATCGGCAAAGGCCGAGCCTCAAGACTGGCACCACGTGCAAGAGCCGAGACAAGATCCGCGAATCTCGGATCATTGACCACAGCCTGACAGAATCTTTCCACCAGCCGACAAGCCGCCGAAAGCTGTCAGTAGGGCCGCATGTGCCAGTGAGTCCGCCGAAAGCTGTCAGTAGGGCCGCATGTGACAGTGACTCCGGACGCGTGCTGGCTCCCCATTGGACCGCCCAGCTGGCGCCGGTACCTACCTTGGACTTTAGCCCGACAACCCGGGTGATCGCCCCATTATAATATTGGCCGGCAGACAATCGACCCATTATTATAATGGCCGGAAGGCGATCGCCCGCCAGAGGACAAGACCCGGCTGCCACTATATATACAAGGCTCCCTGCACTTGGATTCTTCTTCAACTTCCTTCGGATTTCACGCAATACAGAAGCAAAACACTCAGCTCTTGGCTATCTCCAACTCTTGGCAACAGCTATCTTTCGGTCCTTCTTCTCCCGGCCTCTGTCATCCAGCAGACGATCGGCGGGGACGAAGAACACCGAGCTTCGCTCAAGAGCCGGATTAACAGAGTCTTTTTACACTCATTGTATTTAGATTTCTCTCATTAATACTTGTATCCACGAATATTTGTATTAATAACATCTCGTGAGAGCATTCAAGCCCGGGCCTAACAAACCCGGCAAATCTTGTATTATTTATCTTCTCTCGGAAGTGCTCCCGCAATTGTTGTTTGTTGTCCGTCTCCAGCAGTATTTATTCTTCGGATAGATATTTTGGGCAACAATAGAACTCTCTGGGGATGAAGTATGTTGAAAGACAAGTGAAAGAAACGAATGAAATGAAATGGGGTGCTATCCCATTTATAACTTTTTGAGCATAACGTACGCTAGCCTTTGCTCATAGCGTACGTTATTGTCCAAAATAGCTTACTGTCTTGTTTATGAACTTCATTACATACGCTATACTTATCATGTTACGTACGTAACCAATACCATTAGCGTACGCTACATACTTACCTTAGCGTACGTTAATATCCATTGACTTAAAAGTGTCCAGGTTCATGCCGTGCGAATCTGGTAAGTATCTGGTTGAGCCCACCACCAGCTAGCTCATGTGCTAGCCGTCCTGCTCAATTATTGGCTGTCTTATGTACACTATGCTTCATTTGTCGCATACGCTAATCTTGGCACATAACGTACGCTATGCTCACTTCGTAGCATACGTTATCACGTGTTTGCATGTGAAAATACATATGTTGATATTATCATGCACATGGATACGAATATGAGAAACATCATACTTCGATTATCAATATCACAAATCCGAATAATACAGGGTTCAATTACAGATGAAATACTCAGTAATTAATCCAGATATTATATACTCTTCTTCTAAAAAGGAGTTTCGTCCCAAACTCAAGACGAAAATAAATCTGGATATCTGGACCTCATGTTATCTTCCGTTTCCCAAGTGGCTTCTTCCACTCCGTGGCGCGACCACTGAACCTTAGCCAAATCGATCGGTTTGTTTCTCAATTGCTTAACTCGACTCTTGAGTATCCTGATCGGTCTCTCTTCAAACGTGCCATCCTGAGCGACTCCGATCTCGCCGAATCAATGACATGACTAGGATCTGGTATATACTTCCGTAACTGGGCTACGTGGAATACGTTATGAACATGGCTCAATGATGGCGGTAATGCCAACCTGTATGCCAACTCTCCAACTCTCTCAAGAGTCTCGAACGGTCCGATATATCTCGGACTCAGCTTTATTTTTCTCCCGAAACGAAAGATTCCATGAGTAGGAGAAACCTTCAAAAGCATGTGATCTCCAATACAGAACTCTAATGAGCGACGGCGCACGTTTGCGTAAGATTTCTGACGACTCTGGGCGGTCAACAGTCTTTCGCGAATCAAGGCTATCTTTTCTCGTGTCTGTACGATCAATTCCGGTTCCGTCCCGATCAAGTCTGATGAATCGTACCAACATATGGGCGATCTGCATCTCTTCCCGTATAATGCCTCGAACGGTGCCATCTTAATGAAAGCATGCCAACTATTGTTGTAGGTGAATTCAATCAATGGCAGATGAACTTCCCAATCAGTTGACCAATCTAAGGCACAAGCCCTCAGCATGTCTTCCACCGTTTGAATAGTCCTATCGGATTGTCCGTCTGTCTGCGGATGATAAGCTATGCTGAAGTTCAATTCAGTTCCCAAGGCTTTATGAACTGCTTTCCAAAAATGAGACACAAAGCGACCGTCTCGGTCAGAAATAATGGTCTCCGGCGTACCATGCAATTGGACTATCTATGCAATAAACACTCGTGCCAACTTCTCTGGTCCCCACATGTCCTTTATGCCCAGAAAATTAGCCGATTTGGTTAGACGGTCAACTATCACTCAAATCATGTTCATTCCTGTCTTGGTTCTCAGCATATTAGTGATAAAGTCCATCGATATGTCCTCCCATTTCCATTCAGGAATCGGGAGCGGCTTCATCATTCCGGCAGGTCGTTGATGCTCGATCTTAACCTGCTGACAAGTCAAACATTTCAAGACATAATCCGCTACATCTTTCTTCATGTTGCCCCACCAGAAGTTCTGCTTCAGGTCCTTATACATCTTACTGGTGCACGAGTGGATAGAATAGGGTGTGCTGTGAGCTTCCTTCATAATTGTCTGCTTCAAAACATCGACATCGGGAACACAAAGTCGGCTCTAAAATCTCAAAACTCCATCATCGTGAATTACAAATCCTGGGGCCTTACCTTTACTCACTTCATCACATAACAGAATCATCAGAGGATCATCTAATTGCTTAGATTTGATTTCTTCGGTTAATGACGAAGTTAGCTCCATTACACACATTTGTCCTTGGACTCTCTGCAACCATACTTAAATTCCTTCACGAATCAATTCCCGTTGAATGCTAGGCTGGGAGGTCAGAGTCTCCAGCATCTGAATAGAAACAGGCTTGCGGCTAAGTGCATCGGCCACTACATTTGCCTTGACTGGATGATAAAGAATCTCCAACTCATAGTCCTTAATCAATTCCAGCCATCTTCTCTACCGCATATTCAACTCTTTCTGCCTAAAGATGTATTTGAGACTCTTATGATCCGTGAAGATCTGACAGTGAGTCCCGTACAAATAATGTCTCCAAATTTTCAAGGCGAAAACCACAGCTGCCAACTCTAAATCGTATGTTGGATAATTTACTTCATAAGGCTTCAGCTATCGTGACGCATAGGCGATCAGATTCTCATTCTGCATCAATACACATCTGAGTCCTTGGTTCGAAGCGTCACTATAAACTATGAATCCTCCAGTTCCCTGTGGGAGTGCTAAAATCGGTGTCGTCGTCAATCTCTTCTTCAATTCATCAAAGCTAGTCTGGCACAACTCGTTCCACTCAAACTTTTGGGTTTTCTGCAGTAATCGAGTAAGTGGGCGGGTAATTTGGAAAACCCTTCCATGAACCGACGATAATACCCTACAAGTCCTAAGAAACTTCTGACTTCCTTCACGTTCTTAGGAGATTTCCAATCCATAACTGATTCGATTTTCTGGGGATCTACTCGGACTCCTTCTACTGATACCACATGACCGAGGAACATTACTTCCTTTAGACAGAATTCACACTTAGAAAGCTTGGCATACAATTGCTCGTATCAAAAGGCCTAAAACGATCCGCAAATGCTGTGCATGCTCTTTCGGGCTCTTGGAATAAACTAGAATATCATCAATAAAAATGACCACGAATTTATCCAAATACTCTATGAACACTCGGTTCATCAATTACATGAATACAGCAGGTGCATTAGTGAGACCAAACGGCATCACTACAAACTCATAGTGTCCGTAGCGAGTTCTGAATGCTGATTTTGGAACATCGGATTCCTTAATCCTTAACTGATGATATCCCAACCTCAGATCGATCTTAGAAAACACTGTTTCTTCTTGTAACTGGTCAAACAAATCATCAATCCGTGGTAACAGATAGTTGTTCTTGATCGTCATCTTGTTCAGCTCTCGATAGTCAATACACAATCGAAGCGATCCATCCTTCTTCCGGACAAAGAGAACTGGTGCAACCTAGGGCGAAACGCTTGGCTGGATATAGCCTTTGTCCAGTAACTCTTCCAGTTGCTTCTTCAATTCATACATCTCAGTAGGTGCCATATGATACGGCGTCTTAGAAATTGGTGTAGCTCCTGGTTCCAGCTCGATGGTGAATTCTACATCCCGTCGTGGAGGTAGTCCAGGTAATTCGTCAGGAAACACATCCAGAAATTCGTTCACAACAGGAATGGATGAAAGCTCTACCCTTCCGTCTTCTTTCTTCATTGTGTAGCACCAGTATCCAGTACAGCCCTGTTTCAACAATTTGACAGCTTTCATCGCCTTGATCATCTTTCCTGAGCTTCTTGGTCTCCATCCCTCAAACAGTATTTCGGAACCATCATCAGCTATCATTGAGATATTCCTCTTCTGATAGTTTACAATAGCTCCATAACGGTTAAGCTAATCATCTCCGAGAATCAGGTCGTCTCCTTGCATTTCTATCACAATCAGATTTGAGGGCCACTCTCTGCCTCCAATTGATACAGGGATCTCTAGTTTCTAAGTTTCCCACAATCCTCTCTCCACTCGGTAAACCCACAATATAAGCTCACAATTATGAAAACCAGAAATGTTCAAACGATTTACACAAGACAAAGATATAAATGAATGTGTAGCCCCTATATCGAATAAAACGCTAATTGACTGTGAAAGGATCTGAACAGTACCTGATGCGACAGCAGCATCCTGATCTTCTGCCTTCCTCATCTCGTACAGGCGTGGAGGAACAGACCCGGCACTCGATGTCCCCTTTCGGTCGAATTGTCCTCTGCCTCGTCCGCGACCAAAATTTTGGGGCAGATGAACACTCTGCTGCATCTGCTGAATACTTGCTTCCTTCTGAGCTGGATGTGATGTAAGGGCTCTAAAATATTTTGCAACCTCTTCACAGAACACCGCACGATGTCCCTCTCGACCACAATCAAAACAAGTCATGGCAGGAAGGGGGCAATTTCGCCGATAGTGTCCCGTCTGACTAAAGTTAAAGCACTTTCTTATCACATCTGTCGTGGCTGATACTGCTCCGAAGTTCTTTCCGCTCTTGGATGGGTGCAGAGGTTTCTTGAACGAATGAAAGGATGACTAGGCTTTGTGGGGCCCATTGCTCTTGTGCTCTGTGAAACTACCAGAGACTTTCTGCTTCTTGGATTCTGCAAACTTTTCCATCGCTGCTTCTTTGATTTCATACGCCAATGCTTTATCGTGATATTGACGGAGAGTGGTACATTCAAAACCGGACATGTACCTCTGAATCTCTGGTTTCGTTCTCATATCAAAATGGATTATCATTTCTGCATCTGTTCTGACCAGATGTCGAACAAATGCCAGCTGCTGGTTAAACGTCTTAATCGCCTGAGATACTGGCACATCCGAAGGCTGCGTGGATAAAAACTCTCGAACTTTGGCTTCCCTCACCGGACGAGGGCAGTACTGAGCTTCCATCATCAATTTAAATTCTCCCCAGTTGGCATCATGATCTACAGGCCGGATGGCTTCCCACCACTCAGACGCTTCCCCTATCAGAAAGTACTGAGCAATAGAGGCTCTCCGGTCGTCTGGGAAATTAATCCCGACAAAAATTTTCTCCAGTTCTTTTAACCAATGATCCCACGTCGGTGTCTCAGAAAAGTCGTCAAATTTGGGTGGTTGCATCTTCGCCACCTCTTGCAGCCATCGGTCGCCTCGATTTCCCATGTCTGGGATACCTTGCTGTCTATCTCTCTGTTGTAATCCTACTACCACCTGCATTCGGTCCACGACCTGAGTAAACTGAGTCATCTGGTTAACCACCTGACGAAGGATTTCGGGAACAACAGGTTCTGGTTCATTGTTAATAGATCTTTGTGGCTCCCCTGAGCTGTGGCTGGCCTGATTAGAAGGCGAAGCTTCTCTTTCAGCATTCCTTCCTCCGTGTCCGCGACCGCGACCACGTCCCCGTCCACCTCTCAACATACTGTAAGCATAAATACTCAATATACAGGAAACAATATCGTTCTAATGTTCAAGTATAAAGAGGTATAACATGTAAAGGACGAGAAAGAGTTTAGGAACTTACAACCACTATTCGTACGAAGACGTAAGCAGTACAGTGATGTTATTCACGTCCGGTTACCTCAAAAGACATATATGACTCCTATTTTAACCCAATGGCCAAGATATCCATAATCATAGCTCTGATACCATATTCTGTAACACCCCCGATATATTCAGGAATATTACAACATCGTAAATCCTTTACATAAGAATTTACAAGGCTGAAGAAATGAAAAGATAATAACAGATACCAACATATGAAAGTAACTGAAATAAAATACAACAGTTCTGGGTCAATACCGAAAATACAAATGTCCAAATGAAGAATATTAATACATAACCAAATCCAACATCACAAACGACGACGATCTCGAGTACTTATTAAAACAACACAACAACAGACAATTAAACTCGGCTGGAACATCACTCTGCACCCTCGTCGTCATGCAGCTCCATTGGTTGTATTCCTGCTCTCCTGGATCTTGAACATAAACAAATGTTCACCCCCGAAGGGGTTAGCACAACGATGTTAGTACAAGTACCACAACATATTATTCAATGATTCACGAAGAACAAAACTAACATAAATGGTAAAATACGAATGAGCCTCTTCCTGCGAGAAACTCATAAATATCATACACAAATGATAATCACAACATGACATAACAACATACACATGGTGATTCCGATGATCCAGCGTTCACTGCCTAGATCCCCCAATGATCCCGTTAGACCAACCGGTGGTGGAAAAACCCGTCCGATGATCCAGCTCACGCTAGCATAGATCCCCCGATGATCCCGTCGAACAAACACGAGGTGGACATACAACAACGACATATATGCACAACAATATGCACAACATCAATACATAGAACAATTAAAGTACTTGCCTCGATTCGATGACAAGAATAACACTTCCATGAATATCAAAACACTTGAAGGTCGCCCCTTCAATTAATCACGTTGCAAAACTCGAACCTTAAACAAAAGAAATAATATAGAGTTCATCTCACGTCGAATAACTAACGTACGAACATCTAACAATCCAAACTACGGCTGAAAGTTCACAAAACGTATCCTGCCTGGTCTGCGTAACGTACGTTATGTATCCAATTTAGCGTACGTTAAGCCTGCTAGTTAGCGTACGTAAACTACGAAGTCTAGCGTACGCTAATCATGCATTGACAGTTCCTCTCTGATCAGTCGACTGACTCGTCTGATGATATAACGTACGTTACATACCAAATGTAGCGTACGTTAATTCTGCCCGTTAGCGTACGTAAGTTACAGATCCTAGCATACGCTAAACACACATATGACAGTTTCTCACTGAGCAGATGGCTGTCTCGATTGGTGATGTAGCGTACAAAATCCTTAGTGATTAACGTACGTTATCCTCATACATATCATGCTCATAGAATTATGAATGATCTTACGGATTAAATCATCTTCTAATTCAAGGATGCATATATCATCACAACACTATATTCAATCTTGATTACAATTCTCATGTGAAGTTCGGGTGATATAAGGTTGATGCGCTTGTTTCCAATATCATCATTACATTCAAACTTTATCTTAAAGATGAACTAACAAATCCAACTTATAAGAAAGAATACAACCTTCAATGATTCTTTCTTAAGTTCGTTTAGCAAAAGTGATATCAACTCCAAGTCTACGATCAATATAGCAACACCATTCAATATGGATTATCCAACTCGTAACACTACTCTTATTGTTTGTCGTAAAAAGGTTCCAACTATAATGTTCTGAACAAAGGTAACTTAAGCATAATCATCCCAACTTCCTAAACATGATGTTTGGTTGAATAAATGATCTATGGAACTTAATATCTTGATAGCATGATCATAATATCCTTAAGGACACAAATCCAAGGTTGGAGATAGCATAACATACCTTAAGATGAAGAAAATGCTGAGACAATAGGTAGAATCCAACTCTGGTTGCTTGTATGCCAATTAAAGATGAGAATCCACTTCAATGATCAAGTATTAAGTGATCTAAAGGTGTTTAAGGTGGCTGGGAACTCTCTGGGGATGAAGTATGTTGAAATCCAAGTGAAAGAAACGAATGAAATGAAATGGGGTGCTGTCCCATTTATAACTTTCTGAGCATAACGTACGCTAGCCTTTGCTCATAGCGTACGTTATCGTCCAAAATAGCTTACTGTCTTGTTTCTGAACTTCATTACCTATGCTACACTTATCATGTTACGTACGTAACCAATAGCATTAGCGTACGCTATATACTTACCTTAGCGTACGTTAATATCCGTTGACTTAAAAAGTGTCCAGGTTCATGCCGTGCGAATCTGGTAAGTATCTGGCCGAGCCCACCGCCAGCTGGCTCATGTGCTAGTTGCCTGACACGTGTTTAGTGTAACTATCACAAGTGCACGGTATCGTATCAAGTAGTAAGTGGACTTTTTGAGTCCGGTTTATCGATCCCACGAGGAAGTTTGGTTATATATTGAATTATACACTATTTAGCTATTTTTATAGATACTAAGATGAGTGAAACACACAATTAAAGAGTTTGGTTTAATAATTGCAAAGAAAATGCAACAATAGTTCTAATATTCAAGGAAATAAAAAGATTGCAACAATAATAGATTGATTAAAGATAAAATGAAATAGTTGGGATTACAAACTTAGTTCGTCATTAGTTATAGTAGATGTATAAGAGATCATAAGATGAATTTACTTATTATGTTGTGTAGATTCGATTTTCCTTAAAAAGACGGTTTCTCTTTCGAACTATAAAATGCCCCTTATATATTGAATCAATCCACTATATTTCTATGTTGATTGGCTTCAATACATAGCATTAGGTTTTATGAAAATAACTCAAAGAATTATCTAAGGTCTAGAGGTATATTTCTATCCCCTAGAACAACTTAGAGTGAAGATCATTTGATCTAATCAAATATATTTTCTTTCGAAACATATGAAGACCATAAATATCGTCATTTATTGGCCAAATAAATAAAGATTGTTAAAACAATGAAAATCACACACAATAATAAGTAATTCATAATAGATCTTTATACAAACTTAAATAACATGACTAACCTTGTTTATAATCCCAACTTAAGTAACTTAGCCCATGAAGGGTTTAATAAACATAATACAAGCTTGAGTGGTCATTATTAGTTGAACAAGAGAAAGAATTGATCCTAACTCCCTTAGTAGATAAAGGAGAAAGAAGCAATAAACTCTCTGAATAACATATGCTATACCACTATTACACAAATCACTCAAGAACAAAAAGAAAATATTACAAAAAGTGAAAAAATATAAGATGAATCATGGATGATGATGGATCTAAGGGGTCTATTTATACACCTAAAGTCATCTAATAGCTCCAAAACTCCAGCATTATTACAATAGATCGGATCAATGCCAGCCATCCCCTCAATAATACATCAAAAGTATAAAAATTAGACAAATGATTACAATCTGCCAAGAGTTACGGCCGTAACATTCAGGAGTTACAGCCGTAACATGGATGACTTATGGCCGTAACATACAGTAGTTACGGCCGTAACTAGGCTACGACTTTTTGTTTTGTGAGTTACTGTTAGGCGTATTTTTATACGCTTATTTATCATTATTTTGTGTTATTTTGGAGAGTGAATTTGCTTAAATGAGCTTTTAATGCCTTAATCTTGTATGTTTGTCAGGAGATTGAAGTCCGGAGGCTAAAACGAGGCGAAACGGGCGAAAACGGCAAATTTTGGCTGTGAGTCGCGGCACAAGGCAAGTGAGCCACGGCACAGGAAGACAACCAATGGCACAAAGTAGATCAGACTCAGGCCGCGGCATACCAGTGAGCCGCAAAGACATATGAATTAAATGACGCCTGTGCATCCAAACAAGGCAATGTGCCGCAGACAGATTTAGTGCGCCGCGGCACACTAGGCGGTTTTTGTATGCTCCGCGCGGATTTGGGCCGCTTCAGAGCGATTCTCGACCTACTCACACGGACGCGATTTGGAGACTGTTTAAAGCTATAAATAAGGGTTTAAGACCCTAATCAATGACCTTTTGATCTTCGGATCTTTGGGGAACTTGGAATTAGAGAATCGTGAGGAGACGGCAGAAGAGGAAGAGAAGCAGAAGACTTCAAGAGAGAGGGCGGAAGCCGAAGAACGGAGGAATCCGAGCTTCATCTGCGTTTGATTTTCATGCTTCTATTTATTAATTCTGTATTTTCCTTTATTAGTATGTCAGGCTAAAACCCTAATCTAGGATTTTGATGAAACCTACGTTTTGATGGATTTGCTTGAGATTATCTAATTAATTACCTTTTTGTTGAGTTTTCCCAATCGTGTTTAATGCTTTCAATTATCTGGCCAATAGTTGTATTGTTTTAATCATTCAATTCGAATCGGGAGAGGAGAATTGGTGAGGAACTATTGGTGAGGACCGTTTTATTCTGTGAGATAGGAATATACTCATAGGAACTACGTGGCCTTTTGGAGATTTTATGCTTTTTGCCTATTGACGAATTAATTCACCTAGGGATAGAGTGCGTTATTCGCCCTTTAAAAAAATTTATTGACCTCGGGAGAGGCGGTAGAATATATTAGCAATCTCCGCCTTCAATAAATTGGGAAAATTATTAACTTCAGATAATCGAGAGTAAATTTGGATAAACCGAGGTGGATTCAGAATCCTAGACTTATTCTTCGTTTGATTCTCTTTCTCAAGTTATTGTTTTTACTATTTAATCTTGTGTTAATTCTTTTAGTAATTAATTGCAAAACCCAAGTTCGATTGTTCAGATAAAACTAGAATACATAAAAATCGGTAGTTAGTGATTCAGTCCTCGTGGGAACGATACTCACTCATCATTTTATTACTTGTATACGATAACGTACACTTGCGTTCAACAAATATCGCAACAAGTTTTTGGCGCCGTTGCCGGGGACTGAAATTTTTGCTAATATCGATTTCAGTATTTCTAGTCTTAGTTTGAACGTTTTTATTTTATTATTTTTGTATTTAATTTTATTTATTTATTTGTTTTTCCTTTCAGGATCTTTCGCGTAGTGCATGAGAAAACTCGGTGACAAAGGCCTACTACCTTTGAATACCGAACTCGAGCGCACTCTTAGGAGAAAGAAGAAGGAGAAACGAGAGCTACCGACAACGGTCAACATGGCCAAAAATATCGAAATTCCTGGAGGAGATAACCATTTGCAGCAAGTTCAACCGGCACTAGCTCTTCGAGACTATGCCATGCCACAAATTAACGCTAATTTTTCGGGGATTCGGCGTCCCACCATTCAGGCGAACAATTTTGAGATCAAGCCTGCTATTATTCAGATGGTGCAGGCGAGCCAATTCTGTGGATTGCCGAATGACGACCCAAACGCTCATATTGCTTCTTTTCTCAAAATTTGTGACACGTTCAAGAACAATGGTGTCACCGACGATGCTATCCGATTACGGCTTTTCCCTTTTTCTTTGAGGGATAAAGCGAAATTTTGGCTAAATTCCTTACCGCCGGGGTCGATCACAACATGGGCAGAGTTAGCGCAAGCCTTCCTTGCCAAATTCTTCCCACCTTCTAAGACGGCGAGATTGAGAAACGAGATCACCACTTTTGGACAGTATGATATGGAATCGCTCCACGAGGCGTGGGAGCGATACAAAGATTTGTTACGGAGATGCCCACATCATGGCCTTCCAGACTGGCTTCAAATTCAGACGTTTTACAATGGATTGAGTGCCTCTACACGCACTCTCGTGGATGCAGCCGCCGGTGGGGCTTTGATGGGAAAGACTATGGCCGAGGCACACTCGTTGTTGGAAGCTATGGCCGCGAATGCATATCAATGGCCATCTGAAAGATTAACGCCGAAGCGAGTTATGGAAGTTTCTAGTAATGATCCGATTTCCACATTGTCAGCTCAAGTCGCCGCCTTGACCCAACAGCTTCAAGCATTTTCGCATTCACCTTCCCCCGTTACCATTGAGACATGCAATTTGTGTAACGGATCCCACCCGAGCGCGGAGTGTCAAGTCGGAAACCCGTTCGAGCAACATTCGATGGAGCAAGCTCAGTTTGTAGGAAACGGAAACCGTCAAAATAATCCGTACTCCAACACGTATAATCCGGGGTGGCGTAATCATCCCAACTTTTCGTGGAGAAACGGACAGAACTCAAACCAGCCCCCATTCGCTCAGAACCAACAGCAGCCCCCTCCCGCTCCAAAAGTTTCTCTCCAGGAACCAATTGCGAAATTGACAGCGAATACGAGTCAATTCATGACTCGTACTGAAGCAACACTGCAGAATCGTTCCGCATCCATTCGCAACTTGGAAGTCCAGCTGGACCAAATTGCTAATGTGTTGATAGACCGCCCGGAGGGAGCATTGCCAAGCACGACCGAGACAAATCCTAGAGAGACTCTAAACGCAATCAGTTTGAGAAGCGGGAAGGAGGTATGTGACCAGCCCGAGAAAAGTGAAAAGAGGTGTGAAATTGAGGAAAAGGAAAATTTAGCGACAGAGGAGTCACAAGATGGGAGACCTTTGATAACGTTTCCGGATAACCCGAAGGCATATGTGCCCCCCGTCCCATTTCCGCAGAGATTATAGCAGAAAAAGGCGGACAAACAATTCTCTAAGTTCCTCGACGTGTTCAAAAAGCTTCATATTAACATTCCATTTTACGATGCGTTGGAACAAATGCCGAGCTACGCTAAATTCATGAAAGAGATATTGTCGAAGAAAAGAAAACTCGAGGAGTTTGAGACAGTCGCCTTGACAGAGGAATGCAGCGCAATTCTTCAAAAGAAGCTCCCACCAAAGTTTAAAGATCCGGGAAGTTTCAACATACCGTGCACCATGGGGAATATTTCTTTTAATAAGGCATTGTGCGATCTCGGTGCTAGTATTAACCTCATGCCTTTGTCTATTTTCAAGAAGCTAGGAATTGGAGAAGCAAAGCCGACAACAGTCTCCTTACAATTGGCCGATAGGTCCATTAAGTATCCGAGAGGAGTGATTGAGGATGTGCTAGTAAAAGTGGATAAATTTATCTTTCCAGCGGATTTTATTGTTCTCGACATGGAGGAAGATGAAGATATCCCGATTATCTTGGGACGACCATTTTTAGCGACCGGCAGAACTCTTATTGACGTGGAAAAAGGAGAATTAACTCTGCAGGTTCAAGAGGAGCATGTCACGTTCCAAGTGTTCAAATATTTTCCATGTCCGGGAGGTGTTGATATAAGCTCTCAAAGTGAAAGTGTAGATGCCGTTGAAAAAGGAAAACACCGAAAACATCGTCGGTCAAAAAATTCAGATTCTGTGTCAGATGGCCCAATTTTTAAGAAAGATGTAGAACGAGTAGCATTTCTCGAGCACTCGGACAAGTCTGCTGGGGTCATAAAGTCATTTTTGAAAGAAGGAAATAAGCCGGAAATCAAACGGACATCTAGTCATGAGAAAAATGGGTGTTTTGGGAAGTTGTTCATGTCAAAACCTTTCAGCAAACAAAATTTTGTGTCCGAACCGAAAATCAAATCATTAATGACTGATGGTAAAAATTTTAAAAATCATATTGACGGTTCGATGAACGGTGCGGAGACCAAATGGAGTTTGCGAAAAGCGAACTAATTTTTTTTATAGGTCCGGCTGAAGACTATAAACTTAGTGCTTCTCGGGAGGCAACCCGAGTTCGTAGTTGTAGATTTTTGCGTTTCTATATTTTTCTTGAATTCTTGAATTTTATTTTTTATCATTTTGTACATTGATTTGCTTTTACCTCTTGCTCTTGACGTGTTCTTCTTGAAATTCTGTGCAGGAAAAGTCCCAGGGGAGAAACTGATGCCTGAGCCGCGGCACAAGTAAAATGAGCCGCGGCACACACAAATCGAAAGGATGAGCTTAACCCACTGTACCCTGTGCCGCGGCACGGCATAAATGAGCCGCGGCACACTTGAGCCCTGAGCCGCGGCACACGACAAAACATGCAAACAGGTAAAAAGGGACTGTACTCGGTGCCGCGGCTCACTTGAGCTGTGCCGCGGCACACCATGCGGAATTCGAACAGCCAGGTACCTTATAACCCGCATTCGGCCGGCCACCCCAGGTACGTTTTCTTTCTTTCCTTCCCTTTCCCCCTGCGCGCGATCGGCCGAGTCTTCTTCTAGTTTTCTTCTTGCGATTTTTTCTTGCACTTTTCACAAACCAATCAAGGTATGTTCCAATCTCTAATCTCTACTTGTTCTATGAATTTAAATTTGAAGTTGTTCTATGCATTTGAGGATTAAATATGTTTATTTTCCTTCAAAGGTCTATGATGGTTTAGTGGATGACATGGTGGTGTTAATCGAATTTTCATGGTTATTTTGGTTTATTGATGAATTGAGTATGTCGTTTTGATGGTGAATGATTTGTGTTTTTGTTTTTGGGGATTGAATCGAGCTATAGCCATGTTTATTCTTCAAGTAAACTCTTGCCCATTAGGTGTTCGATGAAATGTCTAAATGAAAAATTTTCTTTGTTAAAGCAATATTTTGAATCTTTGTGCAACGTATTCGTTCTGGAATTACAGCAACCCCAACCCGTACGTCTAGTTTAAACGTTATGGTTCAAATTCATTTTTCTCTCACGGTTGTGCTATCTCGTAAAAATTTCTGATTTACGGCTGGATATCTTTGGCCAAGTAATGATTAGTTTCGGTATTGTTTGCGTAAATAAACTCTGGTGTTTAATTTTTTTTTTTCAGGGATCACTATGGCTAGGACTAAAAAGTTTAACAAGAGAGCCAGGACTCATTCATCCCCCACTCGAGGGGAAACCTCTCATAGCCGCGCGGAGTCTGAGGGGCACCAGTTTTCTGACCCTGAAATTCACAAAATCTTCAATGAGAAGATTCAGCCGCGACCTCTTATTCCGGAGAGGGGATTTACTCCTGCCCCCCAAGATGGGGAATTGCTTACGATGATAGATGAGATGGGGTGGGCCCGATTCACTGCACCCCCCGAGCCAGCAGTGATATCGATAGTACAGGAGTTCTACGCCGGTGCACTATTGAAGCATATTCGAGCAGGCCAGATGTTGCAGCCGTCAGACACTCGGACTCAGGTCGATGTTCGAGGTGTTACAGTTGATTTTTCCACAGCTGCTATTCGGAGGTTGTTTGGGCTTCCGGTGGTAGATGAGTCGGCCTATGTCCGAGTTATGACTAGCCTCACGAAGGAGGCTCTGCTTGAGACTATTGCGCAGCCCGACTCCGACTGGGAGCAGCGCACACCGGGTTCTTCCACGTTCCATTTCAAGAGCTCGCGCCTCAGTCGGCTCGGGCGTGCCTGGCTATATTTCATTTGCGCCAGTATAGACCCCACATCTCAGATCCGCACTGTCTTTCTCTCCCCCGCCCGGACACTATATGCTATCACATCCGGGCTGCGATTCGATGTGGCCCCTATCTTGGTCCGTTCTATATTCCAGTGCATTCAGGGAGGGGCCAAGACGGGGTTGAAGCACCCCTCTCTCATCTGCGCTCTGTGCCGGCAGTCGGGGCTGACGTGGTCGGACGACGAGCCGATGCTTGCTCCCCAGGCCCCGATCGATCACCGCATCATCTCACATTTTGACCAGTGGGGAGGAGCGCCGGCGCACGCTCGGGGGAGAGGATTTCTACTGGATGAGGCCCACGAGGGGTCCCCCGAGCCTTTTTTGCTGACACAGGGGCAGGGAGATGCCGGGCCGCAGCCCGACAGAGAGAGATTTCAGGCGATGTTCGACGGGCTGAGGGAGGATCTGAGGAGAGAGAGAGAGAGGAGCTGAGAGAGGAGATGAGGAGAGAGAGAGATGAGATGAGGAGAGAGAGGGAGAGTATGCTGGCTGCCATGCGAGAGGAGCAGCGGATGGAGCGAGAGAGCGTTATTACTGCCGTCAGAGCTGAGATGCGAGAGCAGGCCCGCTGGGCCAACCGACGAGAGGCGAGGCGTCTGGCAGCGAGGGACGCCTACCATCAGGAGCACCTTGCTGCATGGACGGCCCATATCATGCATCCAGACGAGCCATTCATTGCACCCGCACGGCCAGCCACACCACCCTCCTCACCGGATGATGCCGGCACCAGCTCATGAGAGGACTGGAGGGGAGTACTTGACCTTTTACTTTTATTGCATACTATATTTTGTCTATTGAGGTCAATGTACGTCCTAAGTTTGGGGGGGGGGGTTTACTTTCAGTTGCTACATTCATTGCTGTACTGATTTTGTTGCACTTTTCATTACTTTGCGTTATTTTTTTTTCGATAGCCTTGCTTGTCTTGATTTTACTCTATTCGTGAATTTCTCGTGCTTCTATTTGTGTGATACTGATGTTACGACACTGTTTTTCTCTCTGAAGCAACGGTCGAGTTTTAGTCGCGTTGTAGTCAGTGATTTTTGTTTCTGCTTAGTATTCATTTAGGTCCGAATTTTTTCTCGTGATTGTAGAGGTCTTGGCGGATAAGAGAGGATACATACGTGTTTTAAAATCATCGTCGATACGTTTGGTTACATTTTTCGGTTAGCTAGTCGTCCTGTAACATAAGTCATGTTGGCACTTAGATTGAGTTTAGAATCGGTCAGTTTTTCCCAAAAGTCGAGATAATATTTGTTCTATGATGGGAAGTCTAGTAATTGGGGGTCACGTGACCCGTTGTTTACTCTCGCGTAAAACGATGACCCTGATTAGACTAGTGATTTAGAAATTTCACATGTGCCGATGATAGGGAGCCTAGTAACCGGGGGTATTCGCGTGACCCGTTGTTTACTCTCGCGTAAAACAGCGACCTTGATTCGGACATGCGGGAATTATATATTCGAGTTGTTTCTCCGCTGTAGAAGGGAACTTAGTAACTAGAAGCATCCATGTGCCCCATGCGTGTCTTTTACGTCAAACGGTTTCCCAATACATGAGAATGGAAGTTCCACCCTAGGATTATCCCGATGAAACATCCCGAGATCCGAACCTAGTGGTCAACTCGAATCAATTTCTTGAGCATATATATAAGGGAATACTGTCCGAAGATTATTTTTATGAAACTCGTGAAAATTTTGCCATTAGACTGTGGAACGAGGCGAACTAGCTTGTTTATTTTAGCCTTTCAAATTGACGGTCGATTTGATTCACGTTTGTTAATCTGTGAGCTAGATTTTCTTCATGAACGAGTGATTAGGACTGAACTTGGTTACTTTGTAGAATCAGTGTTCTGAGTGTAGCTCGCTATTACGATACTCGTATTATTCAGAGAGAATTTCAGGAAAGTATTGATTAGGTAGAGCACTATGAGTTGCACGATTATTCACGACATTTTTTTTGTTGAAATTAATTCTTTTTGCTTGAGGACAAGCAAAGGCTTAAGTTTGGGGGTATTTGTTAGGCGTATTTTTATACGCTTATTTATCATTATTTTGTGTTATTTTGGAGAGTGAATTTGCTTAAATGAGCTTTTAATGCCTTAATCTTGTATGTTTGTCAGGAGATTGAAGTCCGGAGGCTAAAACGAGGTGAAACGGGCGAAAACGGCAAATTTTGGCTGTGAGCCGCGGCACAAGGCAAGTGAGCCGCGGCACAGGAAGACAACCAGCGGGCACAAAGTAGACTGTACTCTGTGCCGCGGCACAGTCCAGGTGAGCCGCGACACAGATGAATTAAATGGCGCCCAGGCATCCAGCTGAAGGCAATGTGCCGCGGCAAAGATTTAGTGCGCCGTGGCACACTAGGCGGTTTTTGTATGCTCCGCGCGGATTTGGGCCGTTTCGAAGCCAGTTCTCGACCTACTCACACGGACGCGATTTGGAGACTGTTTAAAGCTATAAATAAGGGTTTAAGACCCTAATCAATGATCTTTTGATCTTTGGATCTTTGGGGAACTTGGAATTAGAGAATCGTGAGGAGACGGCAGAAGAGGAAGAGAAGCAGAAGACTTCAAGAGCAGAGGGCGGAAGCCGAAGAACGGAGGAATCCGAGCTTCATCTGCGTTTGATTTTCATGCTTCTATTTATTAATTCTGTATTTTCCTTTATTAGTATGTCAGGCTAAAACCCTAATCTAGGATTTTGATGAAACCTACGTTTTGATGGATTTGCTTGAGATTATCTAATTAATTACCTTTTTGTTAAGTTTTCCCAATCGTGTTTAATGCTTTCAATTATCTGGCCAATAGTTGTATTGTTTTAATCATTCAATTCGAATCGGGAGAGGAGAATTGGTGAGGAACTATTGGTGAGGACCGTTTTATTCTGTGAGATAGGAATATACTCATAGGAACTACGTGGCCTTTTGGAGATTTTATGCTTTTTGCCTATTGACGAATTAATTCACCTAGGGATAGAGTGCGTTATTCGCCCTTAGAAAAATCTATTGACCTAGGGAGAGGCGGTAGAATATATTAGCAATCTCCGCCTTCAATAAATTGGGAAAATTATTAACTTCAGATAATCGAGAGTAAATTTGGATAAACCGAGGTGGATTCAGAATCCTAGACTTATTCTTCATTTGATTCTCTTTCTCAAGTTATTGTTTTTACTGTTTAATCTTGTGTTAATTCTTTTAGTAATTAATCGCAAAACCCAAGTTCGATTGTTCAGATAAAACTAGAATACATAAAAATCGGTAGTTAGTGATTCAGTCCTCGTGGGAACGATACTCACTCATAATTTTATTACTTGTATACGATAACGTACACTTGCGTTCAACAAATATCGCAACAGTTACGCCCGTATGTTATGATGTTACGCCCGTATGGAGTTTCAGACTTCATTTTCAGCCCAGAAATTTCTTAGACTTTGCGTTTTTGCCCCAAATCTTCTTCGGATGATAACTTTTGATATATAACTCAGATTTTGAATCCGGAAAGACTGCCGAACTCGTCTCGGAAAGCCCTACAACATGAATACATAAAAATTCAACAAAGAGAATATTTTATAAACATGTTATTTCTTGAGTAAATCAGTAATTCAATCCGATTAAGACTAAATTTACATCATCATCCGATAAAAATAAAATTATTAAAAACTAATTAATTAAAAGCAAAAAACGAGTAGACTAGCTCAATTATGGGTGAAATTTATCGATACACACCATGGATAAGTGTATAAAACTGACACTTATCACCGCCCTGCTCAATTATTGGCTGTCTTACGTACGCTACGCTTCATTCGCGGCGTACGCTAATCTTGGCACATAACGTACGCTATGCTCACTTCGTAGCGTACGTTATCACGTGTTTGCATGTGAAAATAAATATGTTGATATTATCATGCCCATGGATACGAATATGAGAAACATCATACTTCGATTATCGATATCACAAATTCGAATAATACAGGGTTCAATTACAGATGAAATACTCAATAATTAATCCATATATTACAGAACATGCTTTCAACTTTATCTTTGCTTGAGTGTAGTATCAATGTATTGTAGATAGACTAATATAATTTTTGCGATCAATAAAAGTTAGAGACACATGCATACATAAACATTCCTAAGTACTATAAAATATTATTTGCTTGTCCAAAAAAAAATGCCCTCTATTTTAGATATATCTTGAAAAAAATCCATCTATTCCATTTTTTAAATATTTGTAACATGATTATACCAATTGTATTGATTCATGTAATTTAAAAATCTACGAATTTATTGGTTTCACAATTTCGCCTCAAAATTTTTTTTGTACAAAATCTATTTTCGATACGAAAAACTAGGAACCTAAAATCCAGGTTATACATTATATACAAAAATCTTTATTTGGCTAAGCCAGGCGCAAAAAAATGAATGTAGATTATTAAAAATAAATGAATTCTCGAATAAACTTCACACATTGAGTAAAGAGTAGAAAATAATAAAAAGGGCAAAAAATCAGGTTATATTTCATGCACGAAAATACTGATTTTGCCAATACGAGAACAAAAGGCTACAACATGTTCAATATAATATTCGCTTAATACCTGTCATGAATAGTGAAATATATATTGTCCAATGCTGCAGCAGATGATAAAATAATAAAATATGCAAAATATCAAAACTCCACACTATTGCATATCCACACATCAAAAGTCTACATCCACATTTACTGTTATCTTCTTAATATGAATATTTTTCTTCCTTTATTTTAATTGGCGAACAACACTTTTAGCAGTATATCCACTACTAAAAGAGTTGCTACGTAGACTAAAATATTTTCAAAGGTAAATCATCGACTACAAATATATAATATATATTGTCCAATATTTCCCTCACGTTTTCTTCCACTTTATTGCTATTTCCGTTCGTGTGTTTTTTAAGTATTTTAAGAAGTACAATATAAGTATCTAAAGAGAATTTCTTTTAACAATATAAAACTAGACTGGAAATAACGAACGTAAAACAACATCTATGGGCAACCCCGTGCATCACACGAGGTACAAAACTAGTATATATATCTATATATATGGATTGATTCAAATGAGCTCCTATATTTATTGTATAAAATAATAACCATTTACGATCCTTCAATCATGAATATCTACGGTGGATTCATCACATTGATGGATAAATTCATTCATAGTGTTGGTAGTCGATCCACCTTGGCATCCACTTAAGCGCTCCAGGCGGCCGACTAGCCGAGCAGATCCTGGAGCCGAACCGGTCATAGACCCGATTGTCTCGGACTCACAAAAAACCGGACCAGGCAGAGACATTCGAGCCGACCCGGAATCCAGACCGGAAGGGCCGAGCAGACCCTATATGAATACGCTCCGAACCATAATCATGAAAAAGACCGACCAGAGTAGCGGGAAGCTCGAGGGCCGACCCCGTTGTCGGTCGCAACAGATAAGTATCGCCAAAAGCCCGAAGAACAGGCAGACAGGACAATAGAAGAGGGCTGTCATGTCCCTTCCCAAAGCAAACTTAAGAAGGTGACACATGTCGAAGAAGTCGCCACACTGTGACAAATGTCATCAGCATATTCACCTGAATCTTCCTGCTGTCACCTCACGAATGGCTGACATTGCCTATATATATACCAAGAGAATGTACAATAAAAGGACTTTTCAAAAGGAGCGGAAAAAGATAGATAGAGAGAGAAAGAGAGAGAGATATAGAGAGAGAAAGAAAGAAAAGAGAAAAAAGGAAAATAAGACTTGTAATTAACAAGCACCAGCAGAATAGACCGGCCAAAATATTTTCGGCCCGGCTCTACTCTATCGAAAAGGTCATTAATAAAATTTAGTGATCAAACACCTTTCTTTTCGTTATTTTATTTTCTACGTGGCTTCGATCCATTCGTACAGATCAGCACACGTGACGTTGACCAAATCAGACGTCAACAGACTGGCGCTAGAAGGAGGGGAACCTCCGGGAGCTTGAGCGAGTCGCTCAAACTATGGCTACAAATTCTAACTATAATCAGCCCGCCACAAAGAAGGGAAATCCGTTCCAGTTGGCGGGACACTTTGGCATACCTTGCGTTCATCTGGGAATAACCACCCCCACCAAGGAATGGTGAGATGAAAGCATAGGAATCATCGTAACTATGAGTCGAAAGCATAGGAATCATCGTAATTAGAAGTTGAAAGCACAGGAGCCATTGTGACCATGAGTTCCTGCTCGACTCGACTGACCTTTTAAAGGTCATAACTCGAAGGATATCGAGTGCAGCTCAAAGTTCTAGAAAAATTCTCAAAGAATCCTCGTATCCTTCAAATTAAAGTTGCAATCAACATACACCATAATATCTGAAAACTCCTTCGGACTTCCCGACAGATCCTCGCAAAGACCCTGGTAATCCGGAAAGAATAATCTGTTGGGAGGCAGGCGAGAGGACTCAAACCATTATTGGACAAAGCTTAGGCTAAGATCAAGGGGAATCATTGGAGCCCGAGGAGTTTCCCGCATAAACGCCCAAACAGCGGTGCCAACGGTGAAATACGGAATTCGATATGACGAAGGAAGGGCAGAAAATGGAACATGTTGGTAAAACTGAAATAAGCAAAGGAATAATCTCTATAAGGAAAGAGGGGCCCGGCCGACCGAGTTACCAACAATCCTACAACTGCCGACCCAAGGAGAATCTCGCTGCAATCCGCACCGCCTTCGCTTGATCGGAAAACGCGGTCTGACATCCGGCCTGTCTGACGCCGAGCTCGGATGCGCCCCGGTAGAGCTGGTCTATGTACTCATACTAGCCCCCTGAATACAAGCGCAGGAATGGCCCTCGCCGGCCCCAACCGGCATTTGTTCTGCTCGACCGTTCGCTTAAGTTTTCTAGCCACCAGCTATAAAGCGGAACATGAGGCCCTCCGGGCCGACCTGAAAGTGGCAATCTCCTCCGATTTTGCTAACCTCACTATCTGCGGAGCAATCCGTGGGTAGGGGCCGATACGAGCCCAGGAAGCCCGGTTTGATCAATTCCTTCGATCCGGCTCGGACTTGGTGGTACGATCATCAAAAAACTGTAACACCCTCCGCGAACCAGGAAACGACCAGACCAACTCATCGGCAGCCGAACAACACGAGTTGCAAGGACGGACACGGCCTCCAGTTCCATGCCCCCAGCACAGCATGGTCCCCACAAAAATTAGGATACTTCAACCTTGACCCATCCGGGTCGCCATTGAAGGAGCCTTACGCAGGGGCATCCAGTCCTGTCAACAAAAGGCTTATTCGTGTACGCCCTCCGAAAGGGGCCCAAGCGGACAGCCCCTTCGGCGGCCCAGCATCGGCCCACAGATCGCTTCGACAAGGGTGTTACTGGTCGAGTCCGAGGAAGGTGCCCTTGGGCTGGGGTAAAGATACGCCCGTTGCCAAACCTTCACTTCTTAGATCTAAAACTCGTATGAAACCCACTTGCGTATATGGCCTACCGCCATTCGTCAAAGGGATGATCGTCGGAGTCGGCCTCCCCCGTCTAGAAGATGAAGTTGGGATAACAGTACGTAGTCGCCGCGATTGGTTATTTTGCAAAAGCGGGTCGGGGCCGAACCACTAGCGCGAACGGCCGAACAAAAAGTAAACAATCTTATATGAAAATCACTCAGGACCCCTTAGTCCGTCATATCCGATATAACCACAATGACGAGGAAAAATCTCAAGCGTTCTGCGACGACCTCCATATACGAAATGACTTATCCATGTCCCCCGATTCACAATCCAACGGACAAGCCGAGGCAATTAATACAATTATGAAACAGTACCTCAAGGCCCGCCTCGAAAAGCGCAAAAGGTCACGGCCTGAAGAACTCCCGGAAGACTTGGCAATGCATCGGCCCGCCACTTGAGAAATATCTTCGTAGCCTCCGGCACTGAGGCGATGACCCCGGTCGAGATTGGAGCACACGCCCACCGGAGAACCCATTTCCAAAAACAAGATCAATGTGACCCTAAACCCTAAAAACTTGGGCCTTATCACCAAAAACAGAACCGAGCAGAGAGGCGGAATACCATATATAAAGAAGACTTATAAGGTTCTTCATCGAAGCCTCCAGATCGAAGACCTCATTCTTAAACAAGTATTGGGGCCATATCCGGGACCTCCTGACCCCGAGTGGCGAGGACCGTACGAAAGTAACGAAGCCCCTCAGAACGGAGTTTGCTAGCTAGAGTATATGAATGACCAAAGATTAATTTATTTAACGAAGGCCACGCCCTTAGAAAGGTATTATCAATGATATTCAACTCTATTTTGTCTCTAATTTGAATGCACTATAAGACCGAGCACGCCTCGGCACCTCATAAGACCGGCCCATCCGGCACAATAAGACCGAGCTCGCCTCGGCACCTCGAATGACCGGCTCCTCCGGCACAATAAGACCGAGCTCGCCTCGGAACCTCGAATGACCGGCTCCTCCGGCACAATAAGACCGAGCTCGCCTCGGCACCTCGAATGACCGACTCCTCTGGCACAATAAGACCGAGCTCGCCTCGGCACCTCGAATGACCGGCTCCTCTGGCACAATAAGACCGAGCTCGCCTCGGCACCTCGAATGACCGGCTCCTCCGGCACAATAAGACCGAGTTCGCCTCGGCACCTCATAAGACCGGCTCCTCCGGCACTACAAATCCGAGTTCGCCTCGGCACCTCATAAGATCGGCCCACCCGGTACTACAAGTCCGAGTTCGCCTCGGCACCTCATAAGACCGGCCCATCCGGCATAATAAGACCGAGCTCGCCTCGGCACCTCGAATGACCGGCTACTCCGGCACAATAAGACCGAGTTCGCCTCGGCACCTCGAATGACCGGCTCCTCCGGCACAATAAGACCGAGCTCGCCTCGGCACCTCGAATGACCGGCTCCTCCGGCACAATAAGACCGAGTTCGCCTTGGCACCTCATAAGACCGGCTCCTCCGGCACTACAAATCCGAGTTCGCCTCGGCACCTCATAAGACCGGCCCACCCGGCACTACAAGTCCGAGTTCGCCTCGGCACCTCATAAGACCGGCCCATCCGGCACAATAAGACCGAGTTCGCCTCGGCACCTCGAATGACCGGCTCCTCCGGCACAATAAGACCGAGCTCGCCTCGGCACCTCGAATGACCGGCTCCTCCGGCACAATAAGACCGAGTTCGCCTTGGCACCTCATAAGACCGGCTCCTCCGGCACTACAAATCCGAGTTCGCCTCGGCACCTCATAAGTCCGGCCCACCCGGCACTACAAGTCCGAGTTCGCCTCGGCACCTCATAAGACCGGCCCATCCGGCACAATAAAACCGAGCTCGCCTCGGCACCTTGAATGACCGGCTCCTCTGGCACAATAAGACCGAGCTCGCCTCGGCACCTCGAATGACCGGCTCCTCCGGCACAATAAGACCGAGTTCGCCTCGGCACCTCATAAGACCGGCTCCTCCGGCACAATAAGACCGAGTTCGCCTCGGAACCTCATAAGACCGGCCCATCCGGCACAATAAGACCGAGATCGCCTCGGCACCTCATAAGACCGGCCCACACGGCACTACAAGTCCGAGTTCACCTCGGCACCTCATAAGACCGGCCCACCCGGCATTACAAGTCCGAGCTCGCCTCGGCACCTCATAAGACCGGCCCACCCGGCACTACAAGCCCGAGTTCGTCTCGGCACCTCACAAGACCAGCCCGTCTGGCATAATCAACAAAGGGTGAACAGAAAAGCGGCCAGACCAACCGGGCCCGAGCACAGAAAAAAGCAACAAAGGCCACAGAAAGATTTCATTCATTCAAAATAAGCCATCCCATATCAGAATACAAAAGAAATCAAGGAAAAAACGGCACGCAGGCCATACATGGAATAAAACAAAAATCTACTCGACCCTATCCTCCTGACCGGCCGCCTGAGAAGACTGTCCTTCCCCTTCGCCAGACGGAATCACCACTGGATCTTCGACAACTTCGGTGACCTTCGGCTCATCATCTCCGAGAGTTTCAACCTTCAGGTCGGCCACCTGAGACTTTACATAGGCCTGGACCTCCTCAACGGTCTTCCCCTCCTTCATGAGATCCAATATCTTATAACAAGTGGAGACATAGTTAAGGTTGATCAGCTCCTCGTACTCGGGTGTCGTCTGGAAAGCAGCCGCCCCGTCGGCAAGGCCCTTGGCATAACCCGCAGCTTCACAAGTTTGGACCTGCTCGGTCAATTGCTCAAGCTGGGCCTTAGTACTTTGCAAATGGGCCTCGTACTCGGCCCGGATATCCAGGCACCGTTTTTGCGCCTTCTCGGCCGCCGTGGCCATCTCGTCAGCCTTCCTTTTCCAGATATTGGCCTCAAAGGCCCGGCTCTCCAGAAGCTCCATCTCACCCTTCAGAGAGGTCATCTCCTCCTCCAAAGACTTGATAAGCGAATGGCAGAGATGGTGCTCCTCATGTAAGGCCTTGAGATCGGCCTCTGCCTTTTTGTGTTTCTCAACCAAGGTCATCAGCTCCCCAGCGGCCTTCACATAGGTGCACAACGCCCGGCCCAAAATAGCATTTCCAAATTGGATCTGCTCATCCGGACCCATGTCGTTGGTCACCATCTCCATTTTCGGTGTCCAACCCAAAATGGGGACATGGCTGGACTCAACCACCGCTGGAGGGACCCGGTCGAGCATCTCGGCGGTTGGGGTGGCTGCCCGGATGTAGTCAAGGAACCAGCGCGGTCGCCGTCCCTTCATCTGGGCACAAGGTTCTTCCCGATCCTTATTTACCGGAAGATAGTGGCCCTCCAAATCAATCGCCGGCTCCTTACCCTTCGCACGGCCCGTCCGTACAGGGCTCGGGGCGGGCACAGCAATCTCCGGAATAGGGAAACCCCCGGCCCTGGTCACACTATCCTCAGGCCCGGCTTCTACTCTCTTCCGCTTGCCCGAACGCTCCCTACGCTCGGCGGCCTCGGCAGCCAGCCTCGCCACCCGCTGCGCAGGCGTCTCTTTCCGTCCCGACGAACTCCTTCCCCTAGGGACTGGATAAGAAAGATGTGTCAAAAAAAAGGGGCTACCTGACGAAGACATTCTGCTCGGGTTAGTTGATTGAAGTCCCGCGGCCCAAAGGTTATCCTCAGTGACCAGAAGATACGACTTCCTCCGATCAGCAGGAAGGTCCAAGAGCTGTTCAATCCGGTCGTCGAACAAGGAGGAGGTCTCTGAAGCCGGGATACGTTCTGCACAAACAATAAATTATGAGCGTTAGACAAAAAAGGAACAACAATAAAGAACACGACACTTACTCATTTTCGCAATAAAGTGTTCTGGGACCCAAAGCTCGGCGTCTATTATGCCAGGTTCCCACTCATCAACCGAGCTCATCCACGGCCCCCCTACATAGAATCACTGTTCTTTCCAACTATGTATGGTCTCCGGCGCATCCACCAATTCTTTATACATCGCATGCCGGGCTGTCAAGTAAAACCAGCCAGAACCAGATCGGCCGACAGACCTCTATAGGAAGAGACTGTTAATCTCTTCAAAACTGGGCTCGGTCCATCCATGCTGACTGAAAAGAATCAAAAGACCCACCATCCGAGCCCAAGAATTCGGATGAATTTGAGCAATACAAAGGCCCCACTGCCTTAACCACCAGGAGAGTACCAACGGAAGAGGAAACCTCAGCCCAGACAACAGGGAGCGGTAATACACCGCCGTGCATCCGACAGGAGGGGTGTGAGGTCTCTCCTATGGATCCGGAACAAACATCCGCACCACCGCAGGTATCTTAAATCGCTCCCGCCAAGCCTCCAACTTCCCGTCGGTGACTGTGCTGCGTATCGAGGCCGAATCCCATTCCGCCTCAACAAAAGGAGACGACCGAGGCCGAACCCAGGCCCAAGTCTCGCCAACCGCCGTCAACGGCGTCACCACCTCCACGTCTCCAGAATCTGCATCTCCAGAATCCGGCGATCTTGCGACCTCGCCGCCATCTTCGTCGCTCCAGTCAACGAGAGCGTCACCCATCGACAGATCCGCCACTCCCGTGCGGTCCGTAGACACAGTCAACTCCTCCGCCGCATCCCTCCGCTCCGACATCATAAAATGGGAAAAAGAGGAGGAAAAGCAAGCCTACCGGGAAAATCTGTGAAATCGGAGAAGAAGAAATATTGCCGGAAAAAATCTTTCTCTGCAACAACACGTAAAAATAGCGAAAGAAGCAATAGGGAAGAAGACTCTCTATATTTATAGGATGAAACCGGGGCATTAAATACGAAAGCACATGAAGCAGCGATTCATAATCATCACGAAGATCAAAGACGCGTGAGACACCACGACGAATTACGTCCCGCCACGCGTCTCCGTCACTATGACTCTTGAAGATCCCGAAGTCAAATCGACACGACTCTCAAAGATACGTCCTTTCAATAGATCTTATCCACCCCCAAACCGGATCGACCTCAATCTGAAACGATTCCAGCACCGGCCAACCCGGCTCGGCCCTGGACTCGGGGGCCCTTGTTGGTAGTCGATCCACCTTGGCATCCACTTAAGCGCTCCAGGCGGTCGACTAGCCGAGCAGATCCTGGAGCCGAACCGGTCATAGACCCGATTGTCTCGGACTCACAAAAAACCGGACCGGGCAGAGACATTCGAGCCGACCCGGAATCCGGACCGGAAGGGCCTAGCAGACCCTATATGAATACGCTCCGAACCATAATCATGAAAAAGACCGACCAGAGTAGCGGGAAGCTCGAGGGCCGACCCCGTTGTCGGTCGCAACAGATAAGTATCGCCAAAAGCCCGAAGAACAGGCAGAAAGGACAATAGAAGAGGGCTGTCATGTCCCTTCCCAAAGCAAACTTAAGAAGGTGACACCTGTCGAAGAAGTCGCCACACTGTGACAAATGTCATCAGCATATTCACCTGAATCTTCCTGCTGTCACCTCACGAATGGCTGACATTGCCTATATATATACCAAGAGAATGTACAATAAAAGGACTTTTCAAAAGGAGCAGAAAAAGATAGATAGAGAGAGAAAGAGAGAGAGATATAGAGAGAGAAAGAAAGAAAAGAGAAAAAAGGAAAATAAGACTTGTAATTAACAAGCACCAGCAGAATAGACCGGCCAAAATATTTTCGGCCCGACTCTACTCTATCGAAAAGGTCATTAATAAAATTTAGTGATCAAACACCTTCCTTTTCGTTATTTTATTTTCTATGTGGCTTCGATCCATTCGTCCAGATCAGCACACGTGACGTTGACCAAATCAGACGTCAACACATAGGATTCGAAAAGGTCACAAAAGTTTTCATAGTTTGAAATTCATAACATTTCGCAGCGAATTCATAGTAGAATTCATATTGTTTTTATCATAACTCATTTTATATAATAGTTGTAGTTCTTATAATAACCACTCTCGATATATATCCATTCCCCCTCACTCTCTCTCTCTCTCTCTATCTATCTATCTATCTATCTATCTATCTATCTATATATATATATATATAAAGGCTTTATTTTCAGAACTCTCTTAAGTGCGAGAACTGCGAGAACTCCTCTAAGCCAATGAGATTTTTTTAAATATTAAAAAATATTATTAATTCAAAAGGGTATTATAGTAAAATTCAATTTTTATTACGGGAGATAACCCCTATTGATGATAACCCCTACTATAATAGCCCCTACTGATAATAACCCCTACTATATATAACCCCTACTATATAGTAGGGGTTATGATCAGTAGGGGTTGTATGCATTGACATGATGTACATTGTGTATTATTAGGAGAACAAAAGGTGATTCTCGCAGTTCTCGCACTTAACAGGGTTCTGAAAATAAAGTTACACTATATATATACTAGTGTATAGCCCGTCGAAACTCGACGGATAATCACTTTATATTGTAATTATAAATAAAATCCTAAAAATAATTTAATACTTTGTTAGGATTCAGCCACTTACAATCGTACCACAGCGAAACACACCAATAAACAGAAATAATGAAGATGAAATTCAGCCACCCGAACTCATTTAGAATTTATGTACTTATACTCGTCCTAAACCTGATCGAAAGATAATTTTACTACTTATTCCAATTCAAAACTCATATAGTAACACATGAAACAACGAATGTATACAACAAATATTCAGACCTATTTTAAATCTTTATACTCATATTCATCAAAACCAAACCAAACCAAACCAAACATACCCAGTATATCCCGCTCAGAGCAGGGTCTGGGGAGGGTAAGATGTACGCAGACCATGCCCCTACTTATTACGATAGGGAGGCTGTTTCCGTGAAGACCCCCAGCTTAGTGCACAGCAGAATCTTGTGTGATAAATACAAAGGAAAACATATGATTCGAAAAAGCTCGAGACCATACCTGAGCCCATGGCTTGATCCACATGGGACTTACCTAAGCGGAATTTGGCTACTTCACTCCCGATGAACGCTGCTCTAACAAAAGAGAGATTGGCTCTGCGCACAACTCCCTGTCAAACATACACCACACGCAAAGACAATAGGATAAAATATACAATAAAAGTAAAAATGCAACGCTCTAGGTCAAAGCTAATCGAGACAACCCAACTATACTCATATTCATCAAACTCGATTAAAAGATAATTAATTATTCGTTTATATCCCATACTCCTATATAATATCCGCTAATTATTCAGCGTATTTAAATTTATGTAATTTGAATAACTAAATATAAGTTGCTAAAGTAATTAATTGGTTAATCCATCTCAATGAAGACTCAAATATTGTAAAATAAAGATAAAGAATATTATGAATGACAAAAAAATTAAAAGTTAAATTCCTAGTATAATGGTAGAATTATATGATCTTCAAAAATATTTTATAATTTATATACCTATATTTTGATGTGGGATTCAAGATTTTAGATAAAAAAGAATAAAAAAATAAAAAAACTTCATGTAGGAGAGAGAGTTAATGTGGTACTCTGAACTCATATTGCTATTAAATACTTTATATATTTATTTGTAGGTGAAGATAATCGAGCTTATTAAAAAATATATAAATATAGAATTAATATTTATGCATATATAAATTAGATAAAAAAATAAATATGTACATAATTGGCCAATGAGCTTTAATTAATAATTTGCCAATTTTAATTTTCTAAAAGAATAAAATAATTCATTTGACCAACTCAATAGATGGTCAAATTAAACTGGTAGTGTAAAATAATTATGGATAAAATACATACTTATTTTAAATAGTTATTTAGTTATTCAGTGAATGGAGTGTCATTAAAAATCAAGATGGGTAGAAGATTTAAATAAATAAGAATCTAAAAAATATAAAATACCATGTATAAGAGAGTTAATGTGGTGCTCCGGATACGTAAAGGTATATATATATAATAAAATTATATTTTAAATCAAATTTATTAATGCAAAAAACTCGCCAATTATACTTATTAGTTAGGTTCAGCCATTCGGAGTTACTCACCGTAGTAGAACACAACGAAAACCAAAAAGATGAGGCAGGAATTCAGCCACTCGAACCTGTTTATAATTTATATAACCATACTCGTCCAAAATCTGACTTAAAGATGAATTTACTACACATTTTTATCCCCAATCCATATAATGATACCCGAAACAATACAACTAAGGTTCAATCATCTGAAACCAATTTATATATTATATACCTATACCCGTTCCAAAAAAATAATTTTAGTACATGCCCCCCTCACAAATCTGTATAGTTATATGCTCTAATTGCCCAAATCTATTAAAATATACAAAATCTAAATAATTAAATTAAGTTGTTATAATAACTGGTTGTTACGTCTGGCTTTAAAAAAATTTCAAATTTGCTCAAATTATTATATATTGATAAATAAATTAAATTAAATGTCAATATATTAGTCAAATTAATTTTTTAATACAAAATATAAATGGCCAACTTAATGATTTGTCAAATTATATTTTTAATAAAAATAATATTATTTATTTGCCAACTCGATAATTGGTTAAATTAATTGGTGATGAGAAATATGATGGTAAAATACATATTGATTATATGAATGAATTACCCAAATCTATTAAAAACTATGAAATCTACATAATCAAATATAAGTTGGACAATAATTTTCTTTTATTATTTTTTTTTTCTTTTTTGTCTTCGGTTCTCCAAGGTGAGTTTAGCATTGTTAAAATAATTAGTTGTTATGTCTGACTTTAACAAAATTCAAATTCGCTTAAATTGTTAGACATTGATAAATTGGACAAATTAAATTAAATAATAATAAAAAAATTCAAAAAAATAAGATTATTTATTTGATCAATTCAATAATTGCCTAAAATTCATTTTCAATAAAATAACAATATTTATTTAGCCAACCCAATAATTGATCAAATTAATTGCATATGAGAAATGTGATGGTAAAATACAAATCAATTATATATATATATATATGTAAGTAAAACTTTTTTAATATCAGAGAAAGTTGTTATGTCTATACAGAAAAAATATTGATCAAATTAGAATTTTCAATAAAAGTAAAACTATTAAGTGATGGTGCAAAATAATTGTGAGGTGCAAAAATGCATATTGATTGTGAGTATTTATTTAGGTTATCCAATCGATGGAGTCTTGTTTAAAACGATGTGTGATTAAATTTATATATAAGTACGATTAATACAAACATAATAATTGGCCAAAAATTTTCAATAGAAATAAAACTATTCATTTAGCTTAAGAATCGGCCAAATTAATATTAGCCAAATTATTTTTCTCAATAAATTTAAAACTATTAAACATGCAAAGTAATTATGGAGTAAAAAATAACATTAATTTAAAATATTTATTTAACACCCCAATCAACAGAGCCTCATTTAAGATCGACGTGGTATTCAAAATTTTAGATAAATACGATTAACACAAATTTGATAATTGGTCAAATTAGATTTTTAAATAAAAAATAAAGTAAATTATTTAATAATTGATATTGTTAATATTAGCCAAACTAAAATTTTCAATAAAAATAAAACTATTAAATAAAACATATGTGATATTTAAATTTTAGAAAAATAAATTAATATAAAATTAATAGTTGATCAAATTAATTTTTAACTAAAAAATTTAACTATTTATTTATCTAACTTGATAATTGGACAAATTAAACACAGTAACAATAAAATTCATAAGCTTTTGTGTGAAATATAAATATGGGATTGAAAAATACACATTGAATTCTAAATATTTATCTAGGTTCTTCATTGGTGAAGTTCTATTTTAAATCAATGTAGGACTCAAGACAATGAATTCTAATTATTTAGATTATCTTTCGGTTAAGTAATATTTAAAATTAATATAAATTTAATAACTGTCCCAGTTAAATTTTCACTAAAAATTTAAACTATTTATTTGTCCAACTTAATAATTAGCCAAATTAAACATAATAAAAATAATATTCTTAAGCTTGTGTGTAAAATAACTATGTGGTTGAAAAAGGGTTATTATACAAACAGGTTACTAAAGTTTACTAAAAAATGCAATTTTGTTACTAAAGTTTATTTTGTTACAAATAGGTTACTCAAGTTTTCGGGTTTGTCAACTGGGTTACTCAAAGATTAAAATCTTACACAAATGTAACTGCGAGAGTGAGCAACCAGATGATTACCGGTTCCCCTTGTCCACGTCAGCACCATAGTTTTAAATGTTACAAAGAAGTTACTATAGTTTACGGGGTTATTAAATAGGTTACTGAACTTTACAAAAGTTACTATGCGTGTTTTTTTTCTTTTTTTTTTCTTTTTTTTCAAAAAAAATAAAAAATAAAATTTTCTAGGAAAAACTTTATCTTTTCGAAAAAAATATTATTTATGGAAATTTTTTATTTCTTCCGAAAAAATTAAAAATATTTTACGGAGAAATTTTTTTTTGGCAAAAATATTTTTCAAAAAAATTTATTTTCTGGAAAAAATTTATTATTTTTGAAAAAATAAAATTATTTTCTGGAGAAATATTATTTTTGGCAAAAATATTTTTCGAAAAAAGTTATTTTACGGAAAAAATATATTATTTTTTCAAAAAATAAAATTATTTTCGGATTTTTATATTTTTAAAAAAATACTTTTGCGAAAAATAAAAAAATATTTTCTAGAAAAAAATAATATTCGAAAAAAATTATTTTCTGAAAAATATATTTTTTAAAAGAAATGTATTAGCCAAACACTTTTTTTATGAAATATTGTGTAGGTAGTTTTTTTATATGCTGCAATCACCCCTAGGTATAAGTCAAACCCTAAGTCATTTTTTTTTTTTAAAAAAAAAATCCACGTTGGCAATGTAACCGGTATCAATGGGTTAAAACATCTTTAGTTACTTAAGTAACCGATTACAAAACTTTAGTAACCTATTTGTAACAAAATAAACTTTAGTAACAAAATTGCATTTTTTAGTAAACTTTAGTAACATGTTTGTATAATAACCCGGTTGAAAAATACACATTGATTTTAAGTACGTATTTAGGTTCTCCATTGGTGGAGTCCTATTTTAAATCGATGTGGGATTCAAGATATCGAATTCTATTTATTTGAATTGTCCATCAGTTAAGTATTATTTTAAATTGATGTGGAATTCAAGATTTTAGATAAATTGGAATCCAAAATTAAGAGAATGTCACGTAGGAGAGGGAATTAATCTAATGCTTCGAATTCGTAATGATATTATTAATGTAAATTTAATAATTGGCCCAATTAAATTTTCACTAAAAATTTAAACTATTTATTTGTCCAACTTAATAATTAACCAAATTAAACACAATAAACAGAGTATTCTTAAGCTTGTGTGTAAAATAACTATGTGGTTGAAAAATACACATTGATTTTAAGTACCTGTTTTAAATCGATGTGGGATTCAAGATATCGAATTCTATTTATTTGGATTGTCCATCAGTTAAGTATTATTTAAATTGATGTGGGATTCAAGATTTTAGATAAATAGGAATCCAAAATTAAGAGAATGCCACGTAGGAGAGAGAATTAATCTAATGCTTTGAATTCGTTGTAATATCCGCAATTTCGGATTTCCGGTAATTTTCATTTTTCGGCGGAGGTCCGTTTCGAAAACTCGCTTTTGACCGTTTCGTCATTCGGAGAATATTTAATTCTGCACTTTTTGTCATCCGAGTTCGTTTCGGTGCTGCTTTGTTGAGTTCCGTGCTTTTTAGCGACTTTTCCGCGCTTGAGTTCGGTTCTTGCGAATCTCGTTCGAAACTATCGTTTGGGATTTTTCGTAAGTTCATTTAACGTTGTTATACGTGTTGTGAGCTTCGGTTTGATTATTCGTTGTCGTATGGTGATTTTCGGGCATTTGGGCCATTTTCGTAATTTCCCAAAGTTTGGGGTAATTACCTTCCGTTGTCGAATTTCGAGCCTTCGGGTAGTCGGAATCGTGTGTTCTACTAGCTCTTAGATTCGTCTTTGTGAGTACTTCGTAACCGTATCTTCGGTTCATATTCAGGTTCGGGTTTCGGTGTCGTTTTGTTGAGTTCAGGATTACTAAACGACTTTTCTAAGTATGAGTTCGGCTTTGTAAAAATCACCATAAATTCTTGGAAACTTCAAAAATTCTTAATCTTTGCAACATTATAGAGCATCAAGTTAGCTTTCCAATGATTCAAACGGTGAGTCAATCGGAGTCCAGGCGAAGGAGTTATGGTCGAAATAGCCAAGACTGCACGGTGTGCCTTTTTGGTGTTGAAGGGGGCTGTACCGTGTGCCGCGGCACACTCAGGCTGTGCCGAGGCACTAAGCTGATTCCTGGGCGTTTTTGGTGGCCCTGGGCCGCGGCACACTTGCCCTGTGCCGCGGCACACAGTGCAGATCAGCCTATTTAATGGCCTGGACTGAGTTATCCGGCCATTTCTCATTTTTTCCTTCGTTCCTTCGCGATTTCTTCAGCATAAATGGATGGATTTGAGTAAGAGAATCATAGAACAACACGTTTTGGAAGTTTGATTCATGGATTAACATCATATTCCACCCGGATCGAAGGTAAGAACACCTAAACTCTTGGTTTTGGGAATTTTTGAGGTTTCTTGATGTTTTGGCCGATTTGATTGGTTTTAGTTTAGATTATTGTTAGAACATGGTTGTATACTCGAAATCATCCATTACCCCTGAAGTTTTGTGAAACGAATTTGAGTATTACCTTGAATAATCGATTGAATTGGACTATGCCCTCAAGGTGTCCGATAAAATGCTTCAATGAGTAGAACTTGGGAAGTTCCATACATTTTCGTAGAATTGTGATTGAATTGACATCGTTGTGACTTAGGAGCGAATTCTTGTGAAGAACTCGAGTCGGAACCCTTCCGTTCGTTGACTTCTTTGGGGTTCGAGCTTCCCGGTCGAACCGTGTTCTTCGGAGCGTACGGTAGCGGTTATTAAGGCAAGTATCTTACTATACGACTTGTATCTTGCGACTAGTAATTACGTATGAGATGTATAATGACTTTGCTTGCCTTCGTAAATATGTTCCGTTGAGTTGGTTGTGTTTTCCGCAATTTGAAGGCTTTGTGATAATAGTGTTATATCAGTATACGTGTTAGGCGTTGTGCCATTTGTGCAGGAATGCGACGTACATATGGGATGGTTGTACACTTGGTTGTACAATGTATTGTGTACCGAATGTGTGTTATGTTGGTTAAATGTCGTTGATTGATGATAGTTGTTGCGAGTGTCGAGGTTGTGTTATTTGCGTGCAATGTACGATTTTGTGGTGATCAAGGTGATTGATTAATTGTGCTCATTGTTGTATGTAATGTGAATGTGAATATGTGTGACCGCTAAGTTCACTCGTGTTGGTTCGACGGGACCTACGAGGATTCGTGGCAGTGGACTACGGGATCAGAACTTAGTGAGGTACTGAGGTCCAATCGTGCTGGTCTGACGAGGCTTACGATAACGCATGGCAGTGGACCATGAGTTTCGGACACAGTGCGTCCAACCGGGTGAGCTCGACGGGGCTTACGGTGACACGTGGCAGTGGACTACGGTGTCAGGACTGTGTGTGTGATTGTTGTGATTGATATAGTCCGTGCGGGTTGTTATGCCTACGGAGACACGTGACAGTGGATCACGGTGTCGGAATTGGTTATGTTTGGTTAATAGTCCGTGTGGGTTGTTGAACCTACGGAGACACGTGACAGTGGATCATGGTGTCGGAATTGATTATGTTTGTTTAATTGTGCGTGATGTAGTCCGTGCGGGTTGTTGAACCTACGGAGACACGTGAGAGTGGATCACGGTGTCATGAGCATGATACTTTTCAAATCAAAGTTTTTACAGGAAAAGTTTTAAGAAAGAATGTTGGGCCGAGCCCCACGAGATTTATGGAAATGTTTCCGGTATTGTAAACTGTTGAATTATGAAACAAGTTTTGGGTTAAGGCCCTTAAGTTTTTCGAAAGGTTTTGTGAATCAGGACTTGAGGTCTTAAGGTTCTTGAAATTTTTAAAAATTCCCGAGATGATAATCTTATTTTCGAATGCTTCATAGCTTATCTTCTCTTGTGAAAACCTCCCGGGAATATTTGATACTTGATTATTATATTTGATCACGATTATTAATTGCTTGTTACATTTCGTATGATTTGATACTTGCACTAGTAAAACAGTGGAGTTTTACTAACCCCCGAGTAATCGGGGGTGGATGTCTGTTTTGCGTCGGTACATGCAGATTCAGGGGAGCACACAGGATTGGCACAAGAGGATGACGAGTGCGATACTAATCATGAGTCGAGAGTTATTTTGATTTTTGTTGTGTTGTCGAGTTGATTTGTCTTCCGCAGTATTGTATTTCGACCCCTGTGTGGGTAATGTTATTTAAGTCGGTTTATCGATTGGGTTGTGTGACCTCATGGTGTATTCACGTGTAAGTGACCATATCGGTCTGTATCATTTTATTGTCTGACCCTGGTCGGGAAAGCATTTGGTTGTTTATGGATGTTTAGCCTGGTAGATCCTTGTGGAAAGGGTCTACGGCGTGTAATATTCCCCTACGGTTTTGGGGATGTTACATTCGTAACGCTATTGTAATACCCGTAATTTCGATTTCCGGTAATTTCTTTTTTTTTTGGAGAAAGTCCGTTTTGACGACTCTCTCATGACCGTTTCGTCATTTCGAGAATGATTAATTCTGCACTTTTTGTCATCCGAGTTCGTTTCGGTATCGTTTTGCTGAGTTCAGAGCTTTTTAGACGCTTTTCCGCACTTGAGTTCGATTCTTGCGAATCTCGTCCGAAACTATTGTTTCGAGTTTCTCGTAAGTTCATTTAATGTTATTATTCTTGTTGCAAGCTTTGGTTTGGTGTTTCGATTGCGTATCGTGATTTTCGGACGTTTTGGGCCATTTTCGTAATTTCCCAAAGTTTTGGGTAATTACTTCCGTTGTCGAATTCCGAGCCTTCGGGTGGTCGGAATTGTGTGTTCTCTTATCTCTTAGATTCGTCTTTGCGAGTACGTCGTAACCGTATCATCGATTCGTATTCAGGTTCGGGTTTCGGGGTCGTTCGGGCCGTCGGAGTTGGCCCTACCGACATGGCCGGCAACTGGGCCAGTGGCATCGCCGAGTCACGGCCGGTAGTGCTCGGCAGCTTCTAGCCGAGTCACGGCCGGTAGTGCTCGGCAGCTTCCGGTCGAGCAGGCCGTACCGTGGGGCCGCGACACATGCCGGCAGGGCCGCGGCACACTCTGTGGCATTTTTCGGCCAAACCGACTGTACCGGGTGCCGCGGCACACGCCGGCCGGGCCGCAGCACACTGCCGACCACTGGGAGCCATTTTTAGGCCTGTGCCGCGGCACACTGTGCAGCCTATTTAAGGCTCAGCAGTCGTTTTTTTCGCCATTTTTCTCCTTCTTCTACTTCTCTTCCGTGGTTGGGGTTGTTCCTATCATGGAGAGATGCTGTTGGTCAATAAATACATGAAGTCTTGGAGTTCATATCATCAATCATCCATCCTATAACATCCTTTGATCGAGCGAATCACGTCAGATTTTCTAGAAATCTAATTTTGGGGATTTTGGGTATTTTGTTCGATTTCGTCCGTTTAATCCGATTTAACTTAGGATTGTGATGGATTGATGATTATTTGGATGTATTGTATCATTTCCCTTGTTAACCCATGGTTGGATCGTATCGATTCATTGTTTTGGTCGAGTTCTTGACCGACGCCTCGAAGGTGTCCGGTAAAATGTCATAGAGGGGTTTTCGGGCGTTCTACGATTATTCTTCCTCGTATGATCGATGATTTATTGAATTTATGTTGTTAGGGTCGAATTCTTGTGAAGAACTCGAGTCGGAACCCTTCCGTTCATTGTCTTCTTCGGGGTCCGAGCTTCCCGGTCGAACCATGTTCTTCAGAGCGTTTGGTAGCGGTCATTAAGGCAAGTATCTTATTATACGACTTGTATGTTGCGACTAGTAATTACGTATGATATGTATGACGATTTTGCTTGCCTCCGTAAATATGTTCCGTCTGAGTTGGTTGTGTTTTCCGAAATTTGAAGGCTTTGTGATAATAGTCATATATTGGTATACGTGTTCGGCGTTGTGCCATTTGTGCAGGATTGCGATGTACATATGAGATGGTTGTACACGTGGTTGTGCAATGTACTGTGTACCGAATGTGTGTTATGTTGGTTAAGAGTCGTTGTGATGATCATGATATTTGTGTTGTTTTGGTTTACATACTTGATTGTACATTTCGGTGTAATGTGGAATGGCTTGACATTTAATGATTATGAGTTGTGTCGTGTCGATGTGTGTGCGTGTGATCCAGGTAGGGTCTGACGAGGCCTCTGGAGTTCGGTACATGATGTGTACGAACAAGGTGTGTGATCCAGGTAGGGTCTGACGAGACCTCTGGAGTTCGGTACATGATGTGTACGAACGATGTGTGTGGCCGGGTAGGGTCCGTTGAGGCCTCCGAAGTTCGGTACATGATGTGTACGAACAGTGTGTGTGGCCGGGTAGGGTCCGTTGAGACCTCCGGAGTTCGGTACATGATGTGTACGAACAGTGTGTGTGGCTGGGTAGGGTCCGTTGAGGCCTCCGGAGTTCGGTACATGATGTGTACGAACAGTGTGTGTAGTCCGGGTAAGGTCCGTCGAGGCCTCAGGAGTTCGGTACATGATGTGTACGAACAATGATCATGTAGCAGTGATTGTTCGGGTAACATTTTAAATGTGGATCTCGGACTCATTGTAACACCCCCAATCCACTCAGGGATATTACATGCCGTAGACCCTCTCCTCGAGGATCTACCAGGCTGATAACTAAAATCGAACATCTAAACATCGCCTTTAAGGCTAAAATGACTCAGTAGACCGACTTGGTCTTTCAATAATAACATACAACTCAATTCCAAACACATACCCACGCAGGGGTCCAAATACAATAAACTCCCGTACAACGGGGAAAAGATACTGCAGCGGAAAAGAAAATACAACTAGACCAATACGACATCAACGGATCCTCGTGTGATTAGTATCGTTCATCTTTCATCATCCTTCGTGCCGACCCTGTGCTATGCTCCAAAACCTGAATGCAAAAATAGACATCCACCCCCCGAATACTCGGGGGTTAGCAAAACTCCACTGTTTTGCTAGTGCAAGAACAAAGTGCAAATACGAGCCATACAATTCACATTTCACAAATAACAATAACCAGGAATCCTTAAAAATCCAAACGTGACGAAAAGTACTTCCCGAGGCAAGAGTTTGGTAAAACATTCTAAAACCGAAAGGTCACAAATCAAGGGAAAACAATTTATAAAACCGTTTAAATGCCATCGAGAGTTTTGATAGAAAACAACTTAGGATTATCAAATCCTTATCTTTCCAAAAATCAACGAGTCACAGTCACCCAAATGTTTTGTTTTCGCAAATAGAAAACCGACAATAATACGGTGGTTGAAACCCACGTCACGCGTCCTCGACGGACATAAAATACACACGCACCCGTGAAGTTTCACTCGTGAATCCAGGTCGAAGCCAATGGAATTCCCTCCGTGGCCTCGTCGAACCCTCCCGAGGTGAGCAAACACATTCACAAAACATAAGCAACCTCACTCGTGAATCCAGGTCGAAGCCAATGGAATTCCCTCCGTGATCCCATCGGACCCTCCCGAGGTGAGCGAAAAACAATCACAAAATATACACACGTAGCGGTGAAGTTTCACTCGTGAACCCAGGTCGAAGCCATTGGAATTCCCTCCGTGGTCCCGTCGAACCCTCCCGAGGTGAGCAAACACATTCACAAAACATGTACACGCATCGCCTAGGACCGGGACGAAGCCACAAATCCCACTCTGTGATCCCGTCGGACCCCCCCGAGCTGGCTAGCAAAATACTCAAGCACCACACGGCGCCTAGGACCGGGACGAAGCCACGAATCCCACTCCGTGATCCCGTCGGACCCCCCGAGCTGGCTAGCGAAATAATCTCAAGCACGAGTAACATATCACACCAAGGATTTCCAAACAATTCACCCAGAGGCATCAAACACTCAGTAAAAAAACACGTCAAACCACAATGCACCGAAATGAAACAATATACATCCACACGCAAATACCAAGTGCACCATCAACACCAAACATATCCATAAGATTCACATACTCGTTCACGAATCACACCAATCACAAAACACACACGGTTTTGAAAGAGGGCCTTTAACGAGGCTAACCAAATCTTTTGAATACTCATTTCAAACAAACAAACAAACCAAGACGATCACCAATCATCATATCCACAAAACAAGAAAAGTATGGACAAGGTACTTGCCTCGAATAAGAACAACGCGGAGAATCGACCAAAGTAGGTTGACACGAACCGATTACGAACCCGCCGACTCCACCAATTGCCAACTCACATCATAAACTACGAAGGACAATAATAACAATGAAATGAATTCCATAACACGACTCAAAGCCGTTGAATTCAAAGAACGAATGACGAAAGTTCAAGGATTTCCCCCAAAACGGCCAAGAACACGATTTGTTCCGTCAAATCACGAAAACGGAATTCCAAGTTGAAATATGGATATACAATCCATAGAATATGTTTAACGACATCATTTAACCATAATCGATCCATCGAAAACGGATGAAAAACGAGATCGAGGACAAATCCCCCAAAAAGTCAATTCGAAAGAAATCAAGAAATATACTTCGATTCGACGAAGAACAATGGATTAAATGATGTTAAACACAATAATACTACCAATATTAATCATACCCATTGTGTATTAATCAACAACACGGAACGAATCGGACAAAAACGCAAAAACCCCAAATTATCCCAAAATAGGCTTCTACGAAATCTCACCTTGATTCGCTGGATCAAAGGAGGTTATGGAGGGATTAATCGATGATATAAACTCCCAATCTTCGTGGATTAGTTGCTTGACAACATGTCTCCTGGATCGCCAAGTCTCCAGCCGCGGAGAGGAAAAGATGGAAATGAAAAACGGGTGAGAATATGGCTACTCTGTCATATTTATACAGGCACGGCCTAGCGTGCGCTACACCTTCCGGACTAGCGCGCGCTAACGGGCAGCCTCGGCCGACAACCCTCGGCCATGGCCCGCAAGGCCCTGGTACTGAAGACTCAATATGCCAGCCGGATCCTGCCTGCCCGACCGCGATAGCGCGCGCTGCGCGGACGCTAGCGTGCGCTAGCCGATCTGTCTAGAACCCTGCAGGCTGCCGCCGCGGCAGTAACGTACGCTAGCCGGCCGACAGCGTGCGCTACGCCTGCCGACTAGTGCGCGCTACGCTCGGCATAGCGTGCGCTACCTGCCGATCCTTCCTGATTCCAGAACCCCAGAAACCCCACTGTCCGGCCCGATAGCGTGCGTTGGTCGACCAAGCTAGCGTGCGCTATACCTGCCGAGCTAGCGCGCGCAGACTTCCGGCCGTAGCGTACGCTACGCCGGTTCCTGCCTCACTCGTCCGGCCGGTACCCGCAATCATCCGGCCAGAACCCACAACCGTCCGGCCAGTCCCGCAAACCGTCCGGCGATCCATGGCCGTCGAGGGCTCGGCGACTCGATTTAGAAAGCGTACGGAACGAACACGACGAAAAGTTCGCGGACAACATCAACGACCCGGAATGAAAACATAATACCATAATTAGTCATACGCGACCAAGAAACGGGTCGAGACAACAATTACAGATACGGATACCCGTAACTTTCAAGAAATTACAAAATGGCCCAAAACGCCCGGAAATCACGATACGTGATCGAATAACCAAACCAAAGTTCACAACACGTCTAACAAAGTTAAACGGACTTACGGGAAACTCGAAACAGCAGTTTCGAACGAGATTCGCAAGAACCGAACTCAAGTGCGGAAAAGTCGTTAAAAAGCACGGAACTCAGCAAAACGACACCAAAACGAACTCGGATGTCAAAAAGTGTAGAATTAATCATTTTCAGAATGACGAAACGGTCATGAGCGAGTCGTCAAAACGGACTTCGGCCGAAAAAAGAAATTTACCGAAAATCGAAAATTGCGGATATTACATTCTACCCTCCTTAAAAGAAGTTTCGTCCCGAAACTTAAAACAAGTAGGGGGAAGAAATATTCTGCCAGGATAAACTCAACAAGATACACAAGAATACGTAACTAATGCCCAACGGATAAATGTTACAAACAACGCAAAGGAATATACGGCGTGAAAACACGCTCCACGGCGACCAACACAACGTCGCCGTTAGGGATATAATAAAACCAAAAAATGACAAGCGTCATCAAACGGATAATATAGCCAAGTCAATTATCCAACAATCACAAAACACAACGAACGAAAATCAATATGATTGACCAACCTAACGGTACATCAATCAAAACGCGAGCCAACCGCTGAACAAATACGGAATCCCACCGCCCAAGGGTTGGAAGATCGAAAACGAGACTAATTTCCCGAACTTAAGGGAATTAGGAAGGAGCCTGAATGCTCAACAATCACGAAACGAGAACAAAAACCGAACAAGCAAACGATCGAGACAACAAAGATCGAACAATCATGTCCGAAACACGAAGGATAATAAAATTCAAACAACAACTCCCAGGATGATCTGGTGAGAACTACAAGACCTGCATTCCCATAAGATCCACAGGAAAGGGAATGGCGATTGAAAAGTCACAGCGACAAACGAGTTATTCCAAAACAATACCACACTCGTTCGATCAACAAAAGTAAGGGGCAGGACAAGCTCAGAAATGTCAACGAACATAATGAGTCGACAGAGTCGAAAACACAAGAGTTCCAAATCCGATCCACTTCGAATAAAAGAACTAATAGAACCCGATGATGTCACTCCCGAACAAGGTTCACAAGAATCGAACTGAACCCGAAAAAGTCACATCGATAACCAGATCGACCCACAATAAGATCACATCTCGTTCGGACGATGAAACCGAGTTCATAAAGTATCAACGAACATGAGCGAATCGATAGACTGGAGAAAGAGAAAATACCGAAGTCAAAACAGTACGGGTGTTACCTCCGACCTCGTCCACGAAATTCATAAAAACGGGAGCAAGGTAACAAGACATTAAACAACCGACACATAACGGAACCATCACCGATGCACACGGTCATACCAAACCAAGCTCTAATAGCTCGCACATGCGCGACAACGCAGAAATCACCACGAGGCGACAACATTCAACACCAACATCCCGTCTCTCACACGGGGCTAACACAACAAATGTGTGGAAAACGACTCAACGCTCACACCACCAATTCGATCATACTCGGGAGCAAATATCAAAATGACAACGCGAACATCATACATACATATCCAGCCCTCAAACGAGAATGGATAGGTTTTAAAAATGAAAACCTCATTTTGAAAATAATTTAGAAGAACACCGGTTGATCTTGAGTATCACCTTTCAAAAAAAAGTACAAACGTGAAACATCGTTATCGAGACTTTGGAGAACCTTTTCGCATTTGATAAAAACGAGGACACTTTCTCTTAGTGAAAACTTTCAAAATATTCGACCCTCGGGTCTAAATAAAAGTGTTTCTAAAACATTGAAAATATATCAAAGCATTTTGGTCCTCGAGGTAGAAGAATTTTGAAACATGTTGTGGCACCTTGGAAGTACCACGAGAAAATAATTCATTTTAAAAGTACGTCTCGAAATTTATTTTCTAAGATACTCAAGGTTTTCAAAGATAATTCAATGGGCTAGAATGCCCAAAAATTTCAGGTAATTACACAAAACTTTATAGCGCCGTGGATCCCGCATCGGAACCCACCAGGCTAAAAACCATTTACAAAAACGCCAAAAAGGCCGATGACGGTAATGTTTCAAAAACTTACAAAATCCATTTACAAAATGTTAAATACCGTCATAAGAATTTCGCTAAAATGATCAAGACCATAATATCAAAAACTCGGTTAATGGAATTGATTTTCGAAATAAAACTCAGTCGGTAAAATACCGAAAGCCATTACAAAAGAACTCACGCAGCGGATAATAATAATAACAATCACATATAACCAAGTTAAATACCTTATATTGAAAAAAAAATACCTTATGTTGGTCACACATTAGAGTTGTACCAGTGATCGGTCAAAAACTTATCCTAAAAATAGGAGTTTTTGAGTCGCTCGCAAATATATACGAGGTAGAAGTAGTTTGTGGTAAGTTCTACCAAGGTCTTTTCTCTCGAGGATTGTCCAACAGGGCTTCGTATAATTTTTTTGTTATAGATTGCGAGAAATAAATACTAAAATATTAAAAAAGATATTTTTGGGTTTTTAAATATTAACTAAATTAAATTGCACTATATTTAATTTAAACTATTTTTAATAAGACTATTTTAATAAGACTATTTTTAACAAGACTATTTATACTAGACTATTTATATTAAGACTATTTATACTAGACTATTTATACTAGACTATTTATATTAAGACTATTTATACTAGACTATTTATACTAAACTATTTTTAATACTACTAGTTTTAAGAAAACTATTTTTATACTAGACTATTTTTAACTAGTGAAAATGAATAGAATTAAAATGAGTTGGGAATTTATAAAATCTAGGGGATTACGGGTTCATTAAATTAGGTATTTAATTAAGTATAGGAATTGATTTATATGGATATAAAATAAAAAATTAATATTTATCGAGTAATCAACTTTTCACCTCATTACTTTCTTAATCAAAGATGTTTTAATCATTGTCACTTTTTAAGATGTTGATAACAAGATTAACACTTGATAGATTGAAAAGATGTGTTTCCAATACACTTAACAATCAATCAAGGAGGTTTCACTAGTAGAAATAGGATATGATCAATCTCTATTTAAACCAATTAGTCCTTTCATTTCTCTAACTTGACTATTTTTTGGTTAATCGATCGTTCATCGAGTAATCAACTTTTCACCTCCGTACTTTCGTAATCAAAGATGTCTTAACCACTTTCGCAATCTTAAGATGTTGATAACAAGATTAACATTTGATAGATTGAAAAGATATGTTTCCAATTCACTCAACAATCAATCAAGAAGGTTTCATTAGTAAAAATAGGATATGATCAATCTCTATTTAAACCAATTAGTCCTAAAAATAGTTTAAATCAATCAAATACTCAATATATAACCTAATAGAAATCCCCCTTCCCCTAGGAAGAAAGATTAGCTACTCATTGGTTTATACATACTAAAATTATAATAGAAATAATTGATATATATAATATATATATAGAAACTTTTAATTACTAGAACTTAATGACAATAGATAAAACTTACTTGAATATGATGAATCAAAGTGCAAGAAACAAACTTCAAAATATAACTTCAAACTTGTTTAAAGGTTACAAGCTTACAAAATTTTGAAAGTAAAATACTAAGTGCTTATTGATCAAGCACTTTTCAATTACAAACTAAATGAAAGAAAAACTTCAAACCAAAAATAAAATACAAACTAAAATTGAAAGTTCTAAGGAAAATATATTGCTAAAGGAAAGGAGTATTTCTTAGCAAGAAGTTGAGGATTTCTTGGTAAGAATGTGGGTGATTTTGCAATGGGTGAAGATGCCCTTTTATAGGTGATTTTCAAGAATACAATTGATTATTTAATTCAAAATATCTATTGTAATATCATTTTTTTAATTCTTTGTTCACACTTCACCCATGTCTTTGAATTTTCAGATTTTTGACCAAAAAAATATCTTGTGGTTGAGTTCACAAGTTGGTCAAAAGTGGACTAATTTTGCATGGCATCTGCTGAAAAACGGCGATGAAAAACAGCTCAGTTTGCCCCGTGTTGTGCGCCGTTTTGTGCTGACTCGGTCTCTTCCGGAATACGCGCGAGGACACGGCGCTAAATGCCGGCCGTGTGTGAAACGGCCCAAGACACGGCCCTTGTTGCGCCGTATGTGAAACGGCCTACATAACACGGTCCTGTTTGCGCCGTGTTGTAGGTCGTTTTGCCTTGAAAAATTCCCGTCGTTGGATTTGATCTTGTTTTCCGTCCTTTTTGATGATTCATGTCAGTAATCTGTAAAATAACCATTTTTAGCTCATGTTTGGACATATCTGTAAAATATATATTTTTAATCACAAATCAGTACAATTATGCCCGGAAAAATGAATATTTTGTATATGAATTTTAGATCAATTATGCACCAATCAAATACCCCACACTTAAATTCTTGCTAGTCCCGAGCAAGACTCATTATTAATCACACACAAAATAAAAATTAAAATAAGACACAAAATAAAAAATAAAAAATAATACACACAAATTTAAGAAAAATAATTATATATAAAGATAAAAAGAGATCAAAAATGCCATTAATACACAATAACCAACTTTATACAGTAGATAGAAATGAATCAAGATTCAAAATAAATCTACTAACGATTTTGAAGTTAAAACACGGTTTTTATTTTTGTAATTCCAAAATACAAGGTTTTCCACCCAAAAGGTTGATTATTTCTTTCCCACTCGTGACTTCACACGACTCCCTTTAATGGTTGCTCTCGATCACTCGTTTATTTTTTCGACTCAATATGAAGAAGAATTTCATCGGCGTCATCAAATATTGTGATTTTCACAAAATTGAGTGTATTGAAATTCAAATGCTAATTAATTCAAATCGCTCATAAACTACATCCCTTTTAGTGACAAATTTTCACACCATTATTTGCTAACGTGTAGCTCTTTCACTAACACAATTTCTATCTCATTATTTTCTTTCGTAAAAGGTGATAGCTTTCACACCGTTATTTGCTAACGTGTAGCTCTTTTCACCAATTTTTCGAGACGGCAGCCTACGCACCAACAATGGTTAGTCCTTTATTTTTCGCAAAATTTAAGACTTCCAAAATTAGGCATTTATTCGCTCAACACTTCTCCTTTTCGTCATTTTTTTAGGTGATAGCTTTCACACCGTTATTTGCTAACGTGTAGCTCTTTTCACCAATGACTCCTTTTTTTTAGGGAATAGAATTTTTGCAGAAAATCATTTATTAGTTAAGCATGAAAATTCAAAAACTCCACAAATTAAGTAAATTTGATTCTATTTTTCATCAACCGACTGATTCTTCTTTTCTCAGGGTAATGAATGACTCGATTTTATATGATAACTACCAGGTTTGGAAAGAGAGATTAAGGCACAAATTTTTTTGGAATATACAATTTTTTAGGTTAAAACAATTTTAGAAGCTTGTATATAGTTAATTTATTGGTGTTTATGGCCAGATCTAGAAATCTCACAAATCAAAATACTATATATATATATATACTAAAAAAAAAATTTAAGGCAAATAAAAACACACCAAAATACTAACACACTAAAACATACTACCCCCAAACTTGAAAAAGAAACCGTCCTCGGTTTAAAAATAAAATAAAAAATAAAAATCAATGCAGAAAAGCAGAATACTCCCTGTTAATAAAGTTGATGTCTGAGCCTAACGCCTTTTAGAATCTGCAAGAGAATAAATATACGAGGCACACACAAAAGAAAATAAAATATACTCGTAAGTATAACATAATATTTTAGATGCGCATCAAGAAAGTCCGAAGAGTCGCCTTACGCTGCCATCAAAGTTTTTATAAAAGCAAAACACGAAATAAAAATTACAGCAATACATAAATCGCGAATATATGCGCGTCAAGAGATCAAGAAGAAACTCCTTAAGCTGCCATCATTTAGCACGATTATTACACACGACAGAAAGTAAAAATACAAGAGGTCCGTCATGGGTTATCAAAGGGAGAGGAATGAATCCACTTTTCGTTTTCTCACGGTAAAATCTTCCATCCAGACAATTTTAGCTAGAGATGGATCTGGTTGAGGAACAAGTTCATTGAGTTTTTTGATTAGTTCTTCTGGTGTTGTTGCAACGACTATAATTCGTTTAGCACGCTCGGAAATAAAACCCTTTTCAGCAGAGTAGTCGATGAAAGATAATAAACCATCAAAGAAACCATTGACATTAAGCAGACCTATTGGTTTTTGATGAACATTTAGCTGGGCTCTGGTAACCACATGAAAAAGTTCCTCAAGGGTGCCAAAACCACCGGGAAGGGCGATAAAGGCGCCAGAATTATTTATCATGTGAGTTATGCGATCTTGCATATTCACAGATCTAAACTCATCTCCAATAGTTGACCCGGTGATTTTACTTTCAGCCAGAGGTTTTGGGATTACTCCCAATACTCTTACTCCTTCCATATAGGCAGAAGCAGCAGCTCGTCCCATTAATCCTAGACTTCCTCCTCCGTAAACTACATGAATGCATTTTTCTCCTAAGGTACGACCCAAGTCGTGGGCTACTTCAGTGAAGCATGCCTCTTTTCCAGAACTAGATCCACCAAAAATGCAGACTGTGTAAAATTTTTTTGTGGAAGATGATGACTCCATTTTTGAAAAGAATTTTATTTAGAGAGAAAAAGAGAAAAGTACAAGTTTGAGGGATGAATAAAAGAAACAAGCACAAAGGTTATTTATAGAAGAAAAGATGAGGAAAAATTGTTTAACAAGTTTGTGATTGCGTTTGATTGTGCTTCAACTACTCAATAGAATAATGAAAGCTTTTATCGCGTATCACATTTTTTATTCAGAAAATCTCACCACACGACAAAAATAAAAGATACTTACGCGTATGTACAGTAGTTGTGATTGTGGCTCACATCTTCCTCTGATTTTACGTTCAGAAACGGCCTAAACGCCTTCTATGAGTCGGGGAGAAGCTTCCCATCCAATTTTCTTACAAATTGGCAAACAGGGTCTTTTAACGTCAGATTCCCAAGACGTTGTTCATATTCTGGTTTGAATTTATTCCACAAACATTGAATTCCGTAATACACAAGTCCACTAGGATGCGTGTCAAGAGAAATTTCGATATTATCTAAATTCTCCTTATTCAGACCATCATTAATGAACTGAATTTCATCTTCTCTGTTTGTAGATGGAATTCCTAAAGATCGACATTTTGCATTACAGTTCCATCTAACACATTTATAGCAAACGGCTAGAATCTTTGCTCGTCGTTTCTTGGCATATGAACTTTTTCCAAGCCCTGGTAAGAATCTAGTTGGTGTTTCTGTGAATTCACCTTCTATTCTTACTTTGGCTTCGATAATGAATCTTATGTCAAAAGGTTTGCTTTTATTTGTAAGCAACCTCATCCTTTCAAGCCTTGTCTTGTAAATTTTTAAAATTGCATTTTTGCTTAGAAAGGGAAATCTTTTTTCAATTTTAAACAATGTTTCATCCATGACCAAAAAAAATTAAAATGAAAAACGATAAAATATCTACAAATATCAGTTGTTGTGGGAAATCAAAATCCGACTTTGATAGTCACGGAGTACCGTTATCCGCCACTTGACCGGACAGAAAAATTATATTTGGCCTAAAACAATCCCCGGCAACGGCGCCAAAATTTGATCGGTCAAAAACTTATCCTAAAAATAGGAGTTTTTGAGTCGCTCGCAAATATATACGAGGTAGAAGTAGTTTGTGGTAAGTTCTACCAAGGTCTTTTCTCTCGAGGATTGTCCAACAGGGCTTCGTATAATTTTTTTGTTATAGATTGCGAGAAATAAATACTAAAATATTAAAAAAAGATATTTTTGGGTTTTTAAATATTAACTAAATTAAATTGCACTATATTTAATTAAACTATTTTTAATAAGACTATTTTAATAAGACTATTTTTAACAAGACTATTTATACTAGACTATTTATATTAAGACTATTTATACTAGACTATTTATACTAGACTATTTATATTAAGACTATTTATACTAGACTATTTATACTAAACTATTTTTAATACTACTAGTTTTAAGAAAACTATTTTTATACTAGACTATTTTTAACTAGTGAAAATGAATAGAATTAAAATGAGTTGGGAATTTATAAAATCTAGGGGATTACGGGTTCATTAAATTAGGTATTTAATTAAGTATAGGAATTGATTTATATGGATATAAAAGAAAAAAAATGAATATTTATCGAGTAATCAACTTTTCACCTCCGTACTTTCGTAATCAAAGATGTCTTAATCGCTGTCACTTTTTTAAGATGTTTATAACAAGATTAACACTTGATAGATTGAAAAGATGTGTTTCCAATACACTTAACAACCAATCAAGGAGGTTTCACTAGTAGAAATAGGATATGATCAATCTCTATTTAAACCAATTAGTCCTTTCATTTCTCTAACTTGACTATTTTCAGGATAAACGATCGTTCATCGAGTAATCAACTTTTCACCTCCGTACTTTCGTAATCAAAGATGTCTTAACCACTTTCGCAATCTTAAGATGTTGATAACAAGATTAACATTTGATAGATTGAAAAGATATGTTTCCAATTCACTCAACAATCAATCAATAAGGTTTCATTAGTAAAAATAGGATATGATCAATCTCTATTTAAACCAATTAGTCCTAAAAATAGTTTAAATCAATCAAATACTCAATATATAACCTAATAGAAATCCCCCTTCCCCTAGGAAGAAAGATTAGCTACTCATTGGTTTATACATACTAAAATTATAATAGAAATAATTGATATATATATAATATATATAGAAACTTTTAATTACTAGAACTTAATGACAATAGATAAAACTTACTTGAATATGATGAATCAAAGTGCAAGAAACAAACTTCAAAATATAACTTCAAACTTGTTTAAAGGTTACAAGCTTACAAAATTTTGAAAGTAAAATACTAAGTGCTTATTGATCAAGCACTTTTCAATTACAAACTAAATGAAAGAAAAACTTCAAACCAAAAATAAAATACAAACTAAAATTGAAAGTTCTAAGGAAAATATATTGCTAAAGGAAAGGAATATTTCTTAGCAAGAAGTTGAGGATTTCTTAGTAAGAATGTGAGTGATTTTGCAATGGGTGAAGATGCCCTTTTATAGGTGATTTTCAAGAATACAATTGATTATTTAATTCAAAATATCTATTGTAATATCATTTTTTTAATTCTTTATTCACACTTCACCCATGTCTTTGAATTTTCAGATTTTTGACCAAAAAAATATCTTGTGGTTGAGTTCACAAGTTGGTCAAAAGTGGACTAATTTTGCATGGCATCTGCTGAAAAACGGCGATGAAAAGCATTTCGGTTGCCGTGTTGTGCGCCGTTTTGTGCTGACTCGGTCTCTTCCGGAATACGCGCGAGGACACGGCGCTAAATGCAGGCCGTGTGTGAAACGGCCCAAGACACGGCCCTTGTTGTGCCGTATGTGAAACGGCTACATAACACGGTCTGTTTGCGCCGTGTTGTAGGTCGCTTTGCCTTGAAAAATTCCGTCGTTGGATTTGATCTTGTTTTCCGTCCTTTTTGATGCTTCATGTCGAGAATCAGAAATAACCATTTTTAGCTCATGTTTGGACATATCTGTAAAATATATATTTTTAATCACAAATCAGTACAATTATGCCCGGAAAAATGAATATTTTGTATATGAATTTTAGATCAATTATGCACCAATCAACCAGCACCATTTCCCAAATGAAGGTCATCTCTTAAAAGGTCTATGAACCATTCCCTGTTTTCCTTATTCTCTACAGTCACAACAGCCCATGCAATGGGGAATATATGGTTATTCCCATCTCTCCCTATTGCTGAAAGTAGCTCCCCCTTGCAAATTGTCTTCAAAAAGCACCCATCTAGACCAATAATCTTTCTACATCCATCAAGCCAACCATCTTTCAAACCCTTAAAACATACATAAAAGCCTTGGAAGTATAATTGCCCATCAGGATTACGTTCAACCTTAAGCTTAACAAAGACTACTGTGATTAGTTAATAAAATCTCTGCTGCATAGTCTCTAAGTTTCTCATAATGTTTCCTAACTGATTCCTCATATTGAAACTTTGCATAATCTCTAGCCCTTGATGCTTGACTGGTGGTGATGGTACATTTATACTTTTTCAAGAAAGCAGCCTGCAAATCCTTCAAGTGTATCTTTGGATTTTGCCTTATTTTAGCCCCAAACTTTTATGCAATCCATCTGTAATGTACTATGGAACATGACTGAAAGTTTCTTGTACACCTATGCTAATCTATTAATGATTTAACTTGAAACGAAGCTTCTCCTTTCTTCCAGGTATCCTATAACCTAAATGGGCAATGACGTTTCTTAGTAACTTCATCATTTTTACCACAAACAACCAACACCTTGGCATGATCATTATGTTCAAACCTGATTTGATAACCATTGGCCAATGCATAATAAATCAAACAATCTTTTAGTTGCATAGGGCTTTCATACCTCTCTTTTATATAGGGTCTCATAACTTTCCAGTGAACCTCAGGGTTATGCCTGGGGCCATTTTGCTCATCATCTTCAAGTGACCCAAACTCATCCTCATTGTCAACATTTGACTCAACATTGTTAAGGCTATGCAAATAACCTGATAAATCAGTCAGGAACTCATCATGTTCTACCACCATAAACTCTACTCCCTCACTGTTTGCCTTATCCTTCTGATTCCCTTCACTATCAACAATCACATTTTGGGTCACTTTTGATTTTTCCTTAGCTTTCTGGTACAATATGGATGACTCAATTGTACAAGCATCTTTCTTCAACTTTTTTTGCCTAACCTCCAACACCTCATCCTCTCCATCAGATATGTGATCTAAAGAAGCAGCGTCTGATTCATCGTTTGTTATATCTACTTCAATATCTTCATCATTCTCATCACATTCATCACTAGAAGAAGAATTCTCAACATTCTCATTTTTCTCAACATCCTCATCAGTTTCATCAATAAGATTCTTAGTTCCCATATCCACACTACCCTCCCCATTGATAACATTGACATTTTCATCCTCACCAATCCACTCACTAAGGTCATCAGTAAATTGGCACATATAAACACATATTTTTCTTGGACTTTTAAACCCATGATTCATGAACAATTTAATATCCACATCACATTCAATTCTTCTAAGACCCCCATTTCGTATATCTTTACCAGGGACACAATAATAAAAAGATTCACACTTACTTGAGTTGGTTAACAACATTAAATGATCTTTTAACTCAGAAAAACTGAGGTTGCTAAAATCTACATTTTCAAAGCTTTGATTGTTACCACCGGCATACCACAATGGATGCTTAAGGAACAATCCAGAGTGATAAATCTCAATTGAAATTCCCTTACAAACGGAAGATTCACCCATCTGCAAATAAATAACAAAAAATAAAAAAAATAAAAAAACCCTAAAATTGTACATTCAATGCAGACACACAAGAACATATATAATGAGCCTGAAGAAGAAGCCTGCAAAAAACCCTAGAATTTTACCTTCCAATCACCCGTGAAATTGCCTGTGAAATCGCCTGCCAGTGAAATCGCCTTTCGAAGAGGCAGTTGAATCGTGGAGAGAGACAGTGGGAAATATGACATATCATCATCCAACTGACCCTACAAATAATACAGAGTGGAATATAAATGTATTTTAAAATTATATTAACGGCCACGTCACCGCTAATGAGGTAAATGTTAAAAGTTTCTAATCTTACAAGAAATGGATAGTTCGTTACTATTACTGGTAATTGTTAAAGCTGATTGCTAAAAATAGGAACCGATGCAAAGTATGTTGCTATTAAATGCAGTTTTCCCTAAAAGAAATAAAGTCAAACATGCACAATCCAGCAACACTACTCCACACATAAACGAAATATGAGGGTCAAATAACCACATATCAAGAAATCAAAATCCATAAGAGGATTCCGTCACTTAACAAATAAATCATAAAAATAGCTCGTGTCACACGAGGCACAACACAAAGAAGGGAGACTTACAGCCACAGGTCGCACGAAGATGATGATCGCCCCACGATACTAATCACGACCAACAAACTCAGACGACGCGTCGCGACACGACTTAGTCAGACAAAATCCGACAAGACAAAACTCAATAGACACCACTGACCCGACAGCCTAGGTTTCCACAACCTAAGCTCCGATACCATTTATGTAACACCCCCAATCCACTCAGGGATATTACACGCCGTAGACCCTCTCCTCGAGGATCTACTAGGCTGATAACTAAAATCGGACATCTAAACATCGCCTTTAAGGCTAAAATGACTCAGTAGACCGACTTGGTCTTTCAATAATAACATACAACTCAATTCCAAACACATACCCACGCAGGGGTCCAAATACAATAAACTCCCGTACAACGGGGAAAAGATACTGCAGTGGAAAAGAAAATACAACTAGACCAATACGACATCAACGGATCCTCGTGTGATTAGTATCGTTCATCTTTCATCATCCTTCGTGCCGACCCTGTGCTATGCTCCAAAACCTGAATGCAAAAATAGACATCCACCCCCCGAATACTCGGGTGTTAGCAAAACTCCACTGTTTTTCTAGTGCAAGAACAAAGTGCAAATACGAGCCATACAATTCACATTTCACAAATAACAATAACCAGGAATCCTTAAAATCCAAACGTGACGAAAAGTACTTCCCGAGGCAAGAGTTTGGTAAAACATTCTAAAACCGAAAGGTCACAAATCAAGGGAAAACAATTTATAAAACCGTTTAAATGCCATCGAGAGTTTTGATAGAAAACAACTTAGGATTATCAAATCCTTATCTTTCCAAAAATCAACAGGGTCACAGGTCACAGCCCAAATGTTTTGTTTTCGCAAATAGAAAACCGACAATAATACACAGGGTTGAAACCCACGTCACGCGTCTTCGACGGACATAAAATACACACGCACTCGTGAAGTTTCACTCGTGAATCCAGGTCGAAGCCAATGGAATTCCCTCCGTGGCCCCGTCGAACCCTCCCGAGGTGAGCAAACACATTCACAAAACATAAGCAACCTCACTCGTGAATCCAGGTCGAAGCCAATGGAATTCCCTCCGTGATCCCATCGGACCCTCCCGAGGTAAGCGAAAAACAATCACAAAATATACACACGTAGCGGTGAAGTTTCACTCGTGAACCCAGGTCGAAGCCATTGGAATTCCCTCCGTGGTCCCGTCGAACCCTCCCGAGGTGAGCAAACACATTCACAAAACATGTACACGCATCGCCTAGGACCGGGACGAAGCCACAAATCCCACTCCGTGATCCCGTCGGACCCCCCCGATCTGGCTAGCAAAATACTCAAGCACCACACGTCGCCTAGGACCGGGACGAAGCCACGAATCCCACTCCGTGATCCCGTCGGACCCCCCGAGCTGGCTAGCGAAATAATCTCAAGCACGAGTAACATATCACACCAAGGATATCCAAACAATTCACCTGCAGGCATCAAACACTCAAGAAACAACACGTCAAACCACAATGCACCGAAATGAAACAATATACATCCACACGCAAATACCAAGTGCATCATCAACACCAAACATATCCATAAGATTCACATACTCGTTCACGAATCACACCAATCACAAAACACACACGGTTTTGAAAGAGGGCCTTTAACGAGGCTAACCAAATCTTTTGAATACTCATTTCAAACAAACAAACAAACCAAGACGATCACCAATCATCATATCCACAAAACAAGAAAAGTATGGACAAGGTACTTGCCTCGAATAAGAACAACGCGGAGAATCGACCAAAGTAGGTTGACACGAACCGATTACGAACCCGCCGACTCCACCGATCGCCAACTCACGTCATAAACTACGAAGGACAATAATAACAATGAAATGAATTCCATAACACGACTCAAAGCCGTTGAATTCAAAGAACGAATGACGAAAGTTCAAGGATTTCCCCCAAAACGGCCAAGAACACGATTCGCTCCACAAATCACGAAAATGGAATTCCAAGTTGAAATATGGATATACAATCCATAGAATATGTTTAACAACATCATTTAACCATAATCGATCCATCGAAAACGGATGAAAAACGAGATCGAGGACAAATCCCCCAAAAAGTCAATTCGAAGGAAATCAAGAAATATACTTCGATTCGACGAAGAACAATGGATTAAATGATGTTAAACACAATAATACTACCAATATTAATCATACCCATCGTGTATTAATCAACAACACGGAACGAATCGGACAAAAACGCAAAAACCCCAAATTATCCCAAAATAGGGTTCTAGGAAATCTCACCTTGATTCGCTGGATCAAAGGAGGTTATGGAGGGATTAATCGATGATATGAACTCCCAATCTTCGTGGATTAGTTGCTTGACAACATGTCTCCTGGATCGCCAAGTCTCCAGCCGCGGAGAGGAAAAGATGGAAATGAAAAATGGGTGAGAATATGGCTACTCTGTCATATTTATACAGGCACGGCTTAGCGTGCGCTACACCTTCCGGACTAGCGCGCTACGGGCGACCTCGGCCGAAAACCTCGGCCGTGGCCCGCAAGGCCACAATGCATCAAGACTCAATCTGCCGCCGGATCTCGCCGCCCGATCGCGAGAAGCGCTGGGCTGCGACGCTAGCGTGCGCTAGCCGATCTGTCCGTAACCCTTCGATCGAATCGGCCGGCTGTAACGACGCTAGCCGGGCGCTGCAGGCGCTTACGCCGCCGACTAGCGCGCTACGCTCGGCGTAGCGTGCGCTACTCGCCGATCCTTCCCGATTCCGTAACCCCGAAACCCCACTGTCCGGCCCGATAAGGCGGCGTTGGTCGACCAAGCTAGCGTGCGCTATACTCGCCGAGCTAGCGCGCGCAGACTTCCGGCCGTGCACGCTACGCGGTTCCCGCGCACTCGTGCGGCCGCACCCGCAATCATCCGGCCAACCCACAACCGTCCGCTGGCCCCGCAAACCGTCCGGCCGCCCCGAACTGGCCGTGGCTCGGCGACTCGATTTCAAAACGATTTTAACGAACACGACGAAAAGTTCGCGACAACATCAACGACTTAATGAAAACATAATACCATAATTAGTCATACGCGACCAAGAAACGGGTCGAGACAACAATTAGAGATATGGATACCCGTAACTTTCAAGAAATTACAAAATGGCCCAAAACGCCCGGAAATCACGATACGTGATCGAATAACCAAACCGAAGTTCAGAACACGTCTAACAAAGTTAAACGGACTTACGGGAAACTCGAAACAGCAGTTTCGAATGAGATTCGCAAGAACCGAACTCAAGTGCGGAAAAGTCGTTAAAAAGCACGGAACTCAACAAAACGACTCCGAAATGAACTCGGATGTCAAAAAGTGTAGAATTAATCATTCTCAGAATGACGAAACGGTCATGAGCGAGTCGTCAAAACGGACTTCGGCCGAAAAAAGAAATTTACCGAAAATCGAAAATTGCGGATATTACACTCATAATGATATATTATTTAGTATGCTTTGAAACGAGAATCGGGCTAAGGCCCTAATGTTTACGAAAAGGTTTTGTAAATTGGGACTCGAGGTCCAAAAGAATTTCTGCTTTAAAAATCTCCGAGATGATGTGTTCCTTTTCAAATATCTCTTACTTGAGTTCGAAATTCTAAAACTTCTCGGGAACATTTTGATAATTGATTTACGCATTAAATTCGTAGTTGCTATTTGCTTGTTACATTTCGTATGGTTTGATACTTGCACTAGTAAAACAGTGGAGTTTTACTAACCCCCGCGTATTCGGGGGGTGGATGTCTGCTCAAGGCCTGTACATGCAGTTCAGGGGAGCAACACGGATTAGCACAAGGGGATGACGAGTGCGATACTAATCAAGAGTTGAGAATTGGTAGGGTTTAGTTGTATTGTTAGAGTTGATTCAGTCTTCCGCTGTATTGTATTTCGACCCCTGTGTGGGTAATGTTGTTAGTCAGTCCTGTTGATAGAGTTGTGTGACCTCATCGGTCTGTGTGTTTATGTGTAAGTGACCTTAACGGTCTGTATTATTATATTGTTTGACCCTGGCTGGGCAAGCAATTGGGTTGTTTATGGACATTTAGCCTGGTAGATCCTTGCGGAAAGGGTTTACGGCGTGTAATATTCCCATACGGTTTTGGGGGTGTTACATTTATGGTATCAGAGATTAGGTTGCGGAAACCTAGGCTGTTGGGTCGAGTCGAGTCGTGATTTGTAGAGTAATGTGTTGTCTTGTCGTTCGAGTCGTCAGGTGACAAGTTGAGTTGTGCGTAGTCACAACGCGTTGGATATGTTGGCGGATGAGATCAGTATCGTGGGCGACCGTCGTCTCCGTGTGGCCTGTGGACGTAAGTCTTCTCTTTTATGCATAATATCTGTGTTCATGATTTCATTTATGTGTGATATTTGAGGTGCATAATTTTATTTACACGGTGTTGTGTAATGAAGTTGTATTCGATACTTGGATACGCTGTACGTGTATAGAACTGGATGTATTGATGTTTGGCCCTTGAACCACCACGTGGTTGGTATGGTGTGAAAGTTGTGAACCTTGATGGGTTTTACGGTAGAGTTTGTGAGAAACTCCGATGAATGATTTTGCTGTGTGTTTAAACTTGATGCCATGAGATGTATGTGATTGAATTGGCGACCCTGTTTGCCATTTGGGCATGTGGTTTTAATATCGACTATTTTGGATTGTTGTAATTATACCCGCTACGGGTAGCTTTGAAAACGTTTTTCCTTAAAGACTACTGATTTGAGCATTTTTGTGGAAATCAAAATTTTTGGAAAAATCTTGTTTTGCAAAACGACCCTAATTTTCGGAATTTAAATGTTATGTGTTTGTGTGTTGGGGGCTACTGTGATAATTCTGCAGTCCTGCAGCTAGATGTTATGGCCGTAAGATGTTTTCCATTACGGCCGTAAGCTCAGAGTTGTTACGACCGTAAACTGCATGTTGTTACGGCCGTAAAATTTTGACTGACCCTGTAGAAATTTGTTATTACAGTTGTACCCGTGCCCCATGGTTATTTAATCTCTATTGATATATCAGTGATGGATGGCGTGGTAACATGTTGTTACCCCGTATAACGCTAGTAAAGATAATGATATATTGATAAGGTCATTTTGACGATATCGTCTAGCGAAAAGATTGAAGCCTCAATGTGTTGTTTTGCAAATAGCTTCAATCAAAACAGTTTTGATAATGAGATACATGGTTTTAATTAAACGACCGAGGTATTATAAGTGTTTTCAAAAATTTCATTTCACCAATTTTTTTCAAACTTGAGAATTTTAAAATTTTATCATTTGAATAATACCCCGGAAACATTTTATTTTTGTTGTTAGTGTTTGATCCCTGCGATACGTGTGTGGTTTTGACCGTGTTTGATTTGGTAAAATCCAAACATCTCTGTTGATGTGACTATGTGGATTATTTTTTTTAATGAAGTTCTAAAATTACAGTGTTAGTTCGTGCACTTGTGTGATGACTTGGAGTTGATGTTTTAACGTGCTGCTATTTATTGTCTTATCTTGACGTTGTGATATTTATTTGGATGTGTTATTCTTATTGGTCGTCCGTCCAGTATGCCGAGAGGCCGTGGCCGAGGACGTGGTCGTATTCATGGTCGTGATCAGCAGCAATCATCCAGATGTAATGTTGATATTGGCGCCGCCACCATCCTTCGTCAGGTGACTGACCGGTTGGCGCTTATGAATCAGACCGTACACCGAGACGGGATTCCGGATGAAGATAACGGAGCTAGTAAGTGGTTACGAGATGTGATGAGAATGCACCCGCCCCGTTTTGTAGGTTCTTCGGACTCGTTAGGCTGGGAGAATTGGCTCTTCCAGTTGGACAGAACATTTGATGCTGTAGCTTGTCCCGATGAGAGAAGAGTGCCTATTGCTCAATACCTACTCGACAGGGAATCTGCAGACTCGTGGGAGGCCGTAGCGCCTAGTGATCGTACCGCTACTTGGACTGAATTCAAAACTGCCATGGAGGCCGAGAATTGTCCACCGCCTGTTAAAGAGCGTAGGATTGTCGAGTTTTTCTCGGCTACGCCCCGAGACGTGTCGATATCCCAGGCGATAGTCGATTATAATCGACAGCTGTGTTATGTTCGGGATCAGGTGAAAAGTGAGGCAGATAAGGTTCGTTATTTCGATATGCGTATGAAACCTCAGATTCGGCAGTGTATGGCTCCTTTTATGTGTACAACCTTGAAGGACTATCAGGATCGAGACTTGGCGTTTGAGATGGCTATAATGTCTACCGAGTCCGTGTCGGTAGCGAAAAAGCAGAAGATTTCCGATGACGCATTGGGAAGTAAGGGAATTGGGATTCCCACACCTCAACCCTCATATCAGCCGAGTATGGGACCTTCTCGGTCAGTTAGAGAACCCAAAAGACCCAAGTCGGTGTCTTTGAGTTCTGGTAATGCTCCTAGGTGTTTCAATTGTAACGTTCTAGGCCATGAACGCGCGCATTGTAAGAAACCGCCAGTGACTTGTTATAATTGTGGACACGAGGGCATCGAGTTCAGTACTGCGAGATTGTTGCCGAGATGATAACGGACCGGAATTCTATTCCTACTTCCGGAGGGCCCAGTGATGTCTAGTGATGGTGTTTTTGGTACCCGCTACACGGATTGTTTCGCGTGTAGAGATGTTTCTGTGACGCTTTTACATTTGGAACTTGTTGAATGATATTTTGTTTTGTGTAAGTTCCCGTTTAGTTGTTGAACCTACGGAGGCGTGTCAGTGGACCATGAGGTCATGAGCATGGTATTTTATTATGTGTCGTTATATTTTGTTTCTTATCACTGTGATAACCTTAGTTTAAGTTTCGGGGCGAAACTTATTTTTTGTGTGATAGAATGTAATATCCGGTATTCTCATTTTCTGTTATCTTGAAATTATTTGTGTTTTGACGTCGGACATTTTCTTGTTGATGAGTATCGGAGTGATTTCTATCGTGTTATTCTATTTGTTTCTTTCGCATAGCCGTTTTAGTCGGGTGCGGCTTGTTGTCGCGTGCGTTTCTTTGATTAAATGTGTGCATGTGATGTGACGTTAATTGCTCGTTATTGTTTTGAATCTTAGTCGGTGGCATTGTGTTGGTCGTCGTGGAGCGTGTTTTCACGCCGTATGTCTTTTGGCGTTTCTTGCAGCGTTTCGCCGTTGGGCGCGAGTTTTCGGTTTTTGTGTATCTCTTCGAGTCTTCCTGACAGTGGATATTGCTTCTCCCTACTTGTTTTAAGTTTCGGGACGAAACTTCTTTTAAGGAGGGTAGAATGTAATACCCGTAATTTCGATTTCCGGTAATTTCTTTTTTTTGGAGAAAGTCCGTTTTGACGACTCGCTCATGACCGTTTCGTCATTTCGAGAATGATTAATTCTGCACGTTTTGTCATCCGAGTTCGTTTCGGTATCGTTTTGCTGAGCTCAGAGCTTTTTAGACGCTTTTCCGCACTTGAGTTCGATTCTTGCGAATCTCGTCCGAAACTGTTGTTTCGAGTTTCTCGTAAGTTCATTTAATGTTATTATTCTTGTTGCAAGCTTTGGTTTGGTGTTTCGATCGCGTATCGTGATTTTCGGACGTTTTGGGCCATTTTCGTAATTTCCCAAAGTTTTGGGTAATTACTTCCGTTGTCGAATTCCGAGCCTTCGGGTGGTCGGAATTGTGTGTTCTCTTAGCTCTTAGATTCGTCTTTGCGAGTACGTCGTAATCGTATCATCGATTCGTATTCAGGTTCGGGTTTCGGGGTCGTTCGGGCCGTCGGAGTTGGCCCCGGCCGACATGGCCGGGCAATCTGGGCCCAGGCAGATCGCCGAGTCACGGCAAGAGTGCTCAGCCTTCCGGCCGAGCAGTTGCATCGTGGGGCCGCGGCACATGCCGGCAGGCCGCGGCACACTCTGTGGCATTTTTCGCCAAACCGATCAGACGGTGCCGCGGCACACGCCGGCCGGGCCGCGGCACACTGCCGACCACTGGGAGCCATTTTTGGGCCTGTGCCGCGGCACACTCCCGCTGGGCCGCGGCACACTGTGCAGCCTATTTAAGGCCCAACAGTCGTTTTTTTCGCCATTTTTCTCCTTCTTCTACTTCTCTTCCGCGGCTGGGGTTGTTCCTATCATGGAGAGATGTTGTTGGTCAATAAATACATGAAGTATTGGAGTTCATATCATCAATCATCCATCCTATAACATCCTTTGATTGAGCGAATCAGGTCAGATTTTCTAGAAATCTAATTTTGGGGATTTTGGGTATTTTGTTCGATTTCGTCCGTTTAATCCGATTTAACTTAGGATTGTGATGGATTGATGATTATTTGGATGTATTGTATCATTTCCCTTGTTAACCCATGGTTGGATCGTATCGATTCGTTGTTTTGGTCGAGTTCTTGACCGACGCCTTGAAGGTGTCCGGTAAAATGTCATAGAGGGGTTTTCGGGCGTTCTACGATTATTCTTCCTCGTATGATCGATGATTTATTGAATTTATGTTGTTAGGGTCGAATTCTTGTGAAGAACTCGAGTCGGAACCCTTCCGTTCATTGTCTTCTTCGGGGTCCGAGCTTCCCGGTCGAACCGTGTTCTTCGGAGCGTTTGGTAGCGATTATTGTTGTGTCAAGATTTAACACCTTCCGACCGGCGATCGCCTCCGAGGCCGAGCGACCGACTTACTGCCGAGCGGCCAAGGCAGATCTGCCGAGCCTCAGCCCAGCGGACCAGCTAAATCGGCCAAATGAAGGTCCCAGGACAAGTCCCGGTGCCGAGCGATCGACCTCAGATACGATCATCACTCGGCACTCAGCGACCGACCCCTGGCGATCGACTAGCGGACGATCCTCTCTCGGCATCTGCCGATCGCCCCTGGTGACCGACCATTGCCGACCTTCAGTGACTGGCCGATGGCCATCCAGTCGGCCAAGGCCGAGCAAACAGGACAGCACCCACGTGCAGATCCACAAAAGGCGCTGACAAACTTGTCACCTACCTCACCTACCAACAGGGCCCAGACCTGCGAAAGGAGCGGACGGACAGGACATGTGACTACAGCCTGTCACCTACCCTGACAAAGTCCGCCGAAAGTAACAAAGTGGGACCTCCTGTGACAGTACTTCCGGACGCGTGCCGGCTCCTCATTGGGCCACTCAGCTAGCTGCCGGCTGGATCTATGGACTTTTGGCAGGCAGCCCACGTGCCCTTTAGGACGATCGCCCCGTTACATTAAATGCCGAAAGGCGATCGCCCACTAGGGGACAGGGCCCCTCAGCCTCTATATATACAAGGCAGCAGGCACTTGTAAAAGTGACCGAGACTCTGACTCTCTGAACTGTCTGCATTCCCGCATTTCACACCATACAGAAGCAAATTACTTACACTTGGCTAACATCCAACTCTTGGCAACAGCTTTCTTTCGGTCTTACTTCTCCCGGCCTTTTCTCCTCGAGCAGATTACCGGCGGGACGAAGAACACCGAGCTTCGCTCAAGAGCCGGATCAACAGAGTCTTTTTACACTCATTGTATTTAGATTTCTCTCATTAATACTTGTATCCACGAATATTCGTATTAATAACATCTCGCGAGAGCATTCAAGCCCGGGCCTAACAAACCCGGCAAATCTTGTATTATTTATCTACTCTCGGAAGTGCTCCCGCAATTGTTGTTTGTTGTCCCTCTTCCAGCAGTATTAATCTTCGGATAAATATTTTGGGCAACAACAATTGGCGCTAGAAGGAGGGCATCAACCCTCGATTTTTATACCTACCGTCCCGAAGAACACTCACTGTTCTCGGGGAAGATACTTGAAGTGACACTTACTGCACTTCAAAGAAATCCTTCAGAAATCATGTCTTCCGCCTCCGCGTCGAAGAAGGCCGACCACCCGGCTGCACTCTGCCTGCCCCGGGCCCGAGCCGCAGCCGATGGTGGAAGGTAGCCGCCGCGATCGAGACGCTCGATCCGTCCTCGGACGGCGGCCCAAGCCTCTCGCTCGATCGGTTCCGAACCAAGGAACAGATCGAAGGGGCCCCGGCCGCCCCACAGAGCGACGGAGTGCTCTCGACGCGCCTCCAGCCTACCGCCCCGGCCTCTCGCCGGAAGATCAAGCGGAAGCTCAAGGCACTATCGCCGAGCGACGCTGTGAGGCTCCGTCCGCAGGAAGAGGCGCCGCCACTGGGCACCTCTGTCTTCGATCGTCGGGCGGCGACTCCGACTAAGCACGGGCGGTCCGGCCTCGGCCTACGAGACGACGGAGTTTGAGTCCGTCACCGTGAGCTCGGCCTACCCGACTCCCGGAAGGCCTAGCCAGCTGGCTCCCCCTCGCCGAATTGCCGAGGTCGGCGGCACGGTGAGCCCGAGATCGGTACACGATCGCCTCGGCCTCGCTCCCAAAGCCGATCGGCAAGCGACCAAGCCACGGCGATGGTCGCGATGCAACGTCAACTCAACGACATGAAGGCGCTCTCGGAATCCAGGCGGCGCCAAGAAGACGATCGCCGCTGGCGAGCCGCTCGCGATCGACATCGAGCTCGCCTCGCAAAGACAGATCGCTCCCCGCTAACACCCGTACGAGGGGCGATCGGACCCCAAGTGCACCTAAGGAAGTTTAACATCTACATGATCGGTGTGGGGCATCCGACGCGACCGGATGCCGAATGTTCCTCCGACGCCGGACGACCTCGCCCACCGTGGTACACTTCATTGCCACCTCGGTCCATTGGCTCCTTTAACGAGCGCACGCCTTCACCGAGTACTTCGCCACTGTGGTCGTCCGGCCCGAAGGTCCCCTTCGCATGATGCAAATCAAGCTAGGAGAAGAAGAGTCCGACTCGGACTACATCGACCGGGTAGACGTAATCATCCTCAATGGCGAGCCCATAAGCGATGAGACCGCCTCACGCGGTCCTAGGAGGATTTCGTGGTTTTTCGCCTATGTTCGGGCATCTCACGAAGACCCAACCTACGACCCACGCAGCCTTCCGGCTAGAGCCGCAGATTTTCCGCCGTGCAAAGGTTTCTTCTTAGCTTTGTGAGCGCGTGATCGGCACCGGACGACGATCTCCCACCCGATCGCCAATATCGACCTACGAATAAGCGATCGGGCCGAGCGACGATCGCCGTCTTCGGCTCGATCGCCGATCATCACGCTACATCATCCGCAGTCCGAGGACACGATCGCCATCTACACCAAAGATATAACATGACGGACTAAAGGCATAAGATCGCCTCCACCGCACATCATAAAGCCATGGTCCCGGCAACGATGGAACCGGCCCCGGCCATGCAAGGTCCTTTCGCCAAGATCGCCCGCCTTCGTTTAAATACGAGGCCGGCGTAGTCCGAGGGCTCTCCAACATTAATCGGTGGACACGATCGCCGCCCTCAAAGGTTCATCATCCGACATGGTGAACCCGGACAATGCGACGTGCCACAACCCCGTCTCAACGCACCGCCGAGGTCGGCCATCTCCATGGCCGGCCGAGGTGGAAGCAGAGCTAACAAGCCGCGGGCGTGGAGTTGATTCATCCGACGCGCCTGCGCAAGGACTCCTCTAGACCGAGACCGCACGCCCTTCGTTTAAATACGAGGCGGCGGCGGCTAACGGAGGACCCTCATAATAAAGTGAGTCACGAGACACTCATTGTCTTCGCGCACCAAGACACGGTCATGGAGTCGGTCCATCGATCTCCGCGATGTGCACGATTCCTCAAACAAAGCGAAACCACCAAGTTTCCATGGGGATCGCCAATGTTGTTTTGCAGTACAAGACCGAAAGATAGCTAAGCCAATCGACCATGATAGCCCAAGTCCGAGTCCTAAGTCGGCTCGGATCGCCTGTTCTCATCCAGACGCGATCGCAAGAAGAACCACCTCGCCCCATGTCTTCGACATAGGAGCAAGCCGGGGCAATTGTTGTGTCAAGATTTAACACCTTCCGACCGGCGATCGCCTCCGAGGCCGAGCGACCGACTTCTGCTGAGCGGCCAAGGCAGATCTGCCGAGCCTCACCAAATGGGACAACCTAAATCGGCCAAATGAAGGTCCCAGGACAAGTCCCGGTGCCGAGCGATCGACCTCGATACGATCATCACTCGGCACTCGGCGACCGACCCACGGCGATCGACTAGCGGACGATCCTCTCTCGGCATCCGCCGATCGCCCGGTGACCGACCATTGCCGACCTTGATGATGGCCGATGGCCATCCAGTCGGCCAAGGCCGAGCAAACAGACAGACCCACGTGCAGATCCACAAAAGTCGCCGACAAACTTGTCACCTACCTCACCTACCAACAGGGCCTGACTGCAAAGGAGCGACGGACAGACATGTGACTACAACTGTCACCTACCCCGACAAAGTCCGCCGAAAGTAACAAAGTGGGACCTCTGTGACAAGATTTCTGACGCGTGCCGGCTCCTCATTGGGCCACTCACTAGCCGCCTACTGGATCTATGGACTTTTGGCAGGCAGCCCACGTGCCCTTTAGGACGATCGCCCCGTTACATTAAATGCCGAAAGGCGATCGCCCACTAGGGGACAGGGCCCCTCAGCCTCTATATATACAAGGCAGCAGGCACTTGTAAAAGTGACCGAGACTCTGACTCTCTGAACTGTCTGCATTCCCGCATTTCACACCATACAGAAGCAAATCACTTACACTTGGCTAACATCCAACTCTTGGCAACAGCTTTCTTTCGGTCTTACTTCTCCCGGCCTTTTCTCCTCGAGCAGATTACCGGCGGGATGAAGAACACCGAGCTTCGCTCAAGAGCCGGATCAACAGAGTCTTTTTACACTCATTGTATTTAGATTTCTCTCATTAATACTTGTATCCACGAATATTCGTATTAATAACATCTCGCGAGAGCATTCAAGCCCGGGCCTAACAAACCCGGCAAATCTTGTATTATTTATCTTCTCTCGGAAGTGCTCCCGCAACTGTTGTTTGTTGTCCGTCTTCCAGCAATATTAATCTTCGGATAAATATTTTGGGCAACAACAATTATTAAGGCAAGTATCTTATTATACGACTTGTATCTTGCGACTAGTAATTACGTATGATATGTATGACGATTTTGCTTGCCTCCGTAAATATGTTCCGTCTGAGTTGGTTGTGTTTTCCGAAATTTGAAGGCTTTGTGATAATAGTCATATATTGGTATACGTGTTCGGCGTTGTGCCATTTGTGCAGGATTGCGATGTACATATGAGATGGTTGTACACGTGGTTGTGCAATGTACTGTGTACCGAATGTGTGTTATGTTGGTTAAGAGTCGTTGTGATGATCATGATATTTGTGTTGTTTTGGTTTACATACTTGATTGTACATTTCGGTGTAATGTGGAATGGCTTGACATTTAATGATTATGAGTTGTGTCGTGTCGATGTGTGTGCGTGTGATCCAGGTAGGGTCTGACGAGGCCTCTGGAGTTCGGTACATGATGTGTACGGACAAGGTGTGTGATCCAGGTAGGGTCTGACGAGACCTCTGGAGTTCGGTACATGATGTGTACGAACGATGTGTGTGGCCGGGTAGGGTCCGTTGAGGCCTCCGGAGTTCGGTACATGATGTGTACGAACAGTGTGTGTGGCCGGGTAGGGTCTGTTGAGGCCTCCGGAGTTCGGTACATGATGTGTTCGAACAGTTTGTGTGGCCGGGTAGGGTCCGTTGAGGCCTCCGGAGTTCGGTACATGATGTGTACGAACAGTGTGTGTGGTCCGGGTAAGGTCCGTCGAGGCCTCCGGAGTTCGGTACATGATGTGTACGAACAATGATCGTGTAACAGTGATTGTTCGGGTAACATTTTAAATATGGATCTCGGACTCATAATGATATATTATTTAGTATGCTTTGAAACGAGAATCGGGCTAAGGCCCTAATGTTTACGAAAAGGTTTTGTAAATTGGGACTCGAGGTCCAAAAGAATTTCTTCTTTAAAAATCCCCGAGATGATGTGTTTCTTTTCAAATATCTCTTACTTGAGTTCGAAATTCTAAAACTTCTCGGGAACATTTTGATAATTGATTTACGCATTAAATTCGTAGTTGCTATTTGCTTGTTACATTTCGTATGGTTTGATACTTGCACTAGTAAAACAGTGGAGTTTTACTAACCCCGAGTATTCGGGGTGGATGTCCTGCTCAAGGCCTGTACATGCAGGTTCAGGGGAGCAGTCACAGGATTAGCACAAGGGGATGACGAGCTGTGATACTAATCAAGAGTTGAGAGTTGGTAGAGTTTAGTTGTATTGTTAGAGTTGATTCAGTCTTCCGCTGTATTGTATTTCGACCCCTGTGTGGGTAATGTTGTTAGTCAGTCCTGTTGATAGAGTTGTGTGACCTCATCGGTCTGTGTGTTTATGTGTAAGTGACCTTAGCAGCCTCAGATATTATATTGTTTGACCGTGGCCGGGCAAGCAATTGGGTTGTTTATGGACGTTTAGCCTGGTAGATCCTTGCGGAAAGGGTTTACGGTGTGTAATATTCCCATACGGTTTTGGGGGTGTTACAGCTATTATATATATATATATATAAAAGTACGATTAATACAAACATAATAATTGGCCAAAATAAATTTTCAATAGAAATAAAACTATTCGTTTAGCTTAAGAATCGGCCAAATTAATATTAGCCAAATTATTTTTCTCAATAAATTTAAAACTATTAAACATGCGAAGTAATTATGGAGTAAAAAATAACATTAATTTTAAATATTTATTTAATACCCCAATCGACAGAGCCTCATTTAAGATCGATGTGGTATTCAAAATTTTAGATAAATACGATTTAGACAAATTTGATAATTGGTCAAATTAGATTTTTAAATAAAAAATAAAGTAAATTATTTAATAATTGATTTTTAAACACAATAAAAATAATATTCTTAAACTTGTGTGTAAAATAACTATGTGGTTGAAAAATACATATTAATTTTAAGTACGTATTTAGGTTCTCCATTGGTGGAGTCCTATTTTAAATCGATGTGGGATTCAAGATATCGAATTCTATTTATTTGGATTGTCCATCAGTTAAGTATTATTTTAAATTGATGTGGGATTCAAGATTTTAGATAAATTGGAATCCAAAATTAAGAGAATGCCACGTAGGAGAGAGACTTAATCTAATGCTTCGAATTCGTAACGCTATTATATATATATATATATACTAGATTTATACTCCGTGCGATGCATGGGGTTGCCCATAGATGATGTTTACGTTCGTTATTTCCAGTCTAGTTTTATATTGTTAAAAGAAATTCTCTTTAGACATTTATATTGTACCTCCTAAAACTACATGAAAAACACATGATGGAAGTTGCACATAGACTACCTTAAAAATATTTGAGTGCTCAAGTACTTTAAATGCATTCAAGTACATTAAATGCATTCATAAATATATGTGTATTGCCTCTATAGAATTTCGTAATTTTTCTTATTTGTTTGCCTTTTATTTTTATTTATTATAATTTTTTACTAAATACTACTCTTGCTCAAGCGAGCCAGATTTTACAAACTCAAAGTTTGAGGAAAAAAAGCTAAAAATACATAGCAATAAAGTGTAAGAAAACTTGAGGGAAGTATTAGGCAATATATATTATATATATGTAGTCGATGATTTACCTTTGAAAATATTTTTGTCTATGTAGCAACTTTTCTACCAATGGATGTATTGTTGAAAGTGTTGTTTGAGCTTGTATTTAAATATGTTTGTTTACCTGTGTTCGATGATTTGGAATTTATTTGTGCGCCTCGACCATCACCTCTCGGGAAGAGTATATGGATTATATACTATTATGATGCAGGGTGGGATACCATGAAACATACAATGACTGATATTTTTTGATTTCCTGAATGGTGGTCTTGTTAGCAGTATGTGTGCTGTCCTGTATTTGAATTTCTTCAGTATTCTTTTTCGAGAGTCTAGATTTTGTATCTTTCAACATAGCTGTTTTTTTTCAGGTGAGAGGGCCGTGTAGTGTAAATATTGAATGAAGCTGGAAATATTCCTGGATGCAGTATGACGAACGTGCTAAAGTTCTTCGAAAAAAATAATGCATTGATCGGCTGAATACCTTGGGGTTGCTATTTTATTGATGTGGCAAGAGTGGCATTCGAAGAGGGAGCCATATGCTACAGATGTCGAACAGTGGCAACGGTCGCAGCATAGGTAGACAAACCTTTGGTTCCTTAGGGCTAATTTTTCTTTGACAGTGGTATCAAACCTGCCGGGCTGCACGAAGAAAAATGTTTAGGCACAATGAGATTAGATGTTTATTAAATACTCAGACTGTGTTCACCTCGGCTGCTGTAAGGATGGTATGTACTGACTTTGTTTCTTGAGTATCCACATTGAAACTTGTCTGTCTTTCTTGTAAAAGTCTGTCTTGGTGCAAGCGGTCCGTGTTGTATTTTGAGCATGCCTGCAGAAGAATATAATGCAATAACAGTTTTTAGTAAGTGAGGGTGATGTAGTCATGTGTGACCTACAATTTTGGATGTCTTCGAGATGTCGGTGATTAAATTGAAGTAGATGTGTTTACAAAGGAGGAAAAGTATTACTGTGATAATTGGTGACAACAAAATTGAGCGCAACTATAACTTGCTGATGCTGAACGGAGTCGAGCGTATTGTACATATCATTTGTAGCAACGTCATTCCAAAAAGTAATAGCGAAGGGCCTGAAACTATAAGAAATCTTCGTATTAGAAATATTGTATTTGTTTTTTAGATTTGAAATTGAAAAACAATCAATAAGTATATAAGCAGTTAAATGATATTAGGTATATAGTAGAGACAGTAAAGTTATTTCGTACACATCGTCAATTGCCACATATTCGTGCGTGTTTTCTTTGCATCCTGATGACACTGACCTCAGTTCATGGCTGGCAATTATAATGGCAACAGTACCTGTGAATCGTACAAAAAATTAAAATGCCATGTTTTGGCAATCTAATATTGTACGAGTGTGTATTTGAAGATAGAATCTGAATATAAATATATTAATAACTCTAATTATTTACTTGCTTATAAGTGTTATGGTTCTTATGAACCTATGAAAATGATCGTATTGTGTAAATATGAGCCAATACAGAAGAAACAAATGCTTTCTTTTCAGTTGGTAGAATCACAGTTTTTGCATCATTTATCCATTGATATTTGTTATTCACCAGAGGATTTCTCGAACCCCGGTTTGACAGGCCATACCAGCACATTTGATATAAGATGGGCTTCATCAAGATCCAAACAATTTTTCAACAGTTCGACATCGCCTTTCTACAACATTCCTTCAACTTTATTTCCCTATTTTACACAAAATGTAGATATATGAGATTAGAAAATAATAAAAAAATTACGAGAGGTTTACATTTACAAAGCTGGTCAAAATAAAACTCGGAAGGACAAATAACATCCAGACGAAAAGCACTGGAATCTATTTGGACTAAGATATTCCAAAACGAATAACAAAATTTTAAAAACATAAGTACATACTATTACAACTATACTATGACCATAACCTAGGTACATGTGTGACCTCGGAGTTTTTAGGTAAATGTGAAACTAAACTACACCTGAATACATGCACATATATAAATAAATAAATACGCACATCTACACGAATGATTAGAGGTACGTGACATTGTTATACCTATCAGACCAGTCCTTCTAAGGAGTCGTAATCGGCCTCCGAAGAGTCCTTTCGGTCGCAAGGTTTCCGGTCTATATACCTCTAATCATAAAAAATATTACAGTCTCAATCCCAAATAAAATAATGTAATTTGTCATGATAATCTAAGAAATACCTAAAAAACCTGCATTTGATTTCGCAAAAGAGTTGTCGCAAACGTAAGTTTTCGGGCCTATATATCTCCAATCGTACTAAACATCAGATTTTCAATATGAAATAACCAAGAAAAAAACTAACATCATTAATGAACTAAATATCATAAATTTCAAAAAAGCTGCAATGGTCAATATAAACCTGCAAAAGTTAAAAAATTCCAAACAAACGAGAGTTTTTTGAAATAATAGACCATCTCAGTTCAGCGGAGTGTGAAACTATACAGCAAGTCACTGCGGATTACACTTTGGTGCAATCCTCGTTAAGTAAAAAAAGAAAAAGCCATCTGCGAGATTGTATCTTAATCAAAACTACCAAATCGAAAAAAAAGAACAAAAAAGAAACCATCTAGTACTCAGTCAGTAATAACCGAAGAGAAGCAAACCGACGAACTCGAAGAAATCGTTGTACGAGATCGAAGAACATGAGAGAGGATAAGCGAAATAAGAAATACAAAAAGTAAATTGCGACAATAATAACCGAAGCGAAGCAAACCCACGAATGCGAAGAAATTGTGCAAAATTGAAACCCCAGTTTCGAAGGCAGGGCACAAGACCAAATAACGACACACAGGAATCATGATCATCAGACCATGATGCAAAACTGGCAGCCAATAGAAGTATTAAGAGAAGGGGTGTCAATCCAGTCAGCATTTCTTTAGAAGATATTATAAGCTCCTACATTTGAGAAGATGTTTTTAGAGCCTATAAGATGTTAAAATTTATTTATAAAAAAAATTGAACTATATATAAATAAGAAAAGAAAATAGGGATTTAAAATATTAACAACGATATTTTTGTAATTAAGATAGCCAAAATTAGATGGGAATGTTAAAGTATCTCTCCAATTTTTTTTATTAAAAAAGGAGAAAAATAGAGAAATAGATTACAAATGGCTTATAGGATCCTCACATGACATTGTGAGCTTGTATGGGTTTTCTTAGAGGAAAAAAAGCTAAAGAAAAAAAAGATACCTCTAAATGGCTTATATAAGCTGTTTGAGAGCTTATACAACCAAACACCTTCTCAGCTCCAATTGAAATGGTAGTTTATTAATATATGGGGGTTAGTAATGTAAATGAGTGCAGTAATGAGGAAGACTTCGTTTAAAGCACAACAAAGAATGACATCACCAACACCCAACCCCTGTTCAATAATGGAGGACATGGGAACTCCAGCATGGGCCAACTCCTCACCTGCCCATGGGTAAAAACTCAAGTTTAAATATTTATACAAAAGATACATTCTACACAACGTCCACAATAGAACGAATAATCTATCAAAGAAAAATTGAACGAATATAGGATCCATCCTATCTCATATACACGATTCAGCCCACCCACAACTAACTTCTTCGAATTCACCTTTGGAGCAACACGTAGGTAGAGATTCATATTTTTATACTCCGTTACAAACGGACATCCCATACCAATACCAGGGATGGAACTTAAGATAGGCGTTTCCACCTGAAAGCAAAGGAAACAGCAAAGAGATAACAAAATTATGAAAATTATGAAATCATGCAATAAAAAACGAAACAAACAAAAAAAAGAGGGGCAAAAAATGTGGTAACACACTAACATTTACCTCTTGAAAATCTAGGTGGTCAAGAAATGTCCTCAAATATGAGATAATCTTTGGTCAAGTTTCAAATATTTGCCGGACATCTCTAATCAAAATCAGACCTAAGAATCGGTTGGGGGCCCGAAGTTCCTACATATAGAAAGTGTTTATTATCATTCACCATTCACAAATTTATCAGTGAGGAATTGAGGATAGTACCCAAAAGTAGTAGTAAGTTTACCTGCTTCAATATGTACATGTGCGAATCTCTTGGATTTCCCGGGGAAAATTTTGTTAACTCCTTTGGTAAATCTTGCATAAGATGAAGGCAAGGGGGCAACACTTCACCAAAGTTGGGGTAAATGATAAGCTCCCCTGAATTTCCTTTCCTTGCCTGCCAACAAAGGTATGTGTAAAGAAAAGTAAATGTTTGTATATGTGTACTAAGAAGAAAAAGAAGAAGAGTTAGGCACCTGGGAAACCAGTCACACCAACGATATCTCCATGCTTCACACTAATGATATCTCCATGCCTTAAGGTGTTAAAATTCTTGAAACATACAAAACTTGGACATATAAATATAAAGAGAAAGAAAGGTAAATATGTTGCATCCTTGTAATGGTTGACATAAAGATTATAAAAAAAAATCAACATGATTACAGCGGTGAGTAAATCAATCAAAAGCGTTACTACACATGAAAGAGAGCAAAGACACCTAAAATTTATTAAAGTCTGTACCCCGAAGCTGACCTGATTTGAATTGTCTCACCTACAGCTGAAAAAAAAATAAACAAATGAGGCACAAAAACAGAAGTACAAATTTAAGACCAGCAACAACGTACAGGTCTTCTAGAGAATCCCACCTGCACCACTGGCTATCACACAAACAAACTGATGAAGGAACAATCCTGAGACCTACAGAAACGAGAAGAACAAAATGTTCTCTTACAAGAACGGGCCACCAGTAATATACACAATACATAAGTGTAGGTAGACAAGAAATAAAACCTGAGAAGTGGACTGCTGAGGTTGAGGTCAGCCCGGAACCAAACAATGCACAAATACATACACACATATAACTAAATAAACATGCACTATTGGAGCACTATTACTCGGTATCGCCGTTGTGCGGATAGAGTTGTGAAACTCTTTTGCGTTGCGGAAGCGATTTAAGTAAAGTGCAGAAAATAAACCGACACAAGGATTTATAGAGGTTCGGCTATAATCGAGCCTACGTCCTCTCTCGGTATCTTTTTCTATAGGATGAAGATCAACCTCTGCACCTCTCTTCTATCTATCGAGGGATAACCGTTACAAACTTTTCTTCTATCGGTCCAAGTTAAACCGTACAATCTCTCTTGTATCGGTCGAGATACTACCGCTTGTACTTGTCTTTGTGTCGGTCCAAGTTAAACCGTTTTCCTTTTCTATTGGACAAGGAATCAACCACTCTATCTTTCTATGGGTACTAGATAAAGCTCACTTAGATATCAATTGCGATTCTAACAATGCCGGATCCTTGATCCTAATAACACCGAATCCAATCGTATCTTTTCTTTTTCCTCTCGTGTATGTGTTGAATGTATAAACACTCAAACTATCAATATAAGCACAATTACAACAACAAGAATGTGTATAATAATCTCTGATCAATATATCGAATGCTTTGCGTTGTTGTGTCTTCAATTCCATAGGAAGTGGTATTTATAGTCTCCAAAGTCTCAACTAGCCGTTACCTCCCTGACTCTTCATTACATACGCTATCGCTCTTTCATTATGTACTTTACCATTATTACGTACGTTAATATCAACTTGTTACGTACGTTACACTTCATGCAAATCAGTCCAGTGGCTTCTGTCTTGATCATTACGTACGTTAGCAACTCCCCACTACGTACATTATTCATTGTCAACATATCCGTTGCTTGCTGATCTATGCCATGACGTCATCTCCAATGTTCATCTCGTTTGAATACTGAAACACTTAGTTACGTACGTTATCATATTACGTACGTTAATATATCAATATAGTGTACGTTATCTTCCTTCAGTCTAGCTTTTTGCGACTTTGATTTCTTCGTTGTTTTGCTTCGCCTCTTTGTTGTGTTGCTTTGTTTAGCAACTAATCATCAAAACTCTATTAATGAATATGTAGAATAAATATTCCAACAATCTACCCCTTTTTGATGATTACAAAACAACCCTTGAATTGGATAAAATCTGCAAAAATAAAATATATGTATATTATACGAATCAAAGTTTTCGGCTTTGATCGTTTCGTTTGTCTCTCCGAATTTTCTTTTCTTGTCATTTTCGACTTCTTCGTTTCTCCCCTTTTTTGTATACTTTTCTTTTCTCCTTTTCAACTTCTTCGATTTTAATATTTTTTGAATTCTTCGTCTTTTCTTTTCTCCTCTTTTTTTTGCATTTTTATTTTTCTCGTCATTCTTCCATGACGCTTTTTATCAATTCAACTTCTTTCTTCCCCTTTTTGTATTCAGCAAAAAGTGTAATAGAAACGAATAATAAATACCGAATTGATGTATATAAAAATATGCGTACCAATTAGTGAATATAACTATATGCATTAAGAAGGGTATAACTCCCTGTGACAAAAATATTCGTTAAAAAAATATACTCCCCCTGAGTAAAATATAAATTATTGAAAATTAATATTTGGGGATCCAACCGATACTCGGTTTTTCATTTGAAACATAGACGATATTTGAAATAATTGTTCCTTTAGGAACCCAAATCTTTTTTATTTTAATCGACCGTCTTGGGCTTTTACAGTTTGAAATATGATGCCCGATTTTCAAACATTTTTCTCAATGGGGTATTTTCAAGTTCACGGATTCAGTTTTAAAATTTTGTTTGAATCCCAACCCCTGTTTGTTCAACGTAAATTTTTGAACCGAGAGCATTTGTTCAAATTTCTCGTTTCCACACGAGAATTTCTTTGTTAAATTTTTGAGCTCGGTTTGACTTTTCAAAACATCATTCTTTAAAATATTTTCGTTTTCAACGCATTTTGAATGATCGGTCTCGATAAATTTTCTCTTTTCAAGAATTTCGAAATTTTCAATTTCCAATGATTTATTTTTATATTTAATGGATTTTATTTCCGATAAAGCATTTTGATAATCCGTATGCAATAGTTCAAATGCTTCAAATAATTCATCGTAAGAATTACTTACTTGGTTTTCGACGTCGCTATCGTAGAATGAACTCCGGGCCATGAGCGCGAGGTTATTTTGATTTATGAAATCTTCGTCCTCGTCTTCGTCACTCCATGTTGCAATTAAAACCTCCTTCTTGGGTTTTACACGGCAATTCTTCGCAAAGTGGCCTGGTTTACCACATAATCGACAAGAGTTGTCGAATTTCTTAGATTCGCCCTTTTGGATGTCCTGTTTTCTTCGGTTTAGTAAGTGTTGGAACTTATTAATAATCTTGGCATAATATGCCGATTCTTCGTCGCTATCATCCATCGGGATTTCTTCTCTCTTTGACATCTTAGCCTTCATGGCTATTGATCGTTTCTTCGGCTTTGGCTTGATACTTTGTGATTTTAAAACTATCTCATAATTAATTAGCGAACCAACGAGGGCGCTAAAATCAAGTGTATTGAGATCTTTAGATTCCATGATCGCAGTCATGGTGCCGTCCCATTCGCTAGGTAGTGATCGTAAATTTTTTTTGACTTTTTCACTACTAGATAATGGTTTTCCGAATGAAGCTAGCCCATTGGTGATGACCGAAAATCGGTCGAGCATGTTGGTGATGGACTCGTCACCCTTCATTAGGGATGTCAATATGCCCCCTCCATACCCTATCCTATTTGATTTGGATCGGGTTCGGGTATTGCCCATCGGGTAATCGGGTACCCAATGGGTATTCGAGTACTCGTATACCCTATATTTAAGAATATAAATATTTTTTAATATATATCATATATACATATAATGCAATTAATAAATTCAATTTAATATAATAAATATCTAAATATAATATGTTATATAATAATATATATAACATATAATATAATATACTCCATCTGTCCGCCACCCATGTGCAACAATTTCCTTTTCCATCCGTTATGTGCATTGTTTATTTTTGGCAATTTTTTTACCCTTTCACAACACAAGTGGGTCCATTTACTCCACTCACAACACATCCTACCAACTAAGTCAACTCAAATATTAAAACCCGTGCCGGTCAAAAGAGTGCATATGGGTGGTGGACGGAGGGAGTAATATTTATGTTTAACATATAATAATAATATATTTATATAATGCAAACGGGTATGCGGGTCGGGTAATCGGGTCGGGTAATCGGGTTATATACTATACCCATACCCTACCCGTACCCGATCATAAAATTCGGGTTCGACCGATACCCGACCCGATTTCGGGTTTATCCGACAGGTAGGATCGGGTACGGAAAAAGTTGACATCCCTACCCTTCATCATGAATAATTCATTGTCATGGAGAAGCATATTGATCTTCGTCTCCTTGACTTGATTTGTGTCTTCGTGTGTGATTTCTAACATTTTCCAAATTTCTTTGGCACTATCACAAGACGATATCCGGTTGTGTTCTTCCGGATTTAATGTACAATATAATAATTGCGTGGCTTTGCAATTATAATGATAATTTTTCCAATCCGCACTACAAGATACTGGGCTTTTTGCGACATCGGAAAAGTGTCGCTAACACTTGTTTTAATGTCGCAAATGTTAATTTGCGACATTTTTTGCGTCATTGTCAATTATGTCATAACAGCCCGTGTAGCATTTTTATGACACTTTTTTTCAGTTGTGTCGCAACATATACGACAATTTTTGCCACGCTAAATTGATTGTCATATAAAATTGGCGACACATTACGCGTCATTAGTCGTGGTGACGCGTGTTTGTTTGCGTCACATTACACGACATTAGTTAATATGACGCTTCCTTGTTTGCATAAAGAGAATGAATGTGTCGTTTTATTTATACAACACTTTTTCATTTGTGTCGCAACATATACGTCATTTTGTGCCACATTAAATTATTTGTCGTAATAAAATTGGCGTCACATTACGTGTCATTAGTCATAGTGTTGCATGTTAGTATGCATCGCATTACACGACATTAGTTAAAATGATGCTTCTATTTGCGACACTAGCATGCGACATTAGAATGAATGTGTCATTTTATTTCTACAACACTTTTTCGTTTGTGTCGCAACATATACGTCATTTTGTGCCACATTAAATTATTTGTCGTATAAAATTAGCGCCACATTACGTGTCATTAGTCATAGTGTTGCATGTTAGTATGCGTCACATTACACGACATTAGTTAAAATGATGCTTCTATTTGCGACACTATGAGAATGAATGTGTCGTTGTATTTCTACAACACTTTTTTATTTGTGTCGCAATATATACGTCATTTTGTGCCACATTAAATTATTTGCCATATAAAATTAGTGTCACATTACGTGTCATTAGTCATAGCGTTGCATGTTAGTATGCGTCATATTACACGACATTAGTTAAAATGACGCTTCTATTTGCGACACTAGCCTGCGACATTAGAATGCATGTGTCGTTTTATTTCTACAACACTTTTTACTTGTGTCACAACATATACGTCATTTTGTGCCACATTAATTTATTTGCCATTTAAAATTGGCGTCACATTACGTGTCATTAGTCATAGTATTGCATGTTAGTCTGCGTCAAAATTTACGACGTTAGTGGAAATGACGCCTCCTTATTTGTGACACTAGCATGCGACATTAGAATGAATGTGAAGTTTTCTTTTTGTGACACTTTTAATTAATATTGCAATTTATACGATATTTTTTGCATCACTAAATTAATTGTTATATAAATTTTGCAACACTCTACGCGTCATTAATCGCGTTGACGCATGTTAGTTTGCGTCACATGGCTTGTGACATTACAATTAATATGTTGTAGATTTTAGCTACACATGCTACGTCATTTTAAAGCACTATATTGCACAAAACAAATAACAAAAAGTCACAAAATACACCCAAAATAATATTTCAACTAGTTATAAAGTTCAACACATAATAACAAATAATTTCTAAACGACAAAAGTGAAATTATAAATACTTATTCAACATAGTAGCATACCATCAATTATTCAAAAAAAACAAATTGAAATAAAAATATCTCTATGCAAGAATGCAAATTCCATAGCTGCAAGCTCTTCATTGCTATTTTTCCTTCCTCCTGTTGCTCTTTCTTCCAGTTTTTCCTTGCTCCTATGTAATTTATATAATTTTTTTATTATATTGTACAAATAAATAAGTTAAATTATTGGTAAAATATTGTTTTATCAAAATACCTGTACATGGAGCATCTTCACGTGTGTTGTCCTTCTCCGAGTTATTTGTTACTTTCTCTCTCTAACAAAATTGATCACAAAAAATACTATTTAAATTTGGAAAATAAGGTACAATATTAACAGAGAACTGATAATTTACCTCAAGATCAGTTCCATTGTCATCATTAGTGCTCTCAAAAATATTAGCTCCTAGTAATAACCCTTTATTGGGAGCTTGTATGCGCCGAGAACTAAAAGACGACCCTGATGCCTGCAACATTTTTATTTAAAACCATGAATTAAACGATACTGTAGTAATGAAATTATAATTTTGAATTTATTAGAACTTACAATGATATTTTGATCCTCTAACATGTGAAGTTTAGACTGAAGCATCTCCATTTGAGAAAAATATTCATCCTTGAATTTTGAAATTTGCTCTTCAAATTTCTTTTCAATGCTTTCGACTTTTTCACTATATTTTTCTTGGACAGCCCGGTCAAAATCTTCTCGAGAAGTGAAAATCGAGTTTTTATTCTTCAAAGCTGCATTGTTGCCGCGTAAACATCCAGGCGCTTCTTTTCCAATAACTTGTTCAAAAATCTCATCATTAGCATCAATGTCATCCACCAATTCATCCGGCAACTTCCTCTTCAACTCTTTCAACTTAGCCTAAAACAAATATTATATCTCAAAACTCAAAATAAAACCATCTTATACAAATCAATAGCCCAACGAGGTGCAAAGAGTATATGTCAAAATTGAATGAGAATAAATGAAATGAAAATCAAAATTATTCAACCTAGAGCGAAAATATGAGTACTTACAATCTTTTCTTCAGTTTGAGTATCAAGGGGTTTTCCAACTTTGCCGTTTCTTGAACAAATAAACAAATCTATCTTTGAAGGTTCTTTACCATGCTCCCGACGAAACTATTGAGACAATAATAATTATAATCAGTGACTACGAGAGCGTACATGCCTTAGACTTTCCTACATATTTATTACAAAAACTCAGATTTTGCCAAGAGTTTGAGAGGAAAGAACACATTAAGGGATAATGTTGCATTTCATATTACTTCCTCTTTACCAAGTGGAGCATGCAGAAGCAAGGAACTAGATTTTAAATTAACCTCAGGACAACATACAAAACATATCAAAAAATCTGATCTCCATGACAAAGAAGGAACCGTAATGAAGGGCAAAGAAGGAACCGTAAGCAAGGACAAGCAAGGAACCGTAACAAAGATACAAAACATATCAAAAAATCTGAACATATCCAAGAATCTGACCAAATCGATGAAACAAGAAAAAAATCTGAAGAAGGGGGGTAACATTAAAAACTTTACCAAATAAAGAAGAAGGCACTTCTCTCAGTATATAGAATTATTTATTTATAAGACGATTTATATAAAAATAAATAAAACATGTATACTACCTCTTCTTTAACACATGCCATATCTTTTCTTCCCATTCTAGGTGGCAGCTGAACATGTTTTCGGCTATTTCTGTTGGCTTTACTAAGCTTCTGTCAATTAACAAAGAAACAAATGTTAATATTATAACGTGAAGCTTCCAATAATGATAAATAATAGATAAAAACTCGTCGAAAATGCAGGTCACGATATAAAATAAAATAAGCTACTAGCCAAGTCAGAACAAGAGATTATGAAATGTGCTAAGCTGCTGGTTTGTTTTAAAATAATCTCCCCTGTATGTATATATGTATATATTTAAAATAAGTTAGCTAACCTTTGCACCATTAGAGCTCCAATGGTTCACCAATAATGGCCATTGATCAGCTTCCACTCTTGGTGGACATTTGGATAGTACACTGCTTTTATCATATCGAGAAGGAGTATAAAATTTTGCTTTTAGTCTGCTTTTTCCAATCTTTCCAGAGCTTCGAGTTTCTTCATACAATTCTTCTTGTAGCTATCAGTCAAGTTAGTATTATCCTACGAGCAAAATATAAAAGCATACATTTAAATAAGAAGACTTGTACATATTTTGTTCTATGTCATATGGAAAGCATGCATTGGAATGTTTTATATGCATGATACATAATTTTGACCTTTGTTCTGTCTCACCGTTGGGCTCATTTGCTAATGTTCGAACTAATTAAAAAGTAACACATTCATTTGCATTGTGAACGGAAGATTTACTTGTCAAAGACAAAGTGGGTTAGCTCAAGTGGTAAGAGCATCCACTAAGTAGGTATAATGTAATAATAAAAAATGTGCATGTTAAAGATGAATTACATTTGACATGGATTTGTTAAGGTGTTGCTTAATGCTTTCGATAAATAAGATGGATTCTACCTTATTTTTGAGGAAATGAACCTTGACCTATCCAAGTTCATCTACTATATTGAAAATAACATTAAAATTTGAATATACATACCTTCACTTCAGCCCACACAAGGTCTTTTTGTATATTAGAAGCGCCTCCTCGGTCAGATACGAAAGAGGTAACTTGTTTCCATCCTTGGCCGAATACCCAATTGAGATGAAAACATAGCCGCATTGTTCCCAACAACATTATTTTCGAATCTAATTCTAAAATCAAAACTTTTCCAAGACCCCATTCGTATCCCACTTTGGCTTGTCCTCTTCTCACTAAACCTATTAATAAGTTTTGTTTTTAAGAGTTTAATAATAAATTTATTATTTTAAATAAATAAATAAAACATTAACAGCTTTAGTTTACCTCGATTGGCATCATCTTCATCTTGATAACATGAGGCTCATCATCACCGTTTTCATTTCCAATATCATCAAATGGGCTTTGGGTAGTATCATTGGTCCCCGAATTGTTGTCGGAAAATGATCCATCCGAGTCGAACCATTATTGGTATTAGCTTGGTTCTCGTGTTTCAGAACTATGGTGTCTAGCATTGGCCCGATTGAGCGTCGAGGTTTCTTCACAACAGAGCCATGGGTGTCTCGCAAACAAATATTTTCAAAAAAAAAATGATATCTATTTCCTAAATATTTTCCTCGTGGTTTCTTCACAGCAGGAACCACAACTACAATATTTTCAAGTTGTCACTCTTAAATTCATGTATGAGATTAACCATACAAAACAACCGAGCTGCACAGATTTTTTTCTTTGATTAGTCTTTGGAAAAAGAAAAAAGAAAAAGAAAAAATAGTTGAAATCGAGTCTTACCTCTCTGCCGATTTGATTCGTGACGATGGTGGAAAATTAGGGCTACGAATGAGTTTCTACTCTCCCGCGATTTCTCGAGTTCTTGCAGAGGGAATGAAATATATGATAAGCAAATTTTCCTTTTCTATAGATGTATTATAAAAGGAATCAAGGAATCACCATAATCAAAACTTTCCTTTATCCGTCGTATGCCATACATGGCTTCTTTCCTCAACATAGGTTTCTTTCTCACGACCGCTAGTGAAGGTTGGAGAAAGAAGAATACATCCGATTTTTTCCTCAAAGTAAGGAATTAGAGTTCTTTGCTACTATTTTTATTATTGTAGCAATAATAAAAAGAAAAGAAAAGAAAAGAATTAGAGTTCTTTACAAAAATTTTTATTATTATTTAGAAAAGAAAAGGAGAGATTAGTGACGGTGAAAAAAGTTATATACGATCTTGTTTCCAATACGAAGTAAAGCCCGTGAAAATCGACTGTGTTGACCCGATTAATCGATATAATCATTATTTTTGTTGTCGAAGAACATTTATATAAGATTATGCTATACATATGACAAATTATTAGTAGTTTCCTTTTTGTTTAATTTTTTTAAAGCAAATTATTACTATATATTAAATTATCACATAAATCTAAAGGTTGCGTCATGAGGACTCGAACCGAGACCTTCAAATTATATTAGTAGTTTATTTGTTATTATGTAAGTTTACACCGGGTTATATACGCTTTGTTTCCAATACGAAGTAAAGCCGTGAAAATCGACCAGTTGACCCGATTAACCGATATAATCATTATTTTTTGTTGTCGAAGAACATTTATATAAGATTATGCTATACATATGACAAATTATTAGTAGTTTCCTTTTTCTTTAATTTTTTTGAAGCAAATTATTAGTATATATTAAATTATCACATAAATTTGAAGGTTGCGTCATGAGGACTCGAACCCGAGACATTCAAATTATATTAGTAGTTTATTTGTTATTATGTAAGTTTACACTGAAGTTATATACAGTCTTGTTTCCAATACGAAGTAAAGCCAGCGTGAAAATCGACTGTGTTGACCCGATTAATCGATATAATCATTATTTTTGTTGTCGAAGAACATTTATATAAGATTATGCTATACATATGACAAATTATTAGTAGTTTCCTTTTTCTTTAATTTTTTTAAAGCAAATTATTACTATATATTAAATTATCACATAAATCTAAAGGTTGCGTCGCGGAGGACTCGAACCCGAGACCTTCAAATTATATTAGTAGTTTATTTGTGATAATGTAAGATTACACTGAAGTTATATACTGTCTTGTTTCCAATACGAAGTAAAGCCAGCGTGAAAATCGACTGAGTTGACCCGATTAATCGATATAATCATTATTTTTTGTTGTCGAAGAACATTTATATAAGATTATGCTATACATATGACAAATTATTAGTAGTTTCCTTTTTCTTTAATTTTTTTTTAAAGCAAATTATTACTATATATTAAATTATCACATAAATCTAAAGGTTGCGTCGCGGAGGACTCGAACCTGAGACCTTCAAATTATATTAGTAGTTTATTTGTTATTATGTAAGTTTACACTGAAGTTATATACAGTTTTGTTTCCAATACGAAGTAAAGCCAGCGTGAAAATCGACCAGGTTGACCCGATTAACTGATATAATCATTATTTTTTGTTGTCGAAGAACATTTATATAAGATTATGCTATACATATGACAAATTATTAGTAGTTTCCTTTTTCTTTAATTTTTTTTGAAGCAAATTATTAGTATATATTAAATTATCACATAAATTCGAAGGTTGCGTCGCGGAGGACTCGAACCCGAGACATTCAAATTATATTAGTAGTTTATTTGTTATTATGTAAGTTTACACTGAAGTTATATACAGTCTTGTTTCCAATACGAAGTAAAGCCAGCGTGAAAATCGACCAGGTTGACCCGATTAACTGATATAATCATTATTTTTTGTTGTCGAAGAACATTTATATAAGATTATGCTATACATATGACAAATTATTAGTAGTTTCCTTTTTCTTTAATTTTTTTTAAAGCAAATTATTACTATATATTAAATTATCACATAAATCTAAAGGTTGCGTCGCGGAGGACTCGAACCCGAGACCTTCAAATTATATTAGTAGTTTATTTGTTATTATGTAAGTTTACACTGAAGTTATATACGCCTTGTTTCCAATACGAAGTAAAGCCGCGTGAAAATCGACCAGGTTGACCCGATTAATCGATATAATCATTATTTTTGTTGTCGAAGAACATTTATATAAGATTATGCTATACATATGACAAATTATTAGTAGTTTCCTTGTTCTTTAATTTTTTTAAAGCAAATTATTACTATATATTAAATTATCACATAAATCTAAAGGTTGCGTCGCGGAGGACTCGAACCTGAGACCTTCAAATTATATTAGTAGTTTATTTGTTATTATGTAAGTTTACACTGAAGTTATATACGCTTTGTTTCCAATACGAAGTAAAGCCGTGAAAATCGACAGAGTTGACCCGATTAATCGATATAATCATTATTTTTGTTTTCGAAGAACATTTATATAAGATTATGCTATACATATGACAAATTATTAGTAGTTTCCTTTTTCTTTAATTTTTTTTTAAAGCAAATTATTACTATATATTAAATTATCACATAAATCTGAAGGTTGCGTCGCGGAGGACTCGAACCCGAGACATTCAAATTATATTAGTAGTTTATTTATTATTATGTAAGTTTACACTGAAGTTATATACATTATTTATTATTTTTTAAGTTTACATTTATACAATCTTGTTTTTTTTTTTCGTTTTTCTCTATTGGTACATATAAAACATTTTCTTGTGCATTATTTATCGCGGAAGCCACTACCGGACAAGGTGGCAGGAGCACTAACATATTTCCCGTAGGTGCCTGGTTCGATTCTCACCCGGTGCGTTCCAATATTTTTTTTTTTTCGTTTTACTCTATTGGTACATATAAAAACATTTCTTGTACATAATATATCGCGGAAGCCACTACCGGACAAGGTGGCAGGAGCACTAACATATTTCCCGTAGGTTACTGGTTCGATTCTCACCCGGTGCGTTCCAATATTTTTTTTTTTTCGTTTTACTCTATTGGTACATATAAAAACATTTCTTGTACATAATATATCGCGGAAGCCACTACCGGACAAGGTGGCAGGAGCACTAACATATTTCCGTAGGTGCACGGTTCGATTCTCACCAGGTGCGTTCCAATATTTTTTTTTTCGTTTTACTCTATTGGTACATATAAAAACATTACTTGTGCATAATATATCGCGGAAGCCACTACCGGACAAGGTGGCAGGAGCACTAACATATTTCCCGTAGGTGCCTGGTTCGATTCTCACCAGGTGCGTTCCAATATTTTTTTTTTCGTTTTACTCTATTGGTACATATAAAAACATTTCTTGTGCATAATATATCGCGGAAGCCACTACCGGACAAGGTGGCAGGAGCACTAACATATTTCCCGTAGGTGCCTGGTTCGATTCTCACCAGGTGCGTTCTAATATTTTTTTTTTCGTTTTACTCTATTGGTACATATAAAAACATTTCTTGTGCATAATATATCGCGGAAGCCACTACCGGACAAGGTGGCAGGAGCACTAACATATTTCCCGTAGGTGCCTGGTTCGATTCTCACCAGGTGCGTTCCAATATTTTTTTTTTCGTTTTACTCTATTGGTACATATAAAAACATTTCTTGTGCATAATATATCGCGGAAGCCACTACCGGACAAGGTGGCAGGAGCACTAACATATTCCCCCGTAGGTGCCTGGTTCGATTCTCTGCGTTGCAATATTTTTTTTTTTTTCGTTTTTATCTATTTTTCTCACCAGGCAACTTAGCTTTTTTTTATTCTTATGAAGAACTTTTTCGTTCTTCTCTATTTTTCTCACCAGGCAACTTTTTTTGTCTTCCCCGTTTTCCAACAACCATCTACCACCACCAGCATAAAAAGATAATCGGCTGCAAGAATCATAATTTCTTCTCCGGCGCTCGCGCAACCATTCTTTACCGCCGTCCAACCTAGCCTTTCCCCGGCTCTTGCAGTATAGTCAGGTATGTAACTTAAAGTTTCAGTTTTTATTTGTTGAATATGGTTTAATTTGAATTTAATTATGTTAGAGGTGTGTTGTTGAATTTATATTGTATTTAAAAAATCCATTTTTTTTTTTCGTTTTTTGATTATATTTTGTTAAAATCATTATGTGATGGGGTAACTTGAACAGGTAGATGGATAAATCGTGGATTTACATAAAAGAAAGAACTTCAGTTGATGCTTTTAAGCGGGGTTTAGAGAATTTCCTTGACTTTGCATACACAAACAAGAAGCCTGAGCAAGAGATAAAGTGTCCCTGCCGTGACTGCAGAAATTCGAGAACACATCCCAGAGATGAGGTATATTATCATATTATGGTTAAGGGTTTTCAGCATGGTTATACTAATTGGGTGCATCATGGTGAACGATCAAAATATCTTGATCAAGTTGTGAATGCCTCTGAAGAAAGAACTGAAAATGATGATATGGAAGGGTTATTGCATGATGTATTTGTGCCTCCATATCATCATGGTTCTGTTAATGACAATACAAATGGTTTGGGTACTAATCCTGAAAGCTCTCAAGGAGAAAGAAGACACTCTGAAAATCACTTTGACGAAAACACTGAAAAGTTCTTTAATCTTTTGAAGAATGCTGAAGTTGAGTTATTTCCTGGGTGTAAGAACTTTACCATCCTATCATTTATTGTGCGATTGTTGCATGTTAAATCGCTTTGTCGGTGGAGCAACAATTCATTCACAATGTTGATACAAGTATTGAAGGAGGCATTTCAACACATTGAGATGTTTCCAAGCTCTTATAGAGAAGCTTGGAAAATAATCAAAGAATTGGGACTTGAGTATAAAAAGATTCATGCGTGTCCTAACGATTGTCAGTTGTATTGGAAGGATACAGAGAATGATGAAGCATGTAAGCACTGCAAGACTTCTAGATATAAGCCATTTGGGGTGCAAGATGAGTGTTCAACTAAAAGAGAACATAGAGTCCCAGCAAAAATTGTTCGGTATTTTCCTTTAAAACCGAGACTCCAAAGATTATATATGTCTTCAAAAACGTCTCAGCTAATGAGATGGCATGCAGAAGAACGCACTAGAGATGGTAAGCTTAGGCATCCGGCAGACTCTAAAGTGTGGAAATCATTTGATGAAAAGTATCCAGACTTTGCCACAGATTGTCGTAATGTTCGACTGGGGCTAGCAGCAGATGGTTTTAATCCATTTGGGTCAATGAGCAATTCCCGCAGCACTTGGCCAGTTCTTCTCGTTCCTTATAATTTACCTCCCGGAAGGTGTATGAAACAAACATCGATTATTTTATCTACACTTGTTGATGGTCCTCGAAGTCCAGGAAATGATATTGATGTCTATTTGCAGCCCTTGATTGATGAACTTCAAGAGTTATGGAATCCTGGGGTTCCTACATATGACGCAGTAGACAAAGGTATGTTCCAGTTACGTGCTGCGCTATTTTGGACTATAAATGACTTTCCTGCTTATGCTATGTTGTCGGGTTGGAGCACGAAGGGTGCATATGCATGCCCTTGTTGTAACAAAAATTGTCAATCTCGTTGGCTAAATAATGGGGGTAAGTTTTGCTATATGGGGCATCGTAGGTTTCTTCCAAGTAATCATAAGTATCGCAGAGATCCTACTCATTTTGATGGTTATGTCGAGAATGCTCCTAAACCTAAAAGATTATTAGGTTCAGAGATATTGAAGCAGTTAGATGGCATGCCAAATAACTTTGGAAAGTATAGTGCCCAAAAAGTAGGGAAAAAGAGGAAATTGAAAGAAGTCACCAAGCCGATACTTGAATGCGTATACAATTGGAAGAAGGTTAGCATTTTCTTTCAATTACCTTCTCGGAATGAAAATCTTGTTCCCCATAACCTTGATATCATGCACATAGAGAAGAATGTTTTGGAGAGTATCTTATGGACTTTGCTTGGTGTTCTTTGATAAAACAAAAGATAATCTTAAATCAAGATATGATCTCGAAGAGCCGGGCATTCTAAGTCACTACATCCTCGGAAAAAGGTGATAAAATTTATCTACCCCTTCTTGTTTCACATTGAACAAGAATGAGAAAGATATTTTTGAAGGTCTTGAAGAATGTCGGTACCAGATGGGTATGCATCAAATATATCAAAATGTGTCAATTTAGCTCGGGAATATATCCGGTCTCAAGAGTCATGATTGTCACATTCTAATGCAACAGTACGCCAATTGCCTTGAGAAGATCAGCTCCTAAACATGTCTCGCAAAGCACTAATTGGCTTATGTGATGTTTTCAAGCAATTGTATTCGAAAGTTCACGGTGAAGAAGAATTTGAAGCTTTAGAGACTCAAGTTGCATTGGTGCTTTGTGATTTGGAAAAAATATTTCCACCTTCATTTTTCGATGTTATGGAGCATTTACCGATCCACTTGCGAGAAGAGGCTAAACTTGCCGGTCTGTTCAATTTCGTTCGATGTATCCAATTGAGAGGTAATACTTAATATTAATTTAAATTACATTCATATTATGAGGTTAAAATTGTACATTTAACGGTGGTGGTGGTGGAAGTGGTGGTTGCTAGAAAATTTTTGAGTGTTAAGTTCATTATTTTATTATTAATAATAAAATGGATTTCGTGGAAGACAGAGAAATCATTGGTACCGATATGATTTGGGTTTCATATTACCTTCGGGACTCTGGCTACATGTATTTATATTATGTTTTCTTATTTTCCATGCATTTTTCACTCAACTATAAAGGTTAATTACTTGAATAGTTTTATGGTCTTGCAAAATATGCCTTGTAATCGAGAGAAGTCTTTGATCTAGGTGGAACATTTTGAAGGTCATCTTAATTCCTTTAATTTTTTATCTTATAGTTAAATATGGACACGGATAAAAAAATGAGGTTAGCGAAAGGATAATGTTAAGATGGATATGCGACACATTAGATTGAATAGGTTAAGAAATGAATATTTTATGAAAAAGTGGGAGTAGCATCAATGTATGATAAGAAGTTAGAGAAACACGCTTAAGATGGTCGACATGTACAGAGGAAATATTTAGATGCATGGTGCGATATTTAAAGTAGGAATCCCTTACTCGCATTAAAAGAGTAAAGGGAAGACCTAAATAAATTTGTAAAAAACTATCTAAAAGATACTTTATATCTAGAAATAAATGAAAATATGGCAATTGACCAAAAATGATGGCCTGATCTGATCCATATAGCCAACCTTACATAGCGGGATAATGGTTGTTGTTGTTGTTGTTGTTACTAATTATGAATTGTGGATATGCATCTCTTTTGATTAGCGAATTAGTCAGAAACCTAAAGCAACATGCATGTACATCTGATTCTGATTTCCTTGTTCTTGGTGTAACAAGTTCCACTTACTAGTACTGGCTTGATATGCTTTTCTCAGACAATATTCATGCTTTTAATGCTGAGTCTCAGACAATATTCATGCTTCTAATGCTGAGTCTCAGACAATATTCATGCTTTTAATGTCTCAGACAATAATATTTTTATTGTTTAGGTATTTGTGCACATTGAAAAATCATGTTCGCTCTCGTAGTCACCCAGAGGGATCAATAGCTGAGGGATATCTTGCCGAGGAGTGTATGACATTTTGTTCAATGTATTTAAGTGATGTTGAATCAAAGTTGAATAGACCAAGTAGAAACAGTGAAGGCGGTGAGAATGGCTCAACCCAAGATAATGGTCGACCTTTAGGAAGAGAAGAAAGATTTATGCTTGACGACATAGAATGGGTTCAAGCACATAGATATGTGCTCAATAATCTACCTATTGTCGACAAGTTTAAAAGGTTTTCACATATACACTATATTTCATTTATGTTTGAACCTTTAATTTTTATAGCTAAGTTGATAATATTTGAATTTGCAGGGAACATTTGGGTGTACTACGACGTGGTAATCGACGCATGTCAAGTTTTAATATGCAAAAGCTTCATGCTGAAACCTTTCATGATTGGTTTAAGAAAAAGGTATGTAATTAACTTGTTTCCAATAGTGTTATGAACTATTTATTTTTATAATATAATATGTTGTGAGTACATATTTAAATTATAGATTTTCATTAAAATGTATAGGTATATGAAATGATACATTCAAGTAATGCTACTAATGTACACCAAGATATTGCATTCCTAGTCTGGACCAAGTAAATGGGCTCGTCGTTACCTTCGGGTATCTTGTAAATGGACTTCGTTTTCACACTAAGAAGCGGGAGATGATGAGAAAAACCCTGAATAGTGGAGTGTTCTTGAATGCTTCTATGAGTAGTTTTTCAAGCGGAAGGATAAGAATCCTATATTAGGTGACGTGTCATTTTATGGTGTTTTAAAGGATATAATAGAAGTGAGGTACACCAATGACATAAAATTTATTCTGTTCAAGTGTGATTGGGTTGATCGTAATTCAGGATTGAAACACGATGAGTTTAATTTCACTTTGGTGAACTTTGCTCACTTACTATATAGAGGAAACGTGATGGATGAGCCATTTATTCTAGCATCTCAAGCTCAACAAGCATGGTATATACAAGATCCAGTTGATCCAGATTGGCATGTAGCTTTGAAGATGACCCCTCGAGCTATATTCAATGTTGACCCTGAGATTAATGAATTTGGAAGCACCGAGGATGAGCTGTTTTCTTATCAAGGTGAAACAAATATTGAAAATGAGATCATATCTTATGCTAGAGCAGATGTTGAAGGGGAGACACTCGTAAGAAGTGATCACTCTGATGAAAATAGAGTTCATGATTTAGAACAAGGACCAGATCACTCCGCAAGTGATGATTTTGATCCCAATGATGATGATGATTTTTTTGAAGATGTTATACCACCGAATGAGAGTGAAGATGATTAGGTAAAGTTTTTAATGTTACCACCCTTCTTGCTTTTTCTTGTTTTTGGAACTGGAAGGCCTATGAAAACCCGACAAATCGGCCATACTTGTTGATGCCGTCCGAGTTCTAAACCAACTAAAAGCTGAATCACGGGAATACAAAGACACAAATGAGAAGCTTTTGGAAGAGATCAAAACTTTGAAGGTTAGACATCGTAATTTGGTCCAAGATAGTTCCGTAATTTTAGTTTTGGTTCTTTCAGAAAGCTAGAACAATGCATTGTTTTCATCCATACTTTTTTATTATTTAGTATTGAACTCTTGATGAAGTGTCGTTTGACTTTTTAGTATTGAACTTTGACCCTTTTTTAGATATTGTCTTGATATATGTATAAATGATACCATTAAATTTGATTTTTAAAATATTTTCATAATATTGTTTTTGATAATTTTGAATGGTAGAGTTAGAAAGTTATGGTCAATGTTTTATCTCGAGAAACGAAAAACACTTGCCGAAAACTAAAGTTTTTTTTTTTTCGTGAAGAGAAGTCGGTGCTTAAGGCGTATAAAGAAAGGATAGAGCAACGATTGAAAATGCTAGGCCTTCCTCCGATTGGATTTATGTATCCTCCGGCCGGGACAAACAAGATGCCCATGTTTCCCAACTACGGATATGTCCCAATGTGGCGATTTACCACCATCCGCTCGTGATACATCTCAAGATCATCATCTCAGGCCCCCTGCTGCTTGAATCGTCCACATACAACATAGGTGCTTTTTAATAACTTGATGTGAATTGAGATTATGCATTGTTATGCATGACGTTCTTGTAGATATGATAAAAAATTGTCAAGATTGTCTTTGATCGTTTAGATTTGTTTTAGTTTTTTATACAATTTCGATTTTGAAGGAAATGGATCACATTTTCGGCTCGTTCCAAATTTTTGTCCTGCATGGACCCTTTGTCAAGGAAAAGTAAAAAATTACAGTTGTACAGCTGAAGGAGTTTTAATTGTTAGTATTTTATTTTAGTTTATTTTTTCCTTTTTTTTTTGTTCGATGATATCTGTGGGCAGTAGAGATTGAGGAAAGAGGATAATAGGCATGGGATTAGAGATGGAAGAGACTGAGGTTGAAGAAGGAGAGGCTCTTAGTTACAATAACGAAGCTCAAGATTCCACCATTGACCCTGATATTGCTCTCTTACATTGTAAGAGTCTTCAGTTTTTATCATGACTTTTGCTCTGTGAATCAGCTCTTGATTTGTAACGTTGTGTTGAGTCTCAATCGTAGGTTACGATTGATTTTGGCCTTGTTTTTACTTGTAAGGACCGTGCATCACGGCCGTAGTTGTGATTCAAGAGGCTATAGGTGAAGGGGAATTTGAGGCCTAACAAGAAACTTGAACGAGCTTCTATAATAGTTTTTTTATACACATAGCATTATGAAGGAAAAAGAAAAATTGAGGCACATCGAAAAGTGAGGCCGCAAAGTGAACGAGCCCGCCTATTAGGTGGTATCATGCGTATTGATTATCTAAGTTATTTTCTTGTTTCAGTATTGATCAGCTTCCTAGAGGTGAATTATATATATTGCTCTTATAGTCCTCTAGATCATTAATGCTCTTTCGTCGTGGATGATTAGTTACTGTTGTTGGATGGGGGCGGTTACGCATTCTGTAGATGCTCTCTGTATAATTCAGAACACGTCCTCGTTAGTTCACCCGAACCCAGTACAAGATCTTAACATAGTTTAAATTTGATTTTGACTTAGATTTTAGTGAAATATTTGTTGGTATTTAAAATTATTTTTTATTGTTATTTTTGTGCCACTAGTACAAACTCCATAACAAAAAGTGATGCAATGTGTGCCATTCGTGTGCAACACCAATTTAAAAGTGTTGTATAATAGTGACATTTTATTGAGGTCTCATAAATAATGACACAATTTAGAAACACAAAAATGAGTGTCGACGTCCGTGTCACTAAAATACGACACAAAATATAGATGACGCACAAATGACATGAATATACGACACTAGATGTAACGCTATTCTAAAAATATGGTATAACTATGACATTTGATTAATGTGTCACAAATAAATTGTAGCAATTTAGAGTCATGAAAACGAGTGTTGCGCGTGTGTGTCACTAAATTGCGACACAATATGTATGTGACACACAAGTGACGTGAATATACGACACTAGATGCAACACTATTCTAAAACTATGGTATAATAGTGACATTTTATTGAGGTGTCATAAATAAATCAGCACAATTTAGAAACACAAAAATGAGTGTCGCATCCATGTCACTACAATACGATACAAAATATAGATGACGCACAAATGACGTAAATATACGCCAATAGATGTAACTAGGGGTGTTCATAACCGCACCGGTTTTGAATGCAAACCGAAGTCAGTCCAAAAGCAGTACCCTATTTTTTCGGGTCGGGTCATAGGGTACCCGGCCCAAAATTTAATACCACTAATTTTAAATTTTTATAAATAATTTGTAATTTTAATATAAATTTATTTTAAAATTTATTATATAAATTAATTCCCCGAGTACTAAATACATTATAAATATTTTCTGTACAATAAGTAAATTTCAAAATTAACTAAATATTTTTATATATATCATTTTTTTATTATATAATTATGCTTAATTCAATATTTAATTATATATATGAAAGAATATATTATTTTTTATTTAAAGATTTTATAAATTTCCAAACTAGTGAGAATAAATACCATGAGTGAAAATACATTAACATGTATTCTCATATTAAATATATTTCATATTAGATGAAAGATAAAATTTCATATAATTGCAAATTAAATAATTAAATTTATAAAAAAAACTAATTATTAAAAAATAATCGGGTTTTCGCACCGAATTTACGCAACAAGTCGGCCCATGACCCGCCCGATTATATGACTTTTTTCGGTCGGGTACCCACCAAAAAAATTTAAAAATTTTAAAAATACCCAAATATTTAGTTCGGTCATCGAATAGTTGGGCGGGTAGTTCGGATCGGGTATTTTTGAACACCCTAGATGTAACACTATTCTAAAAATGTGGTATAATTATGACATGTGATTGAGGTGTCGCAAATAAATTGTCTCAATTTTGAGACACAAAACGAGTGTCGTGCGTGTGTCACTAAACTACGACGCAATATGTATGTGACACACAAGTGGCGTAAATATACGACACTAGATGCAACACTGTTCTAAAAATGTGGTATAATTATGACATTTGATGGAGGTGTCGCAAATAAATTGTCTCAATTTTGAGACACAAAACGAGTGTCGTGCGTGTGTCACTAAACTACGACGCAATATGTATGTGACACACAAGTGACGTAAATATACGACACTAGATGCAACACTGTTCTAAAAATGTGGTATAATTATGACATTTGATGGAGGTGTCGCAAATAAATTGTCTCAATTTTGAGACACAAAACGAGTGTCGTGCGTGTGTCACTAAACTACGATGCAATATGTATGTGACACACAAGTGACGTAAATATACGACACTAGATGCAACACTGTTCTAAAAATGTGGTATAATTATGACATTTGATGGAGGTGTCGCAAATAAATTGTCGTAATTTCGAGACATAAAAAGGAGTGTCGCGCGTGTGTCACTAAACTACGACACAATATGTATGTGACGCATAAATGATGCAAATATATGACACTAGAAGCATAAGTGTGGTAGTTCAGTGACACTGTCGCATAAGCGTGTGTCGCAATAGGCCTATAATGTTGTAGTGCCGCGTCGTCATATTCTTCAAAATATTTAAGCGTACCGTCGGACTTGATTGGAATTTTCGGACCAAGGCATATCACTTTCCAAAGATCGATGTCATATGCTCGGATGAATATAGACATCTTTTTCTTCCATGACATGAAGTTTGATCCGTCGAAAAATAATGGTCGGTTAAGAGCAAGACCTTCGACCGGGGTAAGTTGAAACGCCATTTGGATCGACTCCTTGGATGTCAAGCCGCTTATTGGAAGTATTGCTCCGATACCAATTGTTGGAGCACTATTGGTCGGTATCGCCGTTGTGCGGATAGAGTTGTGAAACTCTTTTGCGTTGCGGAAGCGATTTAAGTAAAGTGCAGAAAATAAATCGACACAAGGATTTATAGTATAATCGAGCCTACATCCTCTCTCGGTATCTTTTTCTATAGGATGAAGATCAACCTCTGCACCTCTCTTCTGTCGGTCGAGGGATAACCATTACAAACTTGCCTTCTATCGGTCCAAGTTAAACTGTACAATCTCTCTTCTATCGGTCGAGATATTACCGCTTGTACTTGTCTTTGTGTCGGTCCAAGTTAAACCGTTTTCCTTTTATATTGGACAAGGAATCAACCACTTTAGCTTTCTATGGGTACTAGACAAACCTCACTTAGATATCGATTGCGACTCTAACAATGCCGGATCCTTGATCATAATAACACCGAATCCAATCATATCTTTTCTTTTTCCTCTCGTGTATGTGTTGAATGTATAAACACTCAAACTATCAATATAAGTACAATTACAACAACAAGAATGTGTATAATAATCTCTGATTAGTATATCGAATGCTTTGCGTTGTTGTGTCTTCAATTCCATAGGCAGTGGTACTTATAGGCTCCAAAGTGTAATATCCGTATTTTTTCTTTCCCTTGTATTTTCATTTTTGGTGTATTTCTCGATCGTAGTGGCCCTCGTGTACTTTTCAGTGTGTCCTTCCTGTCAAACTGTTGAACTGTATTCTCGTTATTGTTGTGCGGAACCGCCATTTCGGGGTTGCCGTGGATCCATTTCGTGTTGTTGGTTCCCAAATATTGATTCCTATCGTTTTATTCTCTTTCCGGATCATTTTTATCATTTTGGAACCCAAAAGGGGGTGTGGGCCGCGGCACAAGGTGTGTGCGCCGCGGCACACAAATTCCTTCAGTTGTTGGTCGAACAAACTGTACTGTGTGCCGCGGCACACCCATCCGGTGCCGCGGCATAGTGCCAGGCCAGTGCCGCGGCACACCTGTCCGGTGCCGCGGCACACTCGTGTGACATCTGCGTCCAAAACCCGCCTGTACCGGGTGCCGCGGCACACGCAGGCCGTGCCGCGGCACAATGCCGAAACCTGGGAGTAATTTTTTGGCCTGTGCCGCGGCACACTTCGGCTGTGCCGCGGCACACAATGCGGTCAACCGTGCAACTTCGTCTTTATTAGACGAAATCGACCATTTCTTCTTCATTTTCACCTGCATCGCGAGAGAGAGTGAGAGAGAGGGGAAGAGTTCTTCATCTTTATCCATTGAGGGGTTGATTTTTACCATTTTTCTTCGGTAGTGAAGCCCGGACGATCAATCCAACGCGTGTTCTACGGATCTTAGGACTTGAATCTCCAAAGGTATTATTTCTTGAAACCCTCCCTTTTGGATAATTGGGGATTTTGGGGTTTTTGTCCGATTCTTCCCGTTTTGTTGATGGATTCTTGATGAATATGATTAATCTTGTTGGTATTCTTAGTTTCCCTACGGATTCATGGTATATTTCGTGATTTTTACGGAATCGAGAGGGTTTGGTTGTGGTCCGCCCTCGTTGTTGTTTATATACGAATATACATAAATCGTAGACGGGTTTTCGGGTGTATTCCAATTCCGTATTCATTTAGAAACGGTTGTGATTGTATTCTTCGAATCGTTAGGTTCGGTTTCATTGGTTCCTAGCGTTCGTCGGTGACTTTCCCTTCCGTTCTTCGCGTCGTTAATAATTCAAGGCAAGTATTTTTGGAAACCTTTAAGCTTAACATGAAATGGTGATGTATATTACTTGTGTGTAACTCACCTTGTGTTGGCCCGACGGGGTCAAGGAGAGAAATCTATGCTGCCGCCCTGGATTTCACGAGTTTCGTACCGCTAGCCAACTCGTTAGGGTCCCTATGAGGCCTCGAGTGAGAATGTATGCTGCCGCCCTGTTCTCACGGCATAGCGTGTGCGTGGTTTTGTTTTTCTGTAATTGTAGCCAACTCGTTAGGGTCCCTATGAGGCCTCGAGTGAGAATGTATGCTGCCGCCCTGTTCTCAAGGCTAATTGTGGACTGTATGTTTTCCGGAAAAGACATGTCTAGTTTTGGTTTTTGAAATGATATTGGTGCATGTACTATGAAATGTGTAAGCGATTGGTTTGCCTTGATTACTTGTACTAGCGTAATTGCTAACCCCGTTGGGGACCCGTTTTGGGGAAATTCTTATTATGGATTTCAGGTTATGATCATCCGGACGAGCGGGCACTTGGACAGTACGAGGACGTTGGCCAGGGTCGTTGACATGTGCATTCGGGTCTACTTATTTCCTTTGTCCATTTCGATATGGTTGTTCCCACAGTTTTAAACTTATAGATTGTAGTCGCGAGTACTTAGGCTTTTTGTTTCAAACTCCGTATTGTATTGCTTTAAATTGTCACGTTGTTGGTTGATGCTTATTTTGCCGGTTGCTCCGGGCGTATCTTTATATGTCATGTTATTTAATTGTGTATCCTCGCTAACCAAGATGGTTAGTCGAGTGGAGTTTTTCTATTGTAGCCTGGTAGGTCCCATGTAGGGGTCTACGGCGCTGTAACCTATTCCGAATATCTCGGGGTGTTACAGAAAATGGTATCGGAGCTCTAGGTTTATGGATACCTAGGCTTGTTGGTTATTTGGGTCTAGTCGTGTTTTGTTTTGCACATTGTCACACCGCTGCCAAAGATCCCAAAGTACTTCCAAAGTGCTCGTAAGTTTTCTTATTCGGCTCTTTTGTTTCTTGCATTGTATTTCCACTTTGGAATCGTAGTTGCTTTTCCTCCCTTACTCATCATCGATATACTTCTGTTATCTCTCAACATCAGTATGGATGCCGGAGGAAACCGTGGTCGTGGTCGTGGTCGTGGTCGTGGTCGTGGACGCGGCCGGGGACGTGGGGCAGCCGGTGGGGCGGCCACGTCGCATTCTTCGAGCCGGGCATCGGCGACCGTCACGCCATGCTTCTTCTCGGAGCGCCGATCTTGGTATTGTGGTTATGCGCAAAGAAATGGTTAACCAGATGGCGGCTATAGCTCAGGTGGTTCAGAACCCCGATCAGGCCCATGCTAATCGGGGCGGAGCGGATCGCTGGTTTCAGGATGTCATCAAGATGCATCCTCCTCAGTTTTCGGGAGCTTCGGACCCGATCGGCTGGGAAGGGTGGATCAAGGAGATATCCAAAGTCTTCACTGCTACTAATCGCCCGAGGACCGTAAGGTCCCTATTGCTCAATACTTTCTCACGGGAGATGCTACAGTTGGTGGGAGGCCGTTGGTCCCAAAGATCACGTTGCTTCGTGGGCCGAATTCCAAGAATTGATGGAGACCGAATATTGTCCGTGGCCGGTCGATGTGCTCGAGTGCATGCTTTCTATGATGCTCAACCACGGATATCCCGTATCTCGTGCCATTGCCGACTTTAACAAGGAGTTGGGTTATGTGAAGACCCAAGTTGTCGCCGAGAGCGACAAAATTTTCCATTTTTCCAGAGGATGAAGTCGCCCATTCGGGACTATATGTCAGGCTCGTCTGTACTACCTTGAAGGATTATCGAGTCGAGCTCTTGCTTATGATATGTCGGTGAAGGCTAGCGATTTGGCTCGTGAGAGCAAGAAGCGTAAGTCGGAAATTTTTCCGTCCCAAGAGTGGAAGCCGCAGAAATCTCAAGTCGCGAATATTTCAACGGCGGTTCGGCTCGTTTCTGGGGCTTCGGGGTGCCGCGGAACCTCCGCTCGTGAACCCACATGTTTTAAGCGTGGTGTGCAGGGCCATAGGAGCCGGCAATGTTCTCGTCAAGCTTACTTGTCACACTTGTGGACATGGGCCACAAGGCCCCTTTTGTGAGCAGTCAAACGGCCGTGGCGCCGTTCTTCCCTACCAAGACCGGTGGAGCCGAGTGTGAACCAGGGCTCATTTGCTCCGCCGCCTCCACCGAGTGCCGGCCGAGGTAGGGGTCGGGGTCAGCCTGCTAGGGGTGGAGCTTCCAGTGTCGGCTCTGCTCAGCCGCGTATCTATGAGATGAGGAGGGCCGATGATCCAGCAGCTACTGTGGCGGCAGTACCGTTCACATTCATTTCCATCCCGGTGTGCTTTTCGATTCGGTGCTACGCATTCATTCATTTCTCTAGAGTGTATTACTGTTTGAGTCTCGACTGTTTGTCACCTTGCGAGCCTTTCATCGTTAAACTTCCTAGCGGTGATAGAATCGTCGGTGATCGAGAGGTCCGAGACTGTTCTGTGATCATTTGTGAGAGGGCGTGGCTCTCTAATCTTATTGTTGTGAGTATCGAGGGCGAGGATTTAATTCTCGGGAATGATTGGCTCGAGCGGCATGGTGCAATCATGAATTACCGCATGAGGATCATTACCATGTTAGCCGAGGACGGTACTGAACACTCTTTCGCGGGGCGAAAGAGAAACCAGAAGTTTGTTATTAACGCCTTGAAGGCGGTGAAACTCCTGCGAAAGGGGTGTCCGGTTATTAGTCTTTGCGCCTTGAAGGCGGAGAATGGTGGAGTCGAGTTTTCGTCGATTCCGGTCGTTAGTGAGTTTCTGATGTATTTTACGACGAGTTGCCGGATTGCCACCGGATCGTGAGGTTGAGTTTGTTATAGAATTAGAGCCGGCGCGCTCGATTTCGAAGGCGCCGTATCGCATGGCACCTTCAGAGATGGCCGAGTTGAAGAAACAGTTGAGTGAACTTCTGGAGTCGGGGTATGTTTGACCGAGCGCCTCGCCTTGGGGCGCACTGGTCTTGTTTGTGCGTAAGAAGGATGGTTCACTACGTTTGTGTATCGACTATCGCGAACTAAACAAGGTAACCATCAAGAACAAGTATCCTTTGCCGAGGATTGATGACTTGTTCGATCAGTTACATGGAGCTGCGGTATTCTCGAAGATTGATTTGAAATCGGGGTACTATCAGCTTCGGGTGAGAGAGTCCGACGTGCCGAAAACAGCTTTTCGGACGAGATACGGACATTATGAGTTTGTAGTTATGCCTTTCGGGTTAACTAATGCGCCGGCAGTGTTCATGCAATTGATGAACAAAGTCTTTATCGAGTATTTGGATAAGTGTGTCGTCGTCTTCATTGACGATATTCTTATCTATTCGAGGAATGAAGAAGAGCATGCCCATCATCTGCGGATAGTGTTAGACATTTTGAGGACCGAGCAACTCTATGCGAAGTTCTCGAAATGTGAGTTCTGTCTAAAGGAAGTGATGTTTTTGGGTCACGTGATTTCAGCCGAGGGAGTCCGTGTGGATCCGCAGAAAATTGAGGCCGTGTTGGATTGGGCATCGCCCACAAATGTGAAGGAGGTCCGTAGTTTCTTGGGTTTGGCCGGCTACTACCGTAGGTTCGTCGAGGGTTTCTCAAAACTAGCTCGGCCACTTACACAGTTGCTCCAGAAATCCGAGAAGTTCGTCTGGACTGATGAGAGGCAGTCGAGTTTCGAGGAGCTGAAGAAGCGTTTGACTTCAGCCCCGGTTTTGGCGTTGCCGTGTGGCAACGAGGGATTCGCCGTTTATAGCGATGCTTCGCCGTGGTCTTGGGTGCGTATTGATGCAAAGACGGCAAGACCATTGCCTATGCGTCGAGACGATTGAGACCGTATGAACTTAACTACCCTACTCATGATTTGGAGTTAGCGGCAATGCTTTTGCGCTCAAGATTTGGCGTCACTATCTTTTCGGCTCGCATGTCGATTTTACCGATCATAAAAGTAAAATATATATTTACTCAATGGAGTTGAATATGAGGCAGAGGAGGTGGTTAGAGCCGATTAAGGATTATGACCTCGAAATCCTTTATCATCCGGCAAGGCGAACGTCGTAGCCGACGCCCGAGTCGAAACCGATTGCGTTGCGAACGCTTGAGGTCCTCACGTCTCGGTCGAGCTTAGGCGGGCTTTGATTGAGTTTGGTGTTGAGGTTTTGTTGCCTCGGAGTCAGTTGTCGGGCAACTTTGTGCTTTAGAGATTTCGCTGTCTTTGATCGATGAAATTAAGTCAAACAATTAGAGGATCCGATGATTACTCAAATCCGAGAGAACGTTCTTAAGGGAAAGTCTCCTGGGTTTGTGATTCACGAGGATGGTGTTTTGAGATTCCAGAGTCGGCTTTGTGTGCCGAACGACCCAGAGTTGCGACAGAGTATTTTGCGTGAGGCCCATTCCACACCCTATTCCGTTCATCCGGGTTCGAGTAAGATGTACAAGGACCTGAGGAGGAACTTCTGGTGGAATGATATGAAGGAGGAGGTCGCACAGTTTGTGGCGAGATGTTTGACTTGCCAGCAGGTCAAAATCGAGCATCGGACCGGTCAAGTTATTGCAGTCACTTCCCGTTCCAGAATGGAAATGGGAAGATATATCGATGGATTTCATTACGAGTTTGCCGAGATCGAAATCGGGCATGAATATGGTGTGGGTGATTGTTGATCGTCTGACCAAGTCGGCACATTTTCTGGGCATCAAGGACACGTGAGGCCCGGAGAAATTGGCTCATGTGTTTATCGCGCAGATTGTGAGACTTCACGGTACTCCGAAGTCTATTGTTTCGGATCGTGATGGCCGTTTTGTATCGCACTTTTGGCAGGCGGTGCATAAGGCGTTGGGTACCCGTTTGCATTTGAGTACCTCTTTTCATCCCCAAATGATGGATACGAACGCACTATCCAGACATTCGAGGACATGTTGCGTGCTTGTGCCCTCGATTGGAGTAGCGACTGGGAAGAGCATTTGCCATTGATCGAATTCACGTACAACAACAGTTGGCACGCGTCGATTCGGATGGCACCGTATGAGGCACTTTATGGGCGACGATGTCGATCGCCGATTTGTTGGAATGAGGCGTCCGATTTGGTCGCGACCGAGCCGGATGTCGTTTTAGAGATGAGGCGGAAGATAGAATTAATTCGGGAACGGATGTTGACGGCCCAGAGTCGACAGAAGTCATATGCCGATGTCCGTCGTCGACCTTTAGAATTTGAGGTGGGAGACCACGTTTTGCTGAAGGTGTCGCCGACGAGAGGGGTTTTCCGTTTCGGGAAGAAGGGGAAGTTGAGTCCGAGATTTATTGGACCCTTCGAGATTCTCGAGCGGGTCGGTGGGTTAGCGTACCGTTTGGCGTTACCCCCGGCCTTAAGTCACGTTCACAGCGTTTTTCATGTTTCCCAGCTGAGGAAATATGTTCCGGATCCTAGTCACGTCATCGATTATGGCGAGATTGATATTGCTGAAGATATTACTTTTGAGGAGCGTCCTTTGAAGATTTTGGAGCATCGTGAGAAACGACTGAGGCATAAGACCATCCCTTTGGTCAAAGTGCAGTGGTCGAGACACGGTGTCGAGGAAGCAACTTGGGAAACCGAAGATAGCATGCGTGCTAGGTACCCTGAGTTGTTTGTTTCTTAAGTTTCGGGACGAAACTTATTTTTAGAGGGGTAGAATGTAATATCCGTATTTTTTCTTTCCCTTGTATTTTCATTTTTGGTGTATTTCTCGATCGTAGTGGCCCTCGTGTACTTTTCAGTGTGTCCTTCCTGTCAAACTGTTGAACTGTATTCTCGTTATTGTTGTGCGGAACCGCCGTTTCGGGGTTGCCGTGGATCCATTTCGTGTTGTTGGTTCCCAAATATTGATTCCTATCGTTTTATTCTCTTTTCGGATCATTTTTATCATTTTGGAACCCAAAAGGGGGTGTGGGCCGCGGCACAAGGTGTGTGCGCCAAAAGACACAAATTCCTTGATTGTTAGTCGAACAAATCAGATCGTGTGCCGTGGCACACCCATCCGGTGCCGCGGCACAGTGCCAGGCCAGTGCCGCGGCACACCTGTCCGGTGCCGCGGCACACTCGTGTGGCATCTGCGTCCAAAACCCGCCTGTACCGGGTGCCGCGGCACACGCAGGCCGTGCCGCGGCACAATGCCGAAACCTGGGAGTAATTTTTTGGCCTGTGCCACGGCACACTTCGGCCGTGCCGCGGCACACAATGCGGTCAACCGTGCAACTTCGTCTTTATTAGACGAAATCGACCATTTCTTCTTCATTTTCACCTGCATCGCGAGAGAGAGTGAGAGAGAGGGGAAGAGTTCTTCATCTTTATCCATTGAGGGGTTGATTTTCACCATTTTTCTTCGGTAGTGAAGCCCGGACGATCAATCCAACGCGTGTTCTACGGATCTTAGGACTTGAATCTCCAAAGGTATTATTTCTTGAAACCCTCCCTTTTGGATAATTGGGGATTTTGGGGTTTTTTTCCGATTCTTCCCGTTTTGTTGATGGATTCTTGATGAATATGATTAATGTTGTTGGTATTCTTAGTTTCCCTACGGATTCATGTTATATTTCGTGATTTTTACGGAATCGAGAGGGTTTGGTTGTGGTCCGCCCTCGTTGTTGTTTATATACGAATATACATGAATCGTAGGCGGGTTTTTGGGTGTATTCCAATTCCGTATTCATTTAGAAACGGTTGTGATTGTATTCTTCGAATCGTTAGGTTCGGTTTCATTGGTTCCTAGCGTTCGTCGGTGACTTTCCCTTCCGTTCTTCGCGTCGTCAATAATTCAAGGCAAGTATTTTTGGAAACCTTTAAGCTTAACATGAAATGGTGATGTATATTACTTGTGTGTAACTCACCTTGTGTTGGCCCGACCGGGTCAAGGAGGGAAATCTATGCCGCCGCCCTGGATTTCACGAGTTTCGTACCGCTAGCCAACTCGTTAGGGTCCCTATGAGGCCTTGAGTGAGAATGTATGCTGCCGCCCTGTTCTCACGGCATAGCGTGTGCGTGGTTTTGTTTTTCTGTAATTGTAGCCAACTCGTTAGGGTCCCTATGAGGCCTCGAGTGAGAATGTATCCGCCGCCTGTTCTCAAGGCTAATTGTGGACTGTATGTTTTCCGGAAAAGACATGTCTAGTTTTGGTTTTTGAAATGATATTGGTGCATGTACTATGAAATGTGTAAGCGATTGGTTTGCCTTGATTACTTGTACTAGCGTAATTGCTAACCCCGTTGGGGACCAGTTTTGGGGAAATTCTTATTATGGATTTCAGGTTATGATCATTCGGACGAGCGGGCACTTGGACAGTACGAGGACGTTGGCCAGGGTCGTTGACATGTGCATTCGGGTCTACTTATTTCCTTTGTCCATTTCGATATGGTTGTTCCCACAGTTTTAAACTTATAGATTGTACTCGCGAGTACTTAGGCTTTTTGTTTCAAACTCCGTATTGTATTGCTTTAAATTGTCACGTTGTTGGTTGATGCTTATTTTGCCGGTTGCTCCGGGCGTATCTTTATATGTCATGTTATTTAATTGTGTATCCTCGCTAACCAAGATGGTTAGTCGAGTGGAGTTTTTCTATTGTAGCCTGGTAGGTCCCATGTAGGGGTCTATGGTGCTGTAACCTATTCCGAATATCTCGGGGTGTTACACAAAGCCTCAACTAGCCGTTAGCTCCCTGACTCTTTATTACGTACGCTATCGCTCATCCGTTACGTACATTACCATTATTACGTACGTTAATATCAACTTGTTTCGTACGTTACACTTCATGCAAATCAGTCCAGTGGCTTCTGTCTTGATCATTACGTACGTTAGCAACTCCCCATTACGTACGTTATTCATTGTCAACATATCCGTTGCTTGCTGATCTATGCCATGACGTCATCTCCAGCGTTCATCTCGTTTGAATACTGAAAGACTTAGTTACGTACGTTATCATATTACGTACGTTATGCTATCAATATAATGTACGTTGATAGGACGTCAAATGTACGCTCACTGAAAACCCGGTTTAAAATATGGACCAATAAAGGTCCGACCTAGGTTCTTAGATAAGGAGATTACAACCCCAAGGTCCTTTAGAAGGCCGCCGACCTCGGAGGCCCCATTTAGCTGTGATATCTGTTAGAAGGGCGCCGACCTCGGAGGCCCCATTTAGCTGTGACATCTGTTAGAAGGGCGCCGACCTCGGAGGCCCCCGCTGACCTATGATATCCGATAACAGGTCGCCGACCTCAAAGGTCTCTCAAACTACTGATTTGAATAGGGATGAGCCGACCTAAAAACCACCGAACTCCGGAAGGTCGAACTCTTGGGAAAGAAGATCCTGACTCACCTGACAGAATCTCTAAGATCCAGGGGTTGAGAACCCATACCTTGCCAATCTCGAGATCCAGGATTGAGAGCCCATACCTCGCAATCCTAAATCCAGGATGGAAATCGCATCTTGAATCCTGGATATTCGGATTCTCTCTAGGAATCAGAATCATCTCGGATAACAAGGCATCCTCCCTCCTATAAAAGGGAGAGAGGGGTTCCTCAAAAGGGATACACACTGAGAATACGGATTTTTAGAGAGAGAAAGAAAAGAGAGTACTTCATATATTTTGGGTTTTCTTAGCTAAACTTCTAAGATTAACCCGGTTCTTGGTGGCCGATCAGCTCGGTTACATCAAGTGGCGCCTGTCTGTGGGAATTGTGACATCGAGTCACTTTGAGTTGAGACGTGAGGTTAGTAATGGCGTAAGAAATGAACCGGAAGAGAACAGGGATTTAATACCCGAAATCTAGAAGAGGAACTAGCGGCGGCGGGTGGAGAAACAACTCGGAGAAAACACCCGCCACACTGTAGAAGAAGTCGCACCCAAAGACAATTACACTAACGAAGGAAGCCTTAGCCGACATAATCGCCGGCAATCCGTAAGAGCCGGAGGTCGAAAAACAAAGGGTACCACGAAAAATAATACCATCCTATCGGATGGGCGGAAGAAATTGATCGGCAAGAAGAACATGGTGAGAGTTATCCAAAGATATGGGAGCGATCTAGGCGGGAAAATGCAGATCCCTTGATATCCGGCATGCGGACGAGCCTGGAAGAGTTGCGACAGAGGGTTGCGGGGAGGGACATGGAAAGTCATCCGTGCCATCCCTTCTCGAAGGCATACTACAGCCGAGCTCCCGTATGGGTTTAGGGTCATTACCTTCACCTATGATGGACTCTCAGATCCTACCCGACATTTATACCGATTCGAGAACATGGCGGTACTACATAGATATTCGGATGCCGTGAGTTGCAGGGCATTCTTGGCCACACTGACAGAGTCAGCTCAGGATTGGTTCCACTAGATACCCCCTGGGTCAATCACCAGCTTCAAAACTTTCAGCTCCGCGTTCTTGACGCATTTTGCCAGCGCCAGGGCGCACCAAAAGACCTTCATATCCTTGTTCAGTATCAAGCAATATTCTGGAGAAGCGCTGAGAGCTTATGTGACCCGATTCACGAAGGCGTGTCTGGAGGTACCCTCGTCGTCAGAAGAAGTAAAAACCAGTGCCTTGACACAGGGACTGAGGCCGGGGTTGTTACGCACCTCATTAGCTAAAAAACCAGCCAGAACATACGATGAGGTCTTAGCCCGATGCTCGAAGTACATCAACGTTGAGGAAACCGAGAAGGATATGGAGGAGTTGCATGAAAAGCCAGAGGATGGGGAAAGGGGGTCCAGCAGATTGATACGACGGGAGGAGTACACCTTTCAAGGAAATTTACCTCGGGAAGAAATGTCGCGGGGAAAAACAGATCGGAAGAAGAACGATATCGTTCTAAGGCGACCAAGATTTGACCAATACAGCCCACTAACAATGAGGAGAGCCTGTGTTTTGGAAGGCTTGAGGGTAAGATGAGCAGGGTCATCGAGTGGCCTGCATCTCGCCCTAATAGGCCCACCCAGCCGAAGTCAGATCTTTATTGTCGATTCCACAATGATTACGGGCATAAAACAGACGAATGCAAGCACCTTAAGGATGAGATCGAGAGGCTGGTCCGAGCGGGACATCTGATGGAGTTCACATATCAACAGAGAAATGGAGGTCGGAGGCAGCCACCCATGCCCCAAGGAGGGGCGGGGGTGAAAAGAGAAGCTCCTCGGGGACCCGCTGCTCCCCCAGCTAAAAAAGGAGTGATCCACATGATATCAGGGGGACCAACCGACGGAAGTTCTAATCAGGCTAGAAAGGCCCACGCACGAAAGGCTAGGTGTCATCAACTCAAGGAGGTCGCCTCAGAGGCGTGGGCCTATCAGTTCAGCCCCATGGATTATAATGGGATACATACGCCCCACAATGACGCGTTGGTCATCACAGCGGAAATCGCCAGTTACGATGTGCAGAGGGTGTTTATCGATACGGGAAGCTCAGTAGACATCTTATTCTATGACTGTTTCAAACAGATGAACCTGGAAGTGGAATTGAGAAAGGTAGATACCGCGCTCTATGGGTTCTGTATGACCGAGGTGCAACCAGTGGGAGAAGTGGTGCTTCCAGTGGCACTAGGTCGGATGCCCCATCGGAAGGTCAAGACACTCAGATTTTTAGTGGTGGACACCAAATCGGCCTATAACGCCATTTTAGGACGACCGGGGCTCAACAAATTCGAAGCAGTAGCCTCTACCGCGCACATGAAAGTAAAATTCCCCGTAGGAGGTGAGGTGGGAGAAGTAGCAGGAGATCAGTTTGTCGCCCGTTCTTGTTATCAAACAACCGTGAAGCAGGGAGTGCATCGTGGAAAGAGGACATCCGAGCTCCGGGGTCCGGATCCGGAGTCCAAGAGGAATAAGCAATCGAAGACACCCGAGGAAGCTGAGGAAGAAGGTGTCAAGCCCAACGAGGAGTTGCTAGAAATAGAATTGGTTCCAGGAAAGCCGGAAACAAAGACTCGCATGGGGAGTCGGTTGGACGATGGAATAAAGGAAGGCCTCATCAGCCTGCTAAGAAGATTCGTGGACATTTTCGCGTTCGCAGCTGAGGATCTGGTGGGAATCAGCCCAACAGTTGCCGAACACAGGTTGAACATCGACCCCATTATAAGACCAGTAAAGCAGAAGAGGAGGCATTTCGGGCCAGAGATGGATGGGGTCATTGGGGAAGAGGTTGATAAGCTCCTCCGAGCTGGGCACATAATGGAGATCCAGTTTCCGGAGTGGCTATCCAATGCCGTGATGGTAGGGAAGGGCCCGGGGAAGTGGAGGATGTGCATGGACTTCCGGGACCTAAATAAAGCATGTCCCAAGGATCACTACCCGTTGCCCCGCATAGATCAGCTGGTGGATTCAACCTCAGGGTGCGAGTTACTCAGTATGATGGACGCTTCCCAAGGATATCATCAAATTCCTCTCGCACCCGAGGACAGAAAGAGGGTTAGTTTTGTGGTTTCAAAGGGAACTTTTTGTTATGTACGCATGCCTTTTGGATTGAAAAATGCAGGAGCTAGATATTAGAGGATGGTCGACAGAATCTTTAAATCCCAAATCGGCAGAAACATGGAGGTATACGTGGATGATATGCTAGTGAAAAGTGTGAAGGCAGGAGAACATATCAGGGACCTAGAAGAGACGTTCGAGAACCTGTGCGCATACGGAATGAAACTCAACCCATCAAAATGTTCTTTTGGAGTCAAATCGGGAAAATTCCTGGGGTATGTGGTCACAGAACAAGGAATCGAGGTCAACCCGGAGAAGGTCAAGGCAGTACTGCAAATGAATCCTCCAAAAAATATAAAGGATATCCAGATACTAACGGGAAGAATAGCAGGGCTGAGCCGTTTCATATCACGCTCGTCCGATAAGGGTTTCCCATTTTTTAAACTCTTAAGAAAAGGGAACAAGTTCGAATGGACCCCGGAAGCGCAAACGGCATTCGGAAAATTGAAAGAGTATTTGGCCGAGCTGCCCCTACTCACCAAACCGGTACCAGGAGAGGATCTTGTACTCTACTTATCCGTGGGAGAAGGAGCGGTGAGCTCGGTCTTGCTAAGAGAAGAAATGAATAAACAAAAGCCCATTTATTATACGAGCCGAATCTTGCAAGGAGCAGAACGGAACTACTCCGAGCTAGAAAAAGGGGCGCTGGCGTTAGTGGTTACGGCCAGGCGATTGAGGCCCTATTTCCTAGCCCACCGGATAAAATTGCGAACCAACTTGCCCTTGAGAGAGATATTAGGGCGACCTAATGTGTCAGGTCGTCTGGTGAAGTGGGCGGTGGAAATGGGGGAGTACGACATGGAATATGAGCCGAGAACGGCGATTAAAGCTCAGGCCCTAGCAGACTTTATCCAAGAGGGGGCCATGCCGTCGCCACCAGAAGGACAGTGGATGTTGCATGTGGATGGATCGGCGACAACCAGTGGTTCTGGGGCAGGAATAATCCTCACTACCTCGGAAGGTGAGCAATTAGAGTATGCCATAAAATTCGATTTCAGGGCATCTAACAACGAGGCCGAATATGAAGCCCTGGTCAAGGGAATGCAGCTGGGAGTAGACTTGGGCGCACGACGACTCATTGCTTACTATGATTCCCAACTGGTCACACAACAGGTAGAAGGAAAATTTGAGATAAATGAAGATCGGATGAAGAGGTATGTGGAGGAAGTAAAAGAGGCTGCCAAAAAACTAGGGGAATGGAAGTTAGTCCATATCCCTAGGGCGGAGAATGCAAAAGTTGATTACCTAGCAAAGATGGGAAGCTCCTTAGTGGATTGCCGCTCGCGAACAGTAACGATTCTGGGAGCAGCCCGAAGTAGCATCATGAAACAGGTGATGGAGGTGAATGAGATGGCAGATTGGCGAACTCCTTTGTTGGCATACCTAAGAAGGGCAGAATTACCCAAGGAGAGACAAGAAAGAATGAAAATTGTGCGAAGAGCAGCAAGGTTCTGCTGCATTAATGATGAGCTATATAAAAGGTCCTACCTCGGGCCATACCTACGATGCATCTCGGAAGAAGAAGGGCGAAGTGTATTGGAAGAAATCCATGAAGGGTGTCATGAGACCATACCAAAGGAAGAGCGCTGATTAGCAAAACACTAAGGGTCGGTTTCTTTTGGCCGACCATGAGCAAGAAAGTAGTGGAAATGGTTAAGCGATGCCAAAATGTCAGTGCACGCACTTAATTCATATCCCACCGAGGATATGATCACCATGGGAGCGCCCTGTCCATTCGCCAAATGGGGAATTGATATCATGGGGCAGTTTACACCTGGCTCGGGAGGAAGAAAGTTCTTAATAGTAGCCATAGACTACTTCAGCAAATGGGTAGAGGCCGAGCCTGTGGCCACCATAACCGAGCAAAGAATCATAAGTTTCCTATTTAACAACATTTGCTGCAGGTACGGAGCGCCCCAGATACTCATCTCAGATAATGGAACCCAATTCAATGGGAAGAGAACCCAGTCCTGGTGCGAGGGTATGCATATCAAGCAAAGGTTCGTTGCGGTTGCTCACCCGCAAGCTAATGGGCAAGTAGAGGTAACTAACAGAACAATCTTGCAGGGGATAAAAACCCGCTTAGACAAAGTGGGTGGAGGATGGGTGGATGAGCTTAGCTCGGTACTATGGTCGTACAGGACCACACCTAGATCGTCAACAGGAGAAACACCCTTCAGTATGGTCTACGGGTCCGAGGCCGTCATCCCCGCAGAAGTCGGAGAAATGTCCCATCGGGTTCGATGGTTCAACGAGGTGGAGAACGAGGAAATAATGAAGGAGGCGTTAGATACCATAGAAGAAAGGAGGGAAGTGGCAGCAGCACGAACTGAAATATACAAAAGCCTGACAAAAGCATCTCATGACAAAAGAGTCAAGAAGAGACAATTCCAGGTCGGTGATTTGGTGCTTAGGCGAGCTGATGCCCTCAGAAAAACAGGAAAGCTGGAGCCGAACTGGGAGGGCCCTTACAAGGTAATCCGAATTTACGCGGGAGGAGCTTACGAGCTTGAGGATATGGAAGGGCGCCTCATCAAAAGACCTTGGAACATACGTCACTTAAAAAAGTATTTTGTGTGAAGAGATGTGGAAAAAAGCTTATGTTGTTTTAATGAAAGTCTATTACAAAAATATATCTCTGAATGTGTTGATCAAGTAAAACTAGAAATGACATCTGAATAGGCGAAACGCCTCCAGATCCGAGTAAGGGTAAACCGCCCTCGACATCCGAACAGCAAACGCCCAGATCCGAGTAAGGGTGAACCGCCTCCGACATCCGAAAAGGCGAAACGCCCAGATCCGAGTAAGGGTGAACCGCCCTCGACATCCGAACAGCAAACGCCTCCAGATCCGAGTAAGGGTGAACCGCCCTCTGACATCTGAACAGGCGAAACGCCTCCAGATCCGAGTAAGGGTGAACCGCCCTCTGACATCTGAATAGGCGAAACGCCTCCAGATCCGAGTAAGGGTGAACCGCCCTCTGACATCTGAATAGGCGAAACACCTCCAGATCCGAGTAAAGGCGAACCGACCTATGAAACTATGACTAAGGGAAATACCCAACTTACACTAAAGATCGGTGAAAAGATTAAGTCAAACGGGTCGGATTACATTTAGGAAATTTTCGAAATTTAAAGTGGGGCCTCCGAGCTATATCAACTTTGTTGTATCAAAACAAACAGGCACAAGATACATCAAGGTTACAAGCAACACCGAGCTATATCAACTTTGTTGTATCAAATCAAACAGGCACAAGATACATCAAGGTTACAAGCAATACCGAGCTATATCAACTTTGTTGTCATTCAACTCAAAAAGCACACAAACCCAAAGTATATTCAACTCAGAAAGTTGTCATTCAAAATAGCTGTGCCAGTACAAATAAAGTAGAAAAAAAAATAGAAGAAAAATATACTTTGTCTACACTAAGCTACTGTGCTCAAGACGGAGGAGGCAATGGAGGAGAAGCATCACGATCGGTCCCAACCACCTCGGGACTAGGAGTATTGGCCTTAACAGTGAACTCGGGAGGATCAAGGCGGCTCAAGTCTAAGCGATTCCTTTAGGGACTCCTCAAGGGCGTCCTTCCACCAGTGCCGCCTCCGAGATTCTTCCACGTCCCGGACCAACCCGAAGGAACGGAGCCCTGGCCCAATGCAAAGATCCCGGTCCAGCTCAGCCGAAAAGCCCAATGAAGCTAGCTGCTCACGAGCACGGGTCAGAGAAAAATCAAAATATTGCGTCGCAGCTGGGGCTAGCTTAACCAGGAATGCGGTGGAATTATGATACCGGGCCAGGAGGGCGGAACGGTAGGCCTCCAGAAAAGAGTGACCAACGTCACTAGTTAGGAATCGACGTCGGCCATCCGTCACCCCGCGCTCATAAGACGATCCCTCGGATCTAGCCTCGGCTAGTTGGGTCTCCAGCAGGGTCACTTATTCCGACGCCGCTCTAGCTTGAGCTTCGAGGTCGGCGACCTTCTCCAGCTCAGCCTTCGCCCGTGCCTCAAGTTGGGCTATCCTTTCGGATTCGGCCCTAGCTTCCGACAACTGAGCCTCGAGCTGGCCCACCTTCTCCGTTTCACCAAGACATGGTCTTCCAAAATTTCACTCTTGGTTTAGCCGAACATTGGCCATCTGGGCCCGCTCTAAAACCGCCTCCCGCTCGTAATCTTTCTTAAGGGCAGCATCTAAGCGATACTCCTCTCCCGGCCGGCCGAAAGATCGAATTAGCCGCTGTGGCGGCCTCCAGGTCGGCTTGCATCTGGGTGAGCTGCGAAGAAGAAGTAGCGCCGAGCTTATGATCCTCGGCGAAGGTCACGAAGGTGGCGAAGAACTGCACAAGAAGTTATATCAGGTCGGCAGAGGGTAATAATAAACATAAAAATAATCAAAAGGGGTATGAAGGCGAAAAGGGGAATACCTTCCCAAAGTACATCATCATAGCATCAAATTTAGGGTCCTCCTCGGCGTCTCGTAACCCCAGCTTATCCTTAGCCGGGACCATGGAGCTAAAATAAGGGAGAAATTTCTCAAACTCCCTGCAGCGGAGAAGAGTCTCCATAGCCGGACCTGGAGGACCCGCGGTCTTCGGCCGTTTGGAAGCAGGGGAGCTAGGAGAAGAGGCCCTCTGAGTGACCTGAAGTTGCCGAGACGAGCTCGCAGAGCCTCATCCGGTGGTCAAGGTAGGAGCCAGATCGGATGGGAGAGTTACCCCAGACTTGGGGCAAGCAGGAGCCTTCCGTTTGGCTTTGGACGAGCCCTCCGCCCTCTCCTCGGGAGGATTCGTCGACTTAGGGACCTTCGCTTTGATTGTTTCAGCTGGCTTGGAGGCATCCGACTGGCAGGTCCGCATGAACCGATCTACAAGAAACAGTACAAACGGTCAAGAAAACAGCCAAAAAGCAAAATAACAAAGATCTAAAAAAAATATATATAGATAAAGCCTACCGATGTCAGGGATAGCCGGGTAGGGATTCGAGCTCAGACCACAAACAGAAGATCATGGAATTGCGTCAGCTGGAAAGCATTATAGGGAATGGCATTCCATTCCCGAACTTTCTCGACCCACGCAGCCCGGATGGAACTACGCCTAGGAATAGGATCCTGGCTCGGAGTAGCCTGCGTCCATTGCGTAGGAAAGCCCCAAGAATCGGATGTGGGGAGCCGAAGGAAAAGAAGCGGACCTCCAGTCCTTCACATTGGAAGGAGGTGGGTGAAGAAATGGGCGTCGTTTCGGAGGTCAAGTAAAAAGAGCCTTTAAAACTCTTTAGCCCAAAGCAAAAATAGAAAAAGCCTGTGTCGGGTTCCTCATGTCCGTAATGACACAAAGACGAGAAAACCCACCATGTAGCGAAAAGAGTTAGGAGAGAATCGGTTGAGGAAGATTGTATTTAATGGAGAGAGAGACAAGGAGGGGATGGGGTGGGAAGCGAAGACCATCGCTCACCCGGTCCACAAACTGTAATATGACCCCGAGGGGATGATCAGGGGTATCGCTAGCCTGAGGTGTGACAAATTCCCACCCCGGGGGAAGCCTAAGAAATCTTATAAAACTAGCCAGCGCGGCTGGGCTAGTCCTCGATAGAGTATGGGGAGGGAGAACTCGAGTCGCCCCTACAACCGTCTGATAGGGGTCGGCTAAAAGGCCTGGCCACGATTACCTCGTCCGTGGGGGGAGGGGAAGGAGGATCTACAATGATTAGGGGATGCGAGGGAGGGATGTCACCTAGCTCGGACCGATCTACGTCACCTAAAGGTTCATCCCTAAGGCGGAGAGAGGAACCAGTAGCTCGCTCCGACCTACCCCCCGAATCCCCATCAGAAGAGGAAAGACCCTCCAAAAAAGAGTTCACGGCCGATTCGCCGGAAATATTTTGGGAATCCGGCGGCATTTACATAACTTAAGGAGGGAAAGGGGAGGAAGAAGAAAAGGAAAATATCGTAAAACAAATCAAAAAGCTAAAGAGAGGTTTAGATGAACATACCCATGGATTGGGTGGAAGTTCACGAGAGAGGTAGAGCAAACGCGTCACGGGGACAGAGATAGCCGTGATTGCTGTGGTCGCCCGGGAATTTTCGCACTAGAGATTGAGGGTATAAAATCGCGGAAGTGGTAAAGGGGGAAGAAGAAGACCTTTATAGGAGGGAGGGGCAAAACCGAGGAGGATAGGGACGATCTGAGCGTCCGATGCCCTATCCGAAGGAACGGCTGGGATTTGGCACCGTCTTAGCCGACCTATGGCAGGTCGACACCTGGCTTCGGCCATCGACGCGACGTCTTGGAGGCAGGGAAAGGAAAAGACAGGTTAATTATAGCGCACAAAGTACGAAGAGCCTCGTTATCTGGGAATGGGAGTCCCAAGGATAATTGCGTCAAGGTCGTCCGGTTGTAAACAAATCTTACTCTACTCGGTCTTACAGCTCGACTAGAGTAGGGGGGACTGGTTGATAGGACGTCAAATGTACGCTCACTGAAAACCAGGTTTAAAATATGGACCCATAAAGGTCCGACCTAGGTTCTTAGATAATGAGATTACAACCCCAAGGTCCTTTAGAAGGCCGCCGACCTCGGAGGCCCCATTTAGCTGTGATATCTGTTAGAAGGGCGCCGACCTCGGAGGCCCCATTTAGCTGTGACATCTGTTAGAAGGGCGCCGACCTCGGAGGCCCCCGCTGACCTATGATATCCGATAACAGGTCGCCGACCTCAAAGGTCTCTCAAACTACTGATTTGAATAGGGATGAGCCGACCTAAAAACCACCGAACTCGGAAGGTCGAACTCGGGAAAGAAGATCCCGACTCACCCGACGTAATCCCTAAGATCCAGGGGTTGAGAACCCATACCTTGCCAATCCCGAGATCCGAGATTGAGAGCCCATACCTCGCAATCCCTAAATCCAGGATGGGAAATCGCACTTGAATCCTGGATATCCGGATTCTCTCTAGGAATCAGGAATCATCTCAGATAACAAGGCATCCTCCCTCCTATAAAAGGGAGAGAGGGGGTTCCTCAAAAAGGGATACACACTCTGAGAATACAGCATTTTTTAGAGAGAGAAAGAAAAGAGAGTACTTCATATATTTTGGGTTTTCTTAGCTAAACTTCTAAGATTAAACCGGTTCTTGGTGGCCGATCAGCTCGGTTACATCATACGTTATCTTCATTCACTCCAGCTTTTTGCGACTTCGATTTCTTTGTTGTTTTGCTTCGCCTCTTTGTTGTTTTGCTTTGTTTAGCAACTTAATCATCAAAACTCTATTAATGAATATGTGGAATAAATATTCCAACATGCACAACCACACGAATGATTAGAGGTACGTGGCGTTGTTATACCTATCAGACCAGTCCTTCTAAGGAGTCGTAATCGTCCTCCAAAGAGTCCTTTCAGTCGCAAGGTTACCGGTCTATATACCTCTAATCACAAGAAAAAATACAGCTCCAATCTCAAATAAACACATTTCATTTTACAAAGCAGTCGGCGCGACCCAAAAAAACTCCCATTACAAAATACGGAAAAAACCCTCCATAGCCAGAAAATAATATTTTTTTTGAGAGATAGAGAACAACCACATCCCATAACCTGGCCCACGAAAATAAATGTACAAAAAACGTAGAAGCAATCACATGAATGAGAAACACTGCCGGAAAAATTTACAAACCAGTTCAAAATAACGAACTCGAACCCGAAAACAAGACCGAGGAAATCATTATGTGCAAATGAACGATGCTAGCATGTCCTTCCTCAGAGCACACAAACAACACACATACACACACACACACACGCATACAACCATACATACACACAAGCACACACAACAGCATAGATATGACGCACTAAACATCATCGACAGGAAATTAACAGTACCGAGAAATCGTAGGACTGAAGAAAGTCCAGGACCAACTCAGAAGAAGGCCGGTACGAGAAACTGGTAAGAGAAACTAAATGTTGTTGAAACTAAATGTACCAAAAAATCTAAGAACCAATTACCTGATTGAGAAGTAAGAAAATCCAGAATCAAATCAAGTACATAAATCTGGAAGAAAAATATAATAATATTAGGCAGAAAATCGCCAGAACAAGAAACACACAAACTAAGATTTGGACAGCAGTTCAAGATAACAGATCCAAACCAGAGAGACACACAGAAGGTAAATCGCGGGAAAAAAAAAGAAACCCAAAAACTCATAGAATGAAGCATGATACCAATGCCTTTAAGTAACTTTGATGTAAAATAGAGCGAAGTCCTTCCATCATCCTAAAACTTTAGATGGAATGGAGACTCATTTTCAATGGTTCTACATTACATCACAGATATGAATTGCATTACAGTGTGGAAAAATCATTCCAATAGAATGTAATCAAATGCTTTGATCACTTTCTTCATGTTCCACAATTAAATATTCAATTCCAAATGAATTGGAAAGTAACTGTCAGGACACGTGACAACATTACATTTGAATTCTATGACTGAATGCACACCGCTAAGCCGGTCCTATTGCAAACTCAGTTTCCTTATTCACTGGTTATTTTAGCACCATCTTTACTTCTTGCTTCAAAATAATTCTTATCAAGAGACAGAGCCACCATGTCATATAATAAGCAGATTTGTAGAACGGAAATCACACAACTGGCAGATGGACAAATTTCTAAAGCATGTGATATCCCAACTTCCTTTTGTGGGGCCATAATGAGAAACTTTGAAAATAAGAAGGGCGAGGGAGGGAGTAGGGCATGTTTCCTAGCAGGAGAAGAAGCAGATGGCAATCGAAACCCTAAATCGAATGAGGCAACACAAAAAGCAACCAATATTAGAAAAACCCTAAATCGATTGAACACAAAAGCGGCTAATAATATAAAATCAAGACCTGCTGAGGTAGGGAAAAAGAATAATCTATAGGGGAAGAACTCGAAAAAGACCTTCGAAAGAAAATGGAAAAAAGGAAAAAGAAATCAACGAACCTTACTGCTGTAATATCCGCATTTTTCTTTTCCCGGTATTTTTATTTTTCAGTGTATTTCTCGTTTGTAGCGACCCTCGTGTATCTTTCAGTGTATTTCTTCCGTCATCTATTGATCTGATTCTCGTAATTGTTGTAATATCCGCAATTTTGGATTTCCGTTTCTACGACTCGCTTTTGACCGTTTCGTCATTCTGAGAATATTTAATTCTGCACTTTTTTTCATCCGAGTTCGTTTCGGTGCCGTTTTATTGAGTTCCGTGCTTTTTAGCGACTTTTCCGCATTTGAGTTCGATTCTTGCGAATCTCGTTCAAAACTGCTGTTTCGAGTTTCCCGTAAGTCCGTTTAACTTTGTTAGACGTGTTGTGAACTTCGGTTTGGTTATTCGATCACGTATCGTGATTTTCGGGCGTTTTGGGCCATTTTCGTAATTTCCCAAAGTTTGGGGTAATTACTTTCCGTTGTCGAATTTCGAGCCTTAGGGTGGTCGGAATCGTGTCTCTTAGTGCTCGAGTTCGTATTTGCGAGTACTTCGTAACCGTATCTTCGATTCGTATTCAGGTTCGGGTTTCGGGGTCGTTCGGGCCGTCGGAGTTGGCCCCGGCCGAGTCATGGCCGGGCAGTCTAGGCCCAGGCCAGCATTGGCCGAGTTACGGCCGGTAGTGCTCGGCAGTTACGTACATAAGGCCGGTTACATACGTAACGATGCCGGCATTTTTGGGCAGAGATTTCGGCCATGGCCGGTTACGTACGTAAGGGCCCGGCCGGTTACGTACGTAAGCGTCCGGCAGTGTCCGGCTATTTAAGGCCTGGAGCGAGTCTTATCCGGCATTTTCCACTTTTATTCGTTCCTTCTGCGATTTTTCACCATAGATCGATGGTTTTGAGTAGAATCAACTTATAATAACATGTTTTGGAAGTTGGAATCATGGATTAACATCATCTTCCACCCGGATCGAAGGTAAGAACACCTAAACTTTTGGTTTTTGGATGTTCTTGGGGTTTCTTGGTGTTTTGGCCGATTTTCTTTGTTTTGATTCAGATTGCTGATGAAACTTGATTGTAAACTCGTAATCATTCAATACCTTTGAAGTTTTGTGGAACGTATTTGAGTATTTCTTTGAATAATCGATTGAATTGGACTACGCCTTCAAAGTGTCCGATAAAATGCTTCAATGGGTAGAACTTGGGAAGTTCCATACGTTTTCGTAGAATTGTGATTGAATTGATATCGTTGTGACTTAGGAACGAATTCTTGTGAAGAACTCGAGTCGGAACCCTTCCGTTCGTTGCCTTCTTTGGGGTTCGAGCTTCCCGGTCGAACCGTGTTCTTCGGAGCGTCCGGTAGCAGTTATTAAGGCAAGTATCTTACTATACGACTTATATCTTGCGACTAGTAATCACGTATGAGATTTATGATGATTTTGCTTACCTTCGTAAATATGTTCCGTTTGAGTTGGTTGTGTTTTCCGCAATTTGAAGGCTTTGTGATAATAGTGTTATATTGGTATACGTGTTAGGCGTTGTACCAATTGTGGAGGATTGCGATGTACATATGAGATGGTTGTGCAATGCATTGTGTACCGAATGTGTGTTATGTTGGTTAAGTGTCATTGATTGATGATAGTTGTTGCGAGTGTTGAGGTTGTGTTGTGTGCGTGCGATTTACGATTTTGTGGTGATCAATGTGATTGATTAATTGTGCTCGTTGTTGTATGTAATGTGAATGTGAATGTGAATATGTGTGTGACCGCTAAGTTCACTCGTGTTGGTTCGACGGGACCTACGAGGATTCGTGGCAGTGGACTACGGGGTCAGAACTTAGTGAGGTACTGAGGTCCAATCGCGGCCGGTCCGACGAGGCCTACGATAACGCATGGCGATGGACCATGAGTTTCGGACACGGCCCAACCGGTGAGCTCGACGGGGCTTACGGTGACACGTGGCGGTGGACTACGGTGTCGAACCGTGTGTGATTGTTGTGATTGATATAGTTCGTGCGGGTTGTTATGCCTACGGAGACACGTGATGGATCATGGTGTCGGAATTGATTATGTCCGTTAATAGTCCGTGGGGTTGTTGAACCTACGGAGACACGTGACGGTGCCGATCACGGTGTCAGAATTGATTATGTTTGTTTAATTGTGCGTGATGTAGTCCGTGCGGGTTGTTGAACCTACGGAGACACGTGACAGTGGATCACGGTGTCATGAGCATGATACTTTTCAAATCAAAGTTTTTAAAGAGAAAGTTTTAAGAAAAGAATGTTGGGCCGAGCCCCACGAGATTTATGGAAATGTTTTCGTACTGTAAATTATTGAAATACAATTTGAGATTTGGGTTAAGACCCTAAGATTTTCGAAAGGTTGAAATTCTAAAAATTCCCGAGGTGATAATCTTATTTTCGAATGCTTCATAGCTTATCTTTCCTTGTGAAAACCTCACGGGGATATTTTGATACTTGATTGTTATATTTGATTCACGATTACTACTTGCTTGTTATATTTCGTATGATTTGGTACTTGCACTAGTAAAACAGTGGAGTTTTACTAACCCCCGAGTAAACGGGGGGTGGATGTCTGTTTTGCGTCTGTGTACATGCATTCGGGAGCAACACAGGATTGGCACAAGAGGATGACGAGCTGCGATACTAATCATGAGTTGAGAGTTGTTTGATTTTTGTTGTGTTGTCAGAGTTGATTTCAGTCTTCCGCTGTATTGTATTTCGACCCCTGTGTGGGTAATGTCGTTTATGTCAGTTTTGTTGATTGGGGTTGTGTGACCTCATCGGTTTGTGTATTCACGTGTAAGTGACCATAACGGTCTGTATTATTTATTGTTTGACCCTGGTCGGGCAAGCATTTGGTTGTTTATGGATGTTTAGCCTGGTAGATCCTTGTGGAAAGGGTCTACGGCGTGTAATATTCCCATATGGTTTTGGGGGTGTTACATTTATGGTATCAGAGCTTAGGTTGCGGAAACCTAGGCTGTCGGGTCGAGTCAAGTCGTGATTTGTCGAGTAATGTGTTGTCTTGTCGTTCGATTCGTCAGGTGACAAGTTGAGTTGTGCGTTGTCACAACGTGTCGGTTATGTTGTCGGATGAGATTAGTACCGTGGGCGACCGTCACCTCCGTGCGACCTGTGGATGTAAGTCTCCTCCTTTATGCGTAATACCTGTGTATCTCGATTTTATCTTAGTGAGTTAATTGCGGTGCATGATTTTATTTACACAGTATTGTGTAATATAGTTGTGTTTAATACTTGTGGCACATAGTATGTGTATAGAACTGGGCACGTTATTGTTTTATCTTTGAACCACCGGGTGGGGTGGTATGTTGTGAAAGTTGTAAACCTTGATGGGTTTCGAAAAGGTACCGAAGGTAGAGTTTGTGAGAAACTCCGATGAATGATTTTGCTGTGTGTTTAAACTTGATACCACGAGATGCATTTGATTGAATTGGCGACCCTGGTTGCCATTTGAGTATGTGGTTTTAAATTGATCGCTTTTTGGAATGTTGTAATTTTTGTCCGCTATGGGTAAGTTTGAGAATGTTTCAAGGACTTTACTGCTTTGAGAATTTTGTAGAAATCGATTTTTTGGAAAATATTTTGGTGGTGCGGTCAAACCATGGTTTATATGGATTTTTAAAATTTGTTAAATTTTGACAAATGGGCCGTGTATTTTTAAATGACACAATCAGACGGTATTTGAAAAATGTGTTTTGAAATACTTCGGACATTGTAAAATATTACCGTCGTTTTGGTTATGAACTAAAGGATTTTTGAAAATTTCGCTTTTGCAAAACAACTTCGCTTCCGTAAATTAGAACGCGTTATGTGTTTATGTATTGAGGTTAAGTCGTGCGTGAGTTGCTATATTATTATTTTCGTGGAAAATGGGGTTGTATGCCCAAGTGGCGGGATACGTTGTTAGGTATCGTTCCCCACTTCAATGACCGAGGTATTAAACAAAGTGTTTTCAAAATTTCATCCCAGCAAAATCTTTCAAACTCGCGAATTTTTTTTTTATCATTCGAACAAATACCTCGATAAACTTGTTTTTTTTAAGAATATTATCGGTGTTGGACCATAATGGTATGCTTAATGTTTTAACCGTGTATGCTGAGGTATAGGTCTTACATATTTGTCAATGTGAACGTGTGAATATTGCATTGTGCTGCTGATTGTGGGCTTATGTCGATTATGTGAGGTTTGTTTTATCTTGTTATTCTGATTGGTTGTCCGTTCAGTATGCTAAGGGGTCGAGGTCGAGGTCGAGGCCGTGGCCGTGGCCGTGGTGGTGGTCGTAATCGGGAGCAGGAGAGGGCGACTCCCTCCTTGCCGAGTGCCAATCAGCTCAGTACAGATCAGGGACATTCGACTAGCGTTAATGTTGACGTTGGCGCCGCCACTATCCTTCGTCAGGTGGTTGACCAGTTAGTGCAAATGAATCAGGCCGTACATCGGGATGATAACCCAAATAGGGATAACGGAACTAGTAAGTGGTTACGAGATGTGATGAAGATGCAGCCGCCCCATTTTGTGGGTTCGTCTGACTTGTTAGGTTGGGAAAACTGGCTCTTCCAGTTGGACAGAATATTTGATGCTGTAGCTTGTCCGGATGATAGGAGGGTACCCATTGCTCAGTACCTGCTCGACAAAGAAGCTGCAGACTGGTGGCACGCGGTAGTGCCTGCAGATCGTACACCTACATGGGCTGAGTTTAAGACCGCCATGGAGGCAGAGTATTGCCCGTTGCCTGTTCGTGAACGCAGAATCGTTGAGTTTTTCTCGGCTACGCCCCAGGATGTGTCAATATCCGAGGCGATAGTCGATTATAATCGACAGTTAGCTTATGTTCGAGATCAAGTGAGAAGTGAAGCGGACAAGGTCCGATACTTCAATATGCGCATGAAACCCCATATCCGTGAGAGTATGGCTCCGCTTATGTGTACCACCCTGAAAGAATATCAGGACCGAGCTCTAGCCATTGAGATGGTTGTTTCTGTGTCGGAATCTGGTTCAGAGAGTAAGAGACAGAAGAGCTCGAGAATTTTTTCAAGAGGCCAGAGAAGTGAGATCCGTGAGCCTGTTGCTTCGTATTTTCCTTCTGGGAGCACTCCTCGTTCGGTTGATCAGTCTAAGAACCTTACTCTGGAGGCGAGTAAGACGGTCGGTGTGTAGACCTGCTTCAACTGCAGTCATGTGGGCCATGCGAGACAGAATTGTCGTTCGCCACCGGTTAATTGTTTTAAGTGCGGCCAACTGGGGCACCAAGCGGTGCACTGTGAGACCGTTGCCAAGTTGTTCGGGAATCGGGTTTTCGTTCCTACTCGGGTAGTGCTCGGTGGTGTCCCGTGATGTAGTTGTGTATCGTACTTCGTGCTGTAATTCGTGTAGAAATTGATATTTGTTGCGTGAACTTTTTGGTTTTGTTTGTATTCTACCATGATGTTTTATTTTAAGTTTCGGGATGAAACTTATTTTTAATAAGATAGAATGTGATATCCGGTATTCTCGTTTTCCGTTATCTTGAATTGTTTATGTTTTGACGTCGGACATTTTCTTGTTGATGAGAATCGGAATGATTTCTATCGTAATACTCTATTTGTTTCTATCGCATAGCCGTTTTAGTCGGGTGCGACTTGTTGTCACGTATGTTTCTTTGATTAAATGTGTGCATATGATGTGGTATGTGATGCGTCGTTAATTGATCGTTATTGTTTTGAATCATTTCCGGTGGCGTTGTTATGGTCGTCGTGGGGCGTGTTTTCACGCTGTATATTCTTTCGCGTTACTTGTAATGGTTCGCCAATGGGCGAAAGTTACGCATTTCTTGTGTATCTCGTTGAGTTTTCCTGTCGGGATATTGCTTCTCCCTACTTGTTTTAAGTTTCGGGACGAAACTTCTTTTAAGGAGGGTAGAATGTAATATCCGCAATTTTGGATTTCGGTAATTTTCATTTTTCGGCGGAGGTCCGTTTCTACGACTCGCTTTGGACCGTTTCGTCATTCTGAGAATATTTAATTCTGCACTTTTTGTCATCCGAGTTCGTTTCGGTTCCGTTTTGTTGAGTTCCGTGCTTTTTAGCGACTTTTCCGCATTTGAGTTCGATTCTTGCGAATCTCGTTCAAAACTGCTGTTTCGAGTTTCCCGTAAGTCCGTTTAACTTTGTTAGATGTGTTGTGAACTTCGGTTTGGTTATTCGATCACGTATCGTGATTTTCGGGCGTTTTGGGCCATTTTCGCAATTTCCCAAAGTTTGGGGTAATTACTTTCCGTTGTCGAATTTCGAGCCTTCGGGTGGTCGGAATCGTGTGTTCTCTTAGTGCTCGAGTTCGTCTTTGCGAGTACTTCGTAACCGTATCTTCTATTCGTATTCGTGTCTGGGTTTCGGGTCGCTCGCCATCGGAGTTGGCCCCCGAGTCATGGCCGGCAAGTCAGGGCCTGGCCAAAGATCGGCCGAGTTACGGCCAGAGTGCTCGGCGATTACGCACGTAAGGCCGGTTACGCACGTAAGCCTCGGCCGGTTACGCACGTAACGATGCCGCATTTCGGCAGAGATTTCGCCATGGCGATACGCACGTAAGGGCCCGACCGGTTACGCACGACGTAAGCGTCCACGTTGTCCGGCTATTTAAGGCCTGGACCGAGTCTTATCCGGCATTTTCCACTTTTCTTCGTTCCTTCCGCGATTTTTCACCATAGATCGATGGTTTTGAGTAGAATCAACTTATAATAACATGTTTTGGAAGTTGGAATCATGGATTAACATCATCTTCCACCCGGATCGAAGGTAAGAACACCTAAACTTTTGGTTTTTGGATGTTCTTGGGCTTTCTTGGTGTTTTGGCCGATTTTCTTTGTTTTGATTCAGATTGCTGATGAAACTTGATTGTAAACTCGTAATCATTCAATACCCTTGAAGTTTTGTGGAACGGATTTGAGTATTTCTTTGAATAATCGATCAATCGACTACGCCTTCAAAGTGTCCGATAAAATGCTTCAATGGGTAGAACTTGGGAAGTTCCATACGTTTTCGTAGAATTGTGATTGAATTGATATCGTTGTGACTTAGGAACGAATTCTTGTGAAGAACTCGAGTCGGAACCCTTCCGTTCGTTGCCTTCTTTGGGGTTCGAGCTTCCCGGTCGAACCGTGTTCTTCGGAGCGTCCGGTAGCTGTTATTAAGGCAAGTATCTTACTATACGACTTGTATCTTGCGACTAGTAATCACGTATGAGATTTATGATGATTTTGCTTGCCTTCGTAAATATGTTCCGTTTGAGTTGGTTGTGTTTTCCGCAATTTGAAGGCTTTGTGATAATATTTTTATATTGGTATACGTGTTAGGCGTTGTACCAATTGTGCAGGATTGCGATGTACATATGAGATGGTTGTGCAATGCATTGTGTACCGAATGTGTGTTATGTTGGTTAAGTGTCGTTGATTGATGATAGTTGTTGCGAGTGTTGAGGTTGTGTTGTGTGCGTGCGATGTACGATTTTGTGGTGATCAATGTGATTGATTAATTGTGCTCGTTGTTGTATGTAATGTGAATGTGAATGTGAATATGTGTGTGACCGCTAAGTTCACTCGTGTTGGTTCGACGGGACCTACGAGGATTCGTGGCAGTGGACTACGGGGTCAGAACTTAGTGAGGTACTGAGGTCCAATCGTGCTGGTCTGACGAGGCCTACGATAACGCATGTCAGTGGACCATGAGTTTCGGACACAGTGCGTCCAACCGGGTGAGCTCGACGGGGCTTACAGTGACACGTGGCAGTGGACTACGGTGTCAGAACTGTGTGTGTGATTGTTGTGATTGATATAGTCCGTGCGGGTTGTTATGCCTACGGAGACACGTGATAGTGGATCATGGTGTCGGAATTGATTATGTCTGGTTAATAGTCCGTGTGGGTTGTTGAACCTACGGAGACACGTGACAGTGGATCACGGTGTCGGAATTGATTATGTTTGTTTAATTGTGCGTGATGTAGTCCGTGCGGGTTGTTGAACCTACGGAGACACGTGACAGTGGATCACGGTGTCATGAGCATGATACTTTTCAAATCAAAGTTTTTAAAGAGAAAGTTTTAAGAAAAGAATGTTGGGCCGAGCCCCACGAGATTTATGGAAATGTTTTCGTACTGTAAATTGTTGAAATACAATTTGAGATTTGGGTTAAGACCCTAAGATTTTCTAAAGGTTGAAATTCTAAAAATTCCCGAGGTGATAATCTTATTTTCGAATGCTTCATAGCTTATCTTTCCTTGTGAAAACCTCCCGGGGATATTTTGATACTTGATTGTTATATTTGATTCACGATTACTACTTGCTTGTTATATTTCGTATGATTTGATACTTGCACTAGTAAAATAGTGGAGTTTTACTAACCCCCGAGTAATCGGGGGGTGGATGTCTTTTTTGCGTCCAGGTACATGCAGATTCAGGGGAGCAGTCACAGGATTGGCACAAGAGGATGACGAGCTGCGATACTAATCATGAGTTGAGAGTTGTTTGATTTTTGTTGTGTTGTCAGAGTTGATTTGATCCTTCATTGTATTGTATTTCGACCCCTGTGTGAGTAATGTCGTTTAAGTCAGTTTTGTTGATTGGGGTTGTGTGACCTCATCGGTTTGTGTATTCACGTGTAAGTGACCATAACGGTCTGTATTATTTATTGTTTGACCCTGGTTGGGCAAGCATTTGGTTGTTTATGGATGTTTAGCCTGGTAGATCCTTGTGGAAAGGGTCTACGGCGTGTAATATTCCCATATGGTTTTGGGGGTGTTACAATTGTTATGCGGAACCGCCGTTTCGGGGTTGTCGTGGATCCATTCTATGTTATTATGCATTTTGAGATGTTTCGTTTGATGTTTCGTTCATATTCCAGTGTTTGGGACCGTTTATATTCCGTACCTAGCACGCGCTATCTGTAATACACGGTTATAATTTATTCATTATCATTCAGTAATTATCAGTCAGTAATTGTCACTCAGTAATTTTCACTCATTAATAATCACTCATCATTCATGATTCATTCATTTGCGTTCATTGTTGGCATGTTCTAACCGTGTATCAGTTACCGATCGTCATTTCATCTCCGTTTGAGTGTCGAGACGGGAGTATTATCATTATCATCGTGATTGGTAGTCTTGTGATGGAAGTTTCATCTTTGGCATGTGTTGGACTTGTTCACTTTCACATACGTATGGTATGTCGGATCATTCATCAATCGTAGCGAGAACTCGGAGTTGTCGGATTTTCATCTTGTCCGGCAATGAGTTACGGCCGTAACTAGTCATACATTACAGCTGTAACATGCATTCGTTGGATTAAGGTGATTCTGGATGAAGGCGAGTTACGGCCGTAAGGATTGTCGGATACGGCCGTAACAGGCGCTCGTTGATTTCAGGCCAGTTCGGCCGAATGGGACTTACGGCCGTAAGGGTTTCGGCATACGGCCGTAAGATGAGGAGTTACGGCCGTAAGGTGGGCAGGCTACAGCCGTAAGGTGTGTTTGTGATTTTCAGGATTTGTCGGACGATAAGGACTTACGGCCATAAGGGTTGCGGCATACGGTCGTAAGATGAGGCAGGTACGGCCGTAAGGCTTGGCCGGATACGGCAGTACGTTACAGGCAGGGTGCCTGGTCAGTTTCGACGAAGGGGGCTTATGCCCGTAAGTTTGGCCGGATACGGCCGTATCGTTCGAGTTACGCCCGTGAGGTATGCGGGTACGGCCGTATGGATGTCGGCAGGTGTTTTAGACGAGGGCGAGTTACTCCCGTAAGTCAGGTGCGGGTACGGCCGTAAGGCTGTCGGCAGGTGTTTGGACGAAGCCGAGTTACGGCCATACGAGTTGGCTGGTTACGGCCGTAAGGCCGTTGACCTGGGATGTTACGGCCGTAAGTAGGCCGAGTTATGGCCGTAAGTAGGCCGAGTTACGGCTGTAACTTCCGGCAGTTTATAAAGGATTGGACGGGACTTTTTTCTCATTTTCTCATTTCTTCAACTTATATCCGAGAGAGAGGGCTTGAGGGAGAGATTTTCCATCATCTATCACTTGAGTGTTAGATTTTCATCATCTTCATTCGTTTGGGAAGCTTGGATACTCGATTTAACTCGTGTTCATCGGATCGAAGTGTTTGGATCTTCAAGAGGTAATTTCTTCAACATCTTGGATTTCGATTTTGTGTTGAGATATGATGTTTTGGACGTTATAATCATGTTGTATGAAGGGATATGCATATGATTATGAGTTTGTATAAATATTCATTGGACTATTGAAGGCTTATTCAAGAACACTTTGAATATTAAGTTGGATTTGGGGGTTTTCGATTAATTGTTGTTGAAATCACGAATTTGGATATTCATATTGGATTATTGATTGTATTGAAGATGTTTTGTTGGTTTGAAACACTTCTTGGGGATTTGATATTGGTATAATTGAGGTTTGATTGTAAACAATCGGAGATTGACCACAACGTGTTTGATATAATGCCCCAATGAACTTGGTTTAGTCGTATCGACGTTTTGAACTAGTAATAATCGTGTTTGATATGTATATTGAGCGGATTGTTGGTAATTGTGTTATTCAAGGTTGTTCGAGCGACCGACATCTCATTTAGGATGTTTGTTCGTGGAAGGACAATTGTCACCGATGTTGTGTAAGTTAATTCTTACTCGGTTAAAAGGATATTCATTCCTTTTGTTGTTGTTCATTCATAATCATAACTCATTCATCATTGTATTAATCGTATTGAAACTTGTAATTGTCGAGTAATCACTTTATTCACGAGGAACGACGGTTCCAAATCATTTCATTGAGCTATCAACCACTTCACTATTATTTTCATCTCGGTGAGTCATTCTTGACTTTGTCGGATTATTATTCATTGATATTCATTATGGTCATTCTCGTTCATATGACCTTCTGGGTTCATATTGCGTGGCCGGGTGCGGATGTGTGGAATTTTTAGTCGAGCACGTGATGGTCATGTATTGGGTCACCGATACATTGGACTGTGCACACGGTAACGATTACCTCCGTGAGACTAATTAGGTACAAGGACGGGTGTGTCCGATCATTCGTTTTGTACACTTGCACAGAACATTACGGGCGTACTATGATGCTCCTCTTCAGCTTAGTTCATAAACAAGGATATATTATAACTAAAGATATATCATGATTGTGTATTTTCAACCCTTGAGGATTGTTGTTCTGTGTAACTGACCCCGTTAGGGATATTGTTTTCAGGTCACGGCAAGGCAAAGGCACGGGAAGAGCATGTTGACGGCGAGGAGTCCCAGTGATACTAGTAGGGGCCCCCAGTCATTTCAGTCATCCTTATTTCTCTTAATTTGTAATTCCGCTGCAAATTCCGTTTGAGATGTTTATTTATTCAGGGTGGTGTATTTTATCTTCATATAAAATATACTAGTATTCTGTATTGTCCTGGTGTATTGTACTTAAGCTCCTCATCGGAGTATTTGGTAATATAATGTGGTTCAGTACTACAATTATATTATTTCATTCATCAGTTTTCATTCGCCTGGTGGGTCCCAGTCGGGGGTCCACGGAACTGTAATATTCGCCTAGTTTGGGGTGTTACAGAGTTGGTATCAGAGCGTGGTTTTGAATACTACCTTCCGAGTCATGTCTCATTTGGAATCATCATCATCGGACTAGTATCATTGGACTTTCGCGTCACGTGTGACCTGTGCAAATGCCGAGCCAATCAGACCGAAAGAACTGTAAGACTTCTAACGCCATGGTATAATTTCTGGCAATAATCATTCATTCATAATTCATCAGTTAACAATCCTCAATCATCATTTTCATTTTGATCAGGACGATCATGTCAACTCATTAATCACTCAGTTCATTTCACAGTTTAGTTGTTGATCTTGAGGATCATATCATTAATCTTGTTAACTTGTTCAAGATAATCATTTCAAGAATTTCATCAGATAATCATGTCACCTCAGTTAATCATTCATGTAATCACTGTGTTAGAGCGCGTATGCTCATTTTCATCATTTCATGACGTAATCATAACGTGATATTCATGCGGGAGATGTAATTATCACGTGACTTTCCTACTTCAGTATGGAGAGAGTAGGCAGAGGACGCGGAGGATGAGGCCGCGGTGCGGGACGAATCCCGAGAGCTCGTGTGAATACACGTGCGAACGCGAGGAATAATGCTAACTCATCAAGCAGCGATGCTGCCACTCATTCACCTAGACGTGATCATTCACTATCGGGGAGTCGTACCCGGGACACAGCTCAGTCAAAAGGTGTTCGGGTTGACCCACTCGTTTTTATGCATGGAATGATGGCCCAAATGACTCAGATGGCACAACTGATGGAGACGATGCATAACTCAGCTAATCAAAATCAACAGGCTCCTCCGCCGCCACCTCAGAGGCAAGAGAGGAGCGTGAGCAGTATCATTGGCGACATCTCTTGCCAAAGACCACCTACTTTTGAGGGTTCATCTGAGCCGGCGGATATTGTTCATTGGCTCGAGCATTTCGATAAGTTATTTGCTATGGTAGAGTGTCCCGAAGGACACAAAGTTTCAGTTGCGGCTTACTATCTGGGTAAGAGCGCTCATTCTTGGTGGTTGTCGTTGAAGCCCACCGACGGATCATGTACTTGGGATCAATTCAAGACTCTAATGATGGAGAGGTATTATCCGGCCCCACTCAGAGAGGCCAAGCTGTCAGAATTACTCACTCCCGACCCCTCAGCAGACGAGGATGTTCTCGCCATTGCCGAGAAATTTTAGGAACTTCTTCCATTCGCCTCATCTATCATTCACTCCGAGGCGGATAAGATTAAGTATTTCAGCAAGAGGCTGAAACCCCGTATACGGATGCAGTTTCTTAATCATAATTGCACCACTCTGGCCGAATTCATTGAGAAAGCTCTTACTTATGAGCTTACTGCTAAGGAAATTGCTAAGCAGCAACCTTCATCTGCTAGCAAGAAGTCAAAGAATCGTAATCAGTCTGAAGGCGGTCAGACAACCTTCAAGAAGCCTCGTGCGAGTTCTACTTTCTCTGAGCGACCCCCTGTGGCACCCAGACCGGCGGAATCATAGTCCCGAGCGGCCAGTTCGGCCATCACCTGTTTCAACTGTGGGGATCTTGGTCATGTCAGCACCAAGTGTCCGAGGCAGACTATCATGTGCCATAACTGTGGTATTGCGGGGCATAAGGCCCGTTTTTGCCGAAGGGAATCCAAACCTACTCCGGCGTCATCTCAGGCCCCGAAGCAGTCAGCTGTTCATAATCAGGCCACTCAGTCCGCGTCGTTCAAGACGACAGGAGCGAACAAAGGAGGAGCAAAGAGCTATCAGACGGGAGCATCCGGTTCGGGGGCCGGCAAGCCCCGAATTTATGAGATGAAGTAGACCGACGATCCGGAGGCCCGGATGATCTCAGGTACACTCGATATTCTATCTCAACCTGTGTGTACCCTTTTTGATACTGGTGCATCTCATTCATTCATTTCCGAGTCATGTTTGAGTAGACTACGTCTGGGTAGTGCTACTAGTTGTGAGCCGTATGTCATTAGTCTACCTGATGGTAGACGAATTATCGGAAATCATGAGATTCAGAATTGTCCTATTCAGTTTCATGGCCGTGTATGGCTAGCAGACCTGATCGTGGTGGATTTACCGAGAGACGACGTCATCTTGGGTATTGATTGGATGGATCGCCACGATGCCATCATTAGTGTCCGTAAGCGTATGGTCACTATCATTTCTGACGATGGGGTCGAATGTGTTTTTCAGGGAGGTAATCCCGAATGTTCTGGTAAGGTCATTAACTTGATGAAAACAGTGAAATTACTCAGTCAGGGGTGTGTTGGTTATTGGTGTTATATGACCAAAACCGAGAAATCACCAATAATATTGACAGATATTCCGGTAGTGAGAGAATATGCCGATGTATTCCCAGACGAGTTACCTGGTTTGCCTCCACAGAGAGATGTGGAATTCACGATTTAGTTGGAGCCCGGTACGTCCCCGTTATCGAAGGCACCATACCGGATGGCCTCGACCGAAATGCAGGAATTAAAGAATCAACTTGAGGAGTTGTTCGAGAAAGGTTATATCCGACCGAGTGCGTCCCCGTGGGGAGCACCAGTGTTGTTTGTCAAGAAGAAGGATGGTTCATTTCGCTTGTGTATTGATTATCGGAAGTTGAACAGGGTGACGATCAAGAATAAGTATCCTCTACCCCGTGTTGATGATCTCTTAGATCAACTTTAGGGAGCTTCAGGATTTTCCAAGATCGACTTGAGATCTGGATATCATCAGTTACGAATTCGAGAGTCGGATATCGTAAGGACAGCGTTTCGTACACGCTATGGTCATTATGAGTTTGTGGTAATGCCGTTTGGGTTAACTAATGCACCTGCGGTATTCATGGAGTTAATGAATCGGATTTTCATCGACTTTTTGGATCAGTTTGTTGTTGTCTTCATTGAAGACATTTTGATTTATTCTCGTGACCGAGAGGAGCACGAGGTTCACCTTCATCAAGTTCTCGACGTGTTGAGACGAGAGCAACTTTATGGAAAGTTTTCCAAATGTGAGTTCTGGATGTCCGAAGTGACGTTTCTCGGGCATGTAATTTCATCAGACGGAGTGCGTGTTGATCCTCAGAAGACGGAGGCCATCCAAGATTGGTTACCTCCAAAGAATGTTAAGGAAATCCGAAGCTTTCTCGGATTAGCCGGTTATTATCGGCGGTTTGTGGAAGGATTTTCTAAAATCGCTCAACCAATGACTAACCTTTTGCGAAAGGATAAGAAATACACGTGGTCCGACGTGTGTCAGCGGAGTTTTGAGGAACTCAAGAGCCAGTCAATTTCAGCACCTGTACTTTCCTTGCCACAAGGGACGGAAGGATTTGTGGTTTATAGTGACGCGTCCGGACACAGTCTCAGATGTGTATTAATGCAGAATGGGAAGGTTATTGCCTATGCTTCACGACAATTGAGACCTTACGAGGTTAATTATCCGAACCATGACCTGGAGCTAGCAGCCGTGGTTTCCACGTTGAAGATTTGGCGTCATTACCTTTATGGCGTCACCTGTCAGATATTCACCGATCACAAGAGTTTGAAGTATATATTTACTCAGAAGGAGTTAAATATGCGACAGAGGCGGTGGTTGGAACTAATCAAAGATTATGATATTGAGATCCTGTACCACCCGGGTAAGGCAAACGTGGTTGCCGATGCCTTGAGTCGTAAGTCCGTTCAGGAGCAAATGCTTGCTCGTTTAACAGTTCAGAAGGAGCTTCAGCAGGAATTCCTTAGACCCGAGATCGAGGTATGGCTTCAGCGAGTGCAAGGGCAACTTTGCATGTTAGAGATTTCATCGCCACTTGAGGAGGCAATCAAAGAGAATCAGGGTTCAGACCCATCATTGTTGCGCATCCGTGAGGATGTGGATCAGGGGAAAGCCCCTGGATTTGTGGTCCACGAGGATGGACTTTTGCGATTTAAGAATCGATTGTGCGTACCGGTGAATGACGAGTTGAAAAACTCGATTTTGAGAGAAGCTCATTCTACCCCTTATTCCGTTCATCCGGGGTCTAGCAAGATGTACAATGACTTGAAACAAAATTACTGGTGGAGTAACATGAAGCAAGAAGTCGCAAAATTTGTTTCGAGATGCTTAACCTATCAGCAAGTCAAGATTGAACATCAGCGACCGGCGGGTATGCTGAAACCTCTCCCTATTCCAGAGTGGAAGTGGGAAGACATTTCTATGGATTTCATCACGAGTTTGCCGACGAGTCGTCGTGGCATGAATACAATCTGGGTAGTTGTGGACCGTTTGACTAAGTCAGCTTATTTCCTTGAGATTAAAGATATGTGGGGTCCCGAGAGACTGACCCAGTTGTTCATCAAAGAGATAGTGAGATTGCATGGTACTCCTAAGAGTATCGTTTCCGATCATGACGGACGATTCGTGTCACATTTTTGGAAATCAGATCATCGTGCTATGGGAACTCAGCTTAATCTCAGTACCGCTTTTCATCCTCAGTCCGACGGACAATCAGAGAGGACTATTCAGACTTTGGAGGACATGTTTAGGGATGGTGTTCTCGATTGGAAAGACGATTGGGAAGCCCAATTACCGTTGATTTAGTTCACGTACAATAATAGTTGGCATGCTTCGATTAAGATGGCACCTTACGAGGACTTGTACGGTCGTCGTTGTCGATATCCTTTGTGTTGGGACGACTTATCAGAATCAATTGGCACCGAGCCCGATATGCTTATAGCCGTCCGTGAGAAGGTAGCTTTGATCAGGAGTCGTATGTTGACAGCTCAGAGTCGACAAAAATCATATGCAGATAATCGTCGTCGACCACTAGAGTTCGAGACGGGTGACCACGTTTTGGTCAAAGTATCACCGAGTTGAGGTATCTTCCGTTTCAGGAAGCGGGGAAAGTTGAGTCCGAGATTCATTGGACCATTTGAGATTTTGGATCGAGTAGGCGAGTTAGCTTATCGATTGGCTTTACCTCCGGCGTTGAGCCGAATTCATAATGTGTTTCATGTCTCTCAGTTGCGGAAGTATGTTGCCGACCCGAGTCACATACTTCAGTTCGACGAAATCGAGATCGTGGATGATCATTCGTATGAGGAGCGTCCTATACGAGTTTTAGAGCAGCGAATCAAACAGTTGAGGAACAAGACGATTCCTTTGGTCAAGATTCAGTGTTCTAGGCACGGAATCGAAGAGGCTACTTGGGAAACCGAGGAGAGTATGCGGGAGAGTTATCCCGAGTTGTTTGACCCTTAGTTTCGGGGATGAAACTCTTTTTAAGGGGGGGAGTATGTAATACCCGGTTGTAATTCATTCATTATCATTCAGTAATTATCAGTCAGTAATTGTCACTCAGTAATTTTCACTCATTAATAATCACTCATCATTCATGATTCATTCATTTGCGTTCATTGTTGGCATGTTGTAACCGTGTATCAGTTACCGATAGTCATTTCACCTCCGTTTGAGTGTCGAGATGGGAGTATTATCATTATCATCGTGATTGGTAGTTTTGTGCTGGAAGTTTCGTCTTTGGCATGTGTTGGACTTGTTCACTTTCACATACGTATGGTATGTCGTATCATTCATCAATCGTAGCGAGAAATCGGAGTTGTCGGTTTTTCATCTTGTCCAGCAATGAGTTAAGGCCGTAACTAGTCAGACATTACGGCGGTAACATGCATTCGTTGGGTTAAGGTGATTTTGGACGAAGGCGAGTTACGGCCGTAAGGATTGTCGGATACGGCCGTAACAGGCGCTCGTTGATTTCAGGCCAGTTCGGCCGAATGGGACTTACGGCCGTAAGGGTTTCGGCATACGGCCGTAAGATGAGGAGTTACGGCCATAAGGTGGGCAGGCTACGGCCGTAAGGTGTGTTCGTGATTTTCAGGATTTGTCAGACGAGAAGGACTTACGGCCATAAGGGTTGCGGCATACGGCCGTAAGATGAGGCAGGTACGGCCGTAAGGCTTGGCCGGATACGGCCGTAAGTTACAGGCAGGGTGTCTGGTCAGTTTCGACGAAGGGGGCTTACGCCCGTAAGTTTGGCCGGATACGGCCGTATCGTTCGAGTTACGCCCGTAAGGTGTGTGGGTACGGCCGTATGGATGTCGGCATGTGTTTTAGACGAGGGCGAGTTATGCCCGTAAGTCAGGTATGGGTACGGCCGTAAGGCTGTCGGCAGGTGTTTGGACGAAGCCGAGTTACGGCCATACGAGTTGGCTGGTTACGGCCGTAAGGCCGTTAACATGGGATGTTACGGCCGTAAGTAGGCCGAGTTACTGCCGTAAGTAGGCCGAGTTACGGCCGTAACTTCCGGCAGTTTATAAAGGATTGGACGGGACTTTTTCCTCATTTTCTCATTTCTTCAACTTATATCCGAGAGAGAGGGCTTCAGGGAGAGATTTTCCATCATCTATCACTTGAGTGTTAGATTTTCATCATCTTCATTCGTTTGGGAAGCTTGGATACTCGATTTAACTCGTGTTCATCGGATCGAAGTGTTTGGATCTTCAAAAGGTAATTTCTTCAACATCTTGGATTTCGATTTTGTGTTGAGATATGATGTTTTGGACGTTATAATCATGTTGTATGAAGGGATATGCATATGATTATGAATTTCTATAAATATTCATTGGACTATTGAAGGATTATTCAAGAACACTTTGAATATTAAGTTGGATTTGGGGTTTTTCGATTAATTGTTGTTGAAATCACGAATTTGGATATTCATATTGGATTATTGATTGTATTGAAGATGTTTTGTTGGTTTGAAACACTTCTTGGGGATTTGATATTGGTATAATTGAGGTTTGATTGTAAACAATCGGAGATTGGCCACAACGTGTTTGATATAATGCCCCAATGAACTTGGTTTAGTCGTATCGACGTTTTGAACTAGTAATAATCGTGTTTGATATGTATATTGAGCGGATTGTTGGTAATTGTGTTATTCAAGGTTGTTCGAGCGACCGACATCTCATTTAGGACGTTTGTTCGTGGAAGGACAATTGTCACCGGTGTTGTGTAAGTTAATTCTTACTCGGTTAAAAGGATACTCATTCCTTTTGTTGTTGTTCATTCATAATCATAACTCATTCATCATTGTATTAATCGTATTGAGACTTGTAATTATCGAGTAATCACTTCATTCACGAGGAACGACGGTTCCAAATCATTTCATTGAGCTATCAATCACTTCACTATTATTTTCATCTCGGTGAGTCATTCTTGACTTTGTCGGATTATTATTCATTGATATTCATTATGGTCATTCTTGTTCATATGACCTTATGGGTTCATATTGCGTGGCCGGATGCGGATGTGTGGAATTTTTAGTCGAGCACGCGATGGTCATGTATTGGGTCACCAATACATTGTACTGTGCACACGGTAACGATTACCTCCGTGAGACTAATTAGGTACAAGGACGGGTGTGTCCGGTCATTCATTTTGTACACTTGCATAGAATATTACGGGCGTACTATGATGCTCCTCTTGAGCTTAATTCATAAATAAGGATATTTCATAACTAAAGATATATCATGATTGTGTATTTTCAACCCTTGAGGATTGTTGTTCTGTGTAACTGACCCCGTTAGGGGATATTGTTTTTAGGTCACGGCAAGGCAAAGGCACGAGAAGAGCATGTTGACGGCGACGAGTCCTAGTGATACTAGTAGGGGCCCCCAGTCATTTCAGTCATCCTTATTTCTCTTCATTTGTAATTCCGCTGCAAATTCCGTTTGAGATTTTTATTTATTCAGGGTGGTGTATTTGATCTTCATATAAAATATACCAGTATTCTGTATTGTCCTGGTGTATTGTACTTAAGCTCATCATCGGAGTATTTGGTAATATAATGTGGTTAGGTACTATAATTATATTATTTAATTCATCAGTTTTCATTCGCCTGGTGGGTCCCAGTCGGGGGTCCACGACACTGTAATATCCACCTAGTTTGGGGTGTTACACTATCTTTTCTGCATAGCTCACGCTAGAGGTCCCTTAGTAGCGAACGCTATGTTTGCTTCATAGTGCGCGCTAGCGAGCAAGCCCTGGGAGTGGCAGTTCTGTTTCCAGCCCTCTGGACTAGCGGATTAGCGTACGCTACATTGTCTAGCGCACGCTAATGTCGGGGGACTAGCGCACGCTAAGGTGTCCGGTAGCGTGCGCTAGCGTGACTGTCCAGTACTGGGCAGTTTGCTACTGGACTCGATCAGGTGCCCAGGTAGCGCACGCTACGTTTGGCCGATAGCGCGCGCTAACGGGGTCAGGTGAGTTCTGGGTAGTTCACTTTTGGACTCGGCTGATGTCCAGGTAGCGCACGCTATGGCCGATAGCGCGCGCTACCGAGAGGCTATTAGCGCACGCTACGTTTCGGGTAGCGCACGCTAACGGCCCGATGTCGTTCCGGATCGGGACGTTAACTTCTGGACTGGAGTTTTGTCCCGTTAGCGCACGCTAACTTATGAGGATTAGCGCGCGCTAACACTCCCTGGCTATATAAACCAGGGAGTTGACCGAGAGGAGCATCTTTTTTTCATTTCTTCTCCCTCCCCGCGGCTTAGGCGATTTGGGCGATTTTCTTGGCGATTTCTTCCTCCAATCATCTCAACCATCATCTTCTTTGAGTTCTTGGTGTTTAATAACAACATGAACGCAAATCTTTCATCCTAACCCAAGGTAAATCTCTTAGAACCCTACGTTTGGATAATTTGGTGGTTTTGGGATTTTCGTCCGATTCGTTCCGTTTTGTTGATTAATTCATGATGAATACGATTAATATTGTTGGTATTCTTAGTTTCCCTATAGATTCATGGTATATTTCGTGGTTTTTACGGAATCGAGAGGGTTTGGTTGTGGTCCGCCCTCGTTGTTGTTTATATACGAATTTACATGAATCGTAGGCGGGTTTTCGGGTGTATTCCATTCCCGTATTCGTTTAGAAATGGTTGTGATTGTATTCTTCGAATCGTTAGGTTCGGTTTCGTTGGTTCCTAGCATTCGTCGGTGACTTTCCTTTCCGTTCGTTGCGTCGTCAATTATTCAAGGCAAGTATTTTTGGAAACCTTTATGCTTAACGTGAAATGGTAATGTATATTGTGTGTGCTTTACTCACCTCGGGAGGGTCCGACGGGGCCTCGAGGGAATCTATGGCTTCGTCCTGGATTCATGAGTTTGTTTCGCGGCTAGCTCGGGAGGGTCCTTAGAGGCCTCGAGTGGGATTCGTGGCTTCGTCCCGGTCCTAGGTGACGTGTGTGCTTGATTTGTTTTATGAATGTGGCCAGCTCGGGAGGGTCCTTAGAGGCCTCGAGTGGGATTCGTGGCTTTGTTCCGGTCCTAGGCAAATTGATTGTGACTGTTTGTTTTCGGAAAAGACATGTCTGGTTTTAGTTTTCGAAATGACTTTGGTGCATGTACTATGAAATGTGTAAGCGATTGGTTTGCCTTGATTACTTGTACTAGCGTAATTGCTAACCCCTCTGGGGACCCGTCGTGGGGAAATTCTTGTTATGGATTTTAGGTTATGATCATCCGGACGAGCAAGCGCTGGGACAATACGAGGATGCTGGCCAGGGTCGTTGACATGTGCATTGAGTCCCTTTATTTCCGTTGATTCCCTTCGATAGGGTTGTTGTCTACTTTTGAAACTTATAGATTGTATTCGCGAGTACTTAGGATTTTCTCTTCGGATTATGTTTTACATTCGTGGAAGTTATTTATGTTTGTCATTGTTGATTATTCCGCCGGTTGTACCGGGCATGTTATTTGATTTATAACTGGATAATGTGTGTTTCTACTGTGGTTAGTTGTGTCTAGCCTGGTGGGTCCCATGTAGGGGTTCACAGCACTGTAATACACCTCGAAAATGGTATCAGAGAACTAGGTTTATGGATACCTAGGCTTGTCGGTTATTTGGGTCTAGTTGTGTTTTGTTTTGCACATTGTCACACCACTGCCAACATCTCAGTACTTCCAGTGTTCGTAAGTTTTCTTACTCGATTCTTTGTTTTCTCGTATCGTATTTCCATTTCTTGAACTGTGGTTATTCTCCCTCTTTTACTTATCATCGAGTTGCTTTTGCCACCTCTTATCACCAGCATGGATGCTGGAAGGGGCCGTGGTCGTGGTCGTGGCCGTAGACGCGGCCGGGGATGTGGGGCAGCCGGTGGGGCGGCCACGTCGCATTCTTCGGGAGCCGGCAATACCGGTGACCGTCACAGTCATGCTTCTTCTCAGGAGCACGCCGACCTTGGTATTGCGGCCGTTATGCAGCAAATGGTAAACCAAATGGCGGCGATAGCTCAGGTGGTTTAGAACCCGGATCCGGCCCATGCTAATCGGGGCGGAGCAGACCGTTGGCTCCAAGATGTCATCAAGATGCATCCTCCTCAGTTTTCGGGAGCATCAGACCCGATCGGGTGGGAGGGGTGGATCAAGGAGATATCCAAGGTCTTCGTTGCCACCAACTGTCCCGAGGACCGTAAGGTCCCTATTGCCCAGTACTTTCTCACTGGGGACGCTACAGTTGGTGGGAGGCCGTTGGGCCCAAATATCATGTTGCTTTGTGGGCCGAATTTCAGGAATTGATGGAGACTGAATATTGCCCGTGGCCGGTTAGACAGGCTCGAGTCCATGCTTTCTATGATGCTCAACCACGGGATATTCCCGTGTCCCAAGCTATTGCCGATTTCAACAAGGAGTTGGGCTATGTGAAGACCCAAGTTGTCGAGGAGAGCGACAAAATTTTCCATTTTTCCAGGCGGATGAAATTATCAATTCGAGACTACATGTCTGGGCTCGTCTGTACTACTTTGAAGGATTATCAGAGTCGAGCTCTTGCTTATGATATGTCGGTGACAGCCACTGCGGCGGTCCGAGAGAGTAAGAAGCAGAAATCCACTTGGAATTTCTCGGGTTACAAGGGTGGAAGTCAGCAGAAATCTCACTCTGCAAATATTTCTACGGGCGGTTCAGCTCGTTTCTCTGGGAGTTTTCGAGGTGCCACCGGAACCCCCGTTCGTGATCCCACATGCTTTAACTGTGGCCAGCCGGGCCATAGGAACCGGGAGTGTCCTCGTCCGCCTTTGACTTGTCATACTTGTGGTCAGTCGGGCCACAAGGCTTCTTTTTGTGAACAGATCAGACAGTTTCACGGCGCCCGTTCTTCTCACCCAGCACCTATGGATCCGAGTGTGAACCAGGGCTCATTTGCTCCGCAGCCTCCGCTGAGTGCCGGTCGAGGTAGAGGTCGGGGTCAGCCCGCTAGAGGAGGAGCTTCCAGTGTCGGCTCTGCCCAGCCGCGTATCTATGAGATGAGGAGGGCCGATGATCCAGCGGCCACTGTGGCGACAGGTACCGTTCATATCCATTCCCATCCTGTCAGTGTGCTTTTTGATTCGGGTGCTACGCATTTATTCATTTCTCTAGAGTGTGTACGCCATTTGAGTCTCGGCTGCTTATCACCTTGCGAGCCTTTCATCATTAAACTTCCTAGCGGTGATAGAATTGTCGGTGATCGAGAGGTCCGGGACTGTTCTGTGTTTATTTGTGAGAGGGCTTGGCTCTGTAATATTATTGTTGTGGGTATCTAGGGTGAGGATTTGATTCTCGAGGATGATTGGCTCGAGCGGCATGGCGCAATCATGAACTACCGCACGAGAATCATCACTATGTTAGCCGAGGACGGCACCGAGCACTCTTTCGCGAGACAAAAGAGGGGAAACCAGAAGTTCGTTATTAACGCCTTGAAGGCGATGAGGCTCCTGCGAAAGGGGTGTACTGGTTATTGGTGCTATGCCTTAAAGGCAGAGGATGGTGGATTCGAGTTTTCGTCGATTCCAGTCGTTAGTGAGTTTCCTGATGTATTTCCTGACAATTTATCGGGTTTGCCACCGGATCGTGAGGTCGAGTTTGCTATAGAGTTAGAGCCGGGTGCGGCTCCGATTTCGAAGGCGCCGTATCGCATGGCACCTTCAGAGATGTCCGAGTTGAAGAAGCAGTTGAGTGAGCTTCTCGAGTCGGGGTATGTTCGACCGAGCGCCTCGCCTTGGGGTGCACTTGTCCTATTTGTGCGGAAGAAGGATGGTTCACTGCGTTTGTGTATCGACTATCGCGAACTAAACAAGGTGACCATCAAGAACAAGTATCCTTTGCCGAGGATTGATGACTTGTTCGATCAGTTGCAGGGAGCTGCGGTGTTCTCGAAGATTGATTTGAAATCGGGGTACTATCAGCTCCAGGTGAGGGAGTCCGATGTGCCGAAAACAGCTTTTAGGACGAGATACGGACATTATGAGTTTGTAGTTATGCCTTTCGGGTTAACTAATGCGTCGGCGGTGTTCATGCAGTTGATGAACAAAGTTTTTATCGAGTATTTGGATAAGTGTGTCATCGTCTTCATTGACGATATTCTTATTTATTCTAGGAGCGAGGAAGAGCATGCCCATCATTTGCGAGTAGTGTTAGACATTTTGAGAACCGAGCAACTCTATGCGAAGTTCTCGAAATGTGAGTTCTGGCTGAAGGAAGTGATGTTTTTAGGTCACGTGATTTCAGCCGAAGGGGTTCGTGTGGATCCGCAGAAGATTGAGGCAGTGTTGGATTGGGCACCGCCCAAGAACGTGAAGGAAGTTCGTAGTTTCTTGGGTTTAGCTGGCTACTACCGTAGGTTCGTCGAGGGTTTCTCGAAACTGGCTCGGCCACTTACACAGTTGCTCCAGAAGTTCGAGAAGTTCGTCTGGAATGACGAGAGGCAGTCGAGTTTTGAGGATCTGAAGAGGCGTTTGACTTCGGCTCCGATTTTGGCGTTGCCGTGTGGCAACGGGGTTTTTGCTGTTTATAGTGATGCTTCGTGTAATATCCGCAATTTCGAATTTCAGTAATTTTCTTTTTTTTCAACGGAAGTCCATTTTGACGACTCGCTCATGACCGTTTCGTCATTTCGAGAATGATTAATTCTGCACTTTTTGTCATCCGAGTTCGTTTCGGTGTCGTTTTGTTGAGTTCCGTGCTGTTTAGCGACTTTTCCGCACTTGAGCTCGATTCTTGCGAATCTCGTCCGAAACTGTTGTTTCGAGTTTCTCGCAAGTTCATTTAATGTTATTATTCGTGTTGTGAGCGTTGGTTCGGTGTTTCGATCATGTATCGTGTATTTTTGACATTTTGGGCCATTTTTGTAATTTCCCAAAGTTTGGGGTAATTACTTCCGTTGTCGAATTCCGACACTTCGGGTGGTCGGAATCGTGTGTTCTCTTAGCGCTTGGATTCGTCTTTGCGAGTACTTCGTAACCGTATCTTCGATTTTTACTCAGGTTCGGGTTTCGGGTCGTCCAGGCCGCCGAGTGGCCACGGCCGAGTCACGGGAGTAGGCTGGCTCGCCGAGTTACGGCCGTAAGGTGCGATTACGGCCGTAAGGCGTGATCGGTACGGCCGTATGGCGCCCGGCAGCTTCTCGACGAAGGCGATTACTGGCCGTAATGTGTGCGAGTTACGGCTGTAAGAACCTGGGCCGGGCAGATTTTTGACGAATGCCGGTTACGGACGTAAGGCCTGCCGAGTACAGCCATAAGGGGCCGAGTTACGGCCGTAAGGCACTGCCGGTTACGGCCGTAACCCTGCCGGCTATATATAGCCTGGCTCGGCCAGACTTCATTTTTTACGCAATTTTCTTCCTTTTTCGGCGGCTGGCGACGGGAGGCTCGGGAAATCGGGTTCTTGGCCGATTCTAATCATTTCCAAGGCATTTTGGAAGATTCTTGTTGATTATATCATCATCCAATCCGTGTTCTTCGTCAAATCAAGGTATATTCTTGATTTTCCTTCAAGTTGACTTTTTGGAGAAATTGTTCTTGATTTCGTTTCTAATCCGATTTTGATACATCGGTTGGTGTAGTATGATGTTATTAATCGTGTTCTATGGGTTGTATATCCATATGTCGAGTTTGTTTAACTCGATTGACGATTCGAGTGTTCTTGGGAATTATTGAACATTTAGTGTTCGATTAAATGTCCCAATGAGTTTCCCTTCGATAGTTTATTGGGATTTCCATTGTTTTGTCCTTGATTCTCGTCGTAACCATGTGTTATTGTTCCTTCCGTAGGTTTATAGGTGTTCGAGGATTCCGATGTTGAATCCCGTTTGGTGATTGATGATTCGTGTGGTGTTATTCTCGTAATACTCGTGGTGCTATCACGTTCTTGATATTGTTCAGGGGTTCGGGGCTATTCGACCGCGTCCTATCCGTCGTCTTATTGCGATCGTGATTTCGAGGCAAGTACCTTGCCCATATTATTCTTGTTTTATGGAGATGATAATTAGTGATCGTCTAAATGTGGTTGTTTGGTCGTTTGAATTGAACTTTCAAAAGATTCGGTTTAGCCTTGTTAAAGGCTTGCTTTCAAAACGCGTGTGTTTTGTGAATGGCATGGTTTGTGAATAACTATGTGAATTCTATGTATATGCTTGGTGTTAATGTTGCACTTGGTATTGTGTGTGGACGTATATTATTTCATTTCGGTGCGTTGTGGATTGACGTGGTGTTTTGCTAAGTGTTTGATGCCTCTGGGCGAATTGTTTCAATATCCTTGATGTGATATGTTATTTGTGTGAATGTGTGGATATGGTTGAAGGTCTACGGTGACACATGGCACGTGATCATGTGGTCAGGATGCAACAAGTGATTGATCCAACCGTGAGAGCCTGAGATAATCTACGGTGGCACATGGCATGCGATCATGTGGCCAGGATGCAACAAGCGATTGATCCAACCGTGAGATGTGTGTGATTTGTTTCGCTAGCCAGCTCGGGAGGGTCCTTCGAGGCCTCGGGTGGGATGTCGGTGGTAGCGTCCCGGTCCTAGGCGATGCGCGTGCGTGATCATGTTTCGTTGATTTTATGCCCGTTGAGGACACGTGATGTTGGGCTCTGACCCTGTAAATTGTTGGTGGTTTCCTATTTGCGAAAACAAAACATTTGGGCTGTGACCCTATTGATTTTTGGAAAGAGAAGGATTTTATAATCCTAAATTGTTTTCTATTAAAACTCTTGATGGCATTTTAAACTGTTTTATAAATTGTTTCCCTTTATTTGCGATCTTTCGGTTTTGGAAATGTTTACCCAAACTCTTGCCTCGGGAAGTACTTTTCTTTACGTTTGGATCATTGAGGATTCCTGGTTATTGTTATTCGTGGAATGTGAATTGTATGGCTCGTATTTGCACTTTGTTCTTGCACTAGCAAAACAGTGGAGTTTTGCTAACCCCCGAGTATTCGGGGGGTGGATGTCTATTTTTGCATTCAGGTTTTGGAGCATAGCACAGGGTCGGCACGAAGGATGATGAAAGATGAATGATACTAATCACACGAGGATCTGTTGATGTCGTTTTGGTCTAGTTGTATTTTCTTTTCCGCTGCAGTATCTTTTTCCCGTTGTACGGGAGTTTATTGTATTTTGACCCCTGCGTGGGTATGTGTTTGGAATTGAGTTGTATGTTATTATTGAAAGACCAAGTCGGTCTACTGAGTCATTTTAGCCTTAAAGGCGAGGTTTAGATGTTTGATTTTAGTTATCAGCCTGGTAGATCCTCGAGGAGAGGGTCTACGGCGTGTAATATCCCTGAGCGGATTGGGGGTGTTACATAAATGGTATCAGAGCTTAGGTTGTGGAAACCTAGGCTATCGGGTCAGTGGTGTCTGTTGAGTTTTGTCTTGTCGGATTATGTCTGACTAAGTCGTGTCGCGACGCATCGTCTGAGTTTGTTGGTCGTGATTAGTATCGTGGGCGATCATCATCTTCGTGCGACTTGTGGATGTAAGTCTCCCTTCTTTGTGTTGTGCCTCGTGTGACACGAGCTATTTTTATGATTATATGTTAAGTGACGGAATCCTCTTATGGATTTTGATTTCGTGATACGTGGTTATTTGACCCTCATATTTCGTTCATATGAGGAGTAGTGTTGCTGGATTGTGCATGTTTGACTTTATTTCTTTTATCCGCTGCGTGAGTTCTTTTGTAATGGCTTCCGGTATTTTACCGACTGAGTTTTATTTCGAAAATCAATTCCATTAACCGAGTTTTTGGCATTATGGCCTTGATCATTTTGGCGAAATTCTTATGACGGTATTTAGTATTTTCTAAATGGCTTTTGTAAGTTTTTGAAATATTACCGTCATCAGCCTTTTTGGCATTTTTGTAAATGGTTTTATCCTGGTGGGTTCCGGCGCGGGACCCACGACGCTATAAAGTTGTGTAATTACCTGAAATTTTTGGGCATTCTAGCCTTTTTGGCATCGTCCTTTTTTTTTGGCATTGAATTATTTTCGAAAACTTGAGTATCTTAGAAATAAATTTCGAGACGTACGTTTAAAATGAATTATTTTCTCGTGGTACATCCAAGGTGCCACAATATATTTCAAAATTCTTCTACCTCGAGGACCCAAAAATGTTTTGAGATATTTTCAATGTTTTATAAACACTTTTACTTAGACCCGAGGGTCGAATATTCTGAAAGTTTTTCACTAAGAGAAGGTGTCCTCATTTTTGTTCAAACGCAAGATGATTTTCAAAGTCTCGAAAATGATGTTGTTCAACTTTTTGTAAAATGATACTCAAGATCAACTGGTGTTTACAAACTGTTTTCAAAAAGGTGGTTTTCGTTTTTAAAGACCTATCATTCCTGTTTGCGGACCGGAAATGCATGTATGGTTTTCGAACTTTCGTTACGGTATTAATCCCGATTTGTGATTGAATTGGTGGCGTGAGCGTTGAGTCGTTGCCACGCATATGTTTTGTTAACCCTTTGTGGGAGGTGTGATGACGATCTTTAATGTTGTCATTTCGTGGTGGCCTGCGTGTTATCGCACCTGTGTGAGCTGTTGAAGCTTGGGTTTGTACGTTGGTGTACATATGTGATTGTTTCATGATGTTTGTATTACGTGCTGGTTATCGTTCGGGCCATTGAGGTCGCCAAACGATACCGTCGTTGTTGTAGTGTTTGTGTGTGTATTACTTTACGATGGTAATCGTTGTATATGATATGTGTTATGATTCCTTGTTGTGCTGAGTTGGCATCTCCAGTATGTTGTTTTGCGGTGTTATGTTCCATTGTATCTAGCGTTTGTATTTTCGGTATGCCGAGCCGAGGCATTTCAACCGTGATGTGCCGGGGGAATGTACGTGCAATTTGTCCTTCTCGTCAGTAACACATTTCGAGTGTGGACTCGAGGGACACCGAATTCAGTTTTGCGAATTGGCTACCGAGACTTTCGGAGTTCGCGCTTCAGCACAGATATCAGGATCGGCTCTGAGAGGCCCATGGGAGATTTCTCTGTCGGTTGCTTTTTGTGTTGTTACCTTGTTTCCGTTATTGTGAGTAGCGGGGACGACCTTCTTTTATAAGAGGTCGAATGTAATACCAGTATTGATTTTGGACTTCTGCATTTGCTCTTTCTCAGGTCTATCGACTCGCTCGTGTTCGTTGATACTTTCTGAACTTGTTCTGTATTTTAGTTTCATCGTTCAAACGAGTTGTAATCTTGTTTTGGGTCGATCTGGTATCGCTGTGACTTTTCCGAGTTCGGTTCGATTCTTGTGAACCTTGTTCGGAAGTAACATCTTTTGGTTCTACTAATTCTTTTATTCGAAGTGGATCGGATTTGGAACTTCTGTATTTTCGACTCTGTCGACTCGTTTATGTTCATTGGCATTTTCTGAGCTTATCCTGCCCCTTGCTTTTGTTGATTGAACGAGGGTGGTATTATTTCGGAATTACTCGTTTGTCATTGTAACTTTTCAATTGTTATTCCCTTTCCTGTGGATCTTATGCGAGTGTGCATCTTGTTGTTTTCACCGGATCATGTTTTGTCTCGAGTCGAGATGTGAACCTCGGAGTTGTCGGTTGAACCTTATTGTTCTTCGTGATCCGAACATGATCGTTCGATTTTGTTGTCTCGATCTTTGTGGTTCGATCGTTTGATTGTTCGGTTTTTGTTGATCTCGTTTCGTGATTGTTGAACATTCAGACTCCTTCGAAATTCCCTTAAGTTCGGGAAATTAGTCTCGTTTTCGATCTTCCAACCCTTGGGCGGTGGAATTCCGTATTTGTGCAGCGTGTGGCTCATGTTTTGATTGATATACCATTGGGTTGGTCAATCGTATTGATTTTCGTTGGTTGTGTTTTATGATTGTTCGGATAATCGACTTGATTGTATTATCTGTTTGATGACACTTGTCACTTGTTGATTTTATTATGTCTCTACCGGTGGCATTGTGTTGGTCGTCCTGGAGCGTGTTTTTACGCCGTATATTCCTTTGCGTTGCTTGTAACGTTTCGCCGATGGGCGTAAGTTACGCATTTCTTGTGTATCTCGTTGAGTTTTCCTGGCGGGGATATTGCTTCTCCCTACTTGTTTTAAGTTTCGGGACGAAACTTCTTTTAAGGAGGGTAGAATGTAATATCCACAATTTCGAATTTCGGTAATTTTCTTTTTTTCGGCGGAAGTCCGTTTTGACGACTCGCTCATGACCGTTTCGTCATTTCGAGAATGATTAATTCTGTACTTTTTGTCATCCGAGTTCGTTTCGGTGTCGTTTTGTTGAGTTCCGTGCTTTTTAGCGACTTTTCCGCACTTGAGCTCGATTCTTGCGAATCTCGTCCAAAACTGTTGTTTCGAGTTTCTCGCAAGTTCATTTAATGTTATTATTCGTGTTGCGAGCGTTGGTTCGGTGTTTCGATCATGTATCGTGTATTTCGGACATTTTGGGCCATTTTTGTAATTTCCCAAAGTTTGGGGTAATTACTTCCGTTGTCGAATTCCGACACTTCGGGTGGTCGGAATCGTGTGTTCTCTTAGCGCTTGGATTCGTCTTTGCGAGTACTTCGTAACCGTATCTTCGATTTTTACTGTTCGGTTTCGGGTCCGGCCGTCGGAGTGGCTACGGCCGAAGTCACGCCAGCGGTGGCTCGGCTCGCCGAGTTACGGCCGTAAGGTGCGATACGGCCGTAACGTGTGCAGCGATTACGGCCGTAAGGCGTGATCGGCACGGCCGTATGGCGCCCGGCGCCTTCTCGACGAAGGCGATACGGCCGTAATGTGTGCGAGTTACTACTGTAGTAAGTGTCCAGGCCGGGCGATTTTTGACGAATGCCGGTTACGGCCGTAAGGCCTGCCGAGTACGGCCGTAAGGGGCCAAGTTACGGCCGTAAGGCACTGCCGGTTACGGCCGTAACCCTGCCGGCTATATATAGCCTGGCTCGGCCAGACTTCATTTTTTACGCGATTTTCTTCCTTTTTCGGCGGCTGGCGACGGGAGGCTCGGGTAATCGAGTTCTTGGCCGATTCTAATCATTTCCAAGGCATTTTGGAAGATTCTTGTTGATTATATCATCATCCAATCCGTATTCTTCGTCAAATCAAGGTATATTCTTGATTTTCCTTCAAGTTGACTTTTTGGAGAAATTGTTCTTGATTTCGTTTCTAATCCGATTTTGATACATCGGTTGGTGTAGTACGATGTTATTAATCGTGTTCTATGGGTTGTATATCCATATATTGAGTTTGTTTAACTCGATTGACGATTCGAGTGTTCTTGGGAATTATTGAACATTTAGTGTTCGATTAAATGTCCCAATGAGTTTCCCTTCGATAGTTTATTGGGATTTCCGTTGTTTTGGCCTTGATTCTCGTCGTAACCATGTGTTATTGTTCCTTCTAGAGGTTTATAGGTGTTCTAGGATTCCGATGTTGAATCCCGTTTGGTGATTGATGATTCGTGTGGTGTTATTCTCGTAATACTCGTGGTGCTATCACGTTCTTGATATTGTTTGGGGGTTCGGGGCTATTCGACCGCGTCCTATCCGTCGTCTTATTGCGATCGTGATTTCGAGGCAAGTACCTTGCCCATACTATTCTTGTTTTATGGAGATGATAATTAGTGATCGTCTAAATGTGGTTGTTTGGTCGTTTGAATTGAACTTTCAAAAGATTCGGTTTAGCCTTGTTAAAGGCTTGCTTTCAAAACGCGTGTGTTTTGTGAATGGCATGGTTTGTGAATAACTATGTGAATTCTATGTATATGCTTGCTGTTAATGTTGCACTTGGTATTGTGTGTGGACGTATATTATTTCATTTCGGTGCGTTGTGGATTGACGTGGTGTTTTGCTAAGTGTTTGATGCCTCTGGGCGAATTGTTTGAATATCCTTGATGTGATATGTTATTTGTGTGAATGTGTGGATATGGTTGAAGGTCTACGGTGACACATGGCACGTGATCATGTGGTCAGGATGCAACAAGTGATTGATCCAACCGTGAGAGCCTGAGATAATCTACGGTGGCACATGGCATACGATTATGTGGCCAGGATGCAACAAGCGATTGGTCCAACCGTGAGATGTGTGTGATTTGTTTCGCTAGCCAACTCGGGAGGGTCCTTCGAGGCCTCGGGTGGGATGTCGGTGGTAGCATCCCGGTCCTAGGCGATGCGCGTGCGTGATCATGTTTCGTTGATTTTATGTCCGTTGAGGACACGTGATGTTGGGCTCTGACCCTGTAAATTGTTGGTGGTTTCCTATTTGCGAAAACAAAACATTTGGGCTGTGACCCTATTGATTTTTGGAAAGAGAAGGATTTTATAATCCTAAATTGTTTTCTATTAAAACTCTCGATGGCATTTTAAACTGTTTTATAAATTGTTTCCCTTTATTTGCGATCTTTCGGTTTTGGAAATGTTTACCCAAACTCTTGCCTCGGGAAGTACTTTTCTTTACGTTTGGATCATTGAGGATTCCTGGTTATTGTTATTTGTGGAATGTGAATTGTATGACTCGTATTTGCACTTTGTTCTTGCACTAGCAAAACAGTGGAGTTTTGCTAACCCCCGAGTATTCGGGGGGTGGATGTCTATTTTTGCATTCAGGTTTTGGAGCATAGCACAGGGTCGGCACGAAGGATGATGAAAGATGAACGATACTAATCACACGAGGATCTGTTGATGTCGTTTTGGTCTAGTTGTATTTTCTTTTCCGCTGCAGTATCTTTTTCCCGTTGTACGGGAGTTTATTGTATTTGGACCCCTGCGTGGGTATGTGTTTGGAATTGAGTTGTATGTTATTATTGAAAGACCAAGTCGGTCTACTGAGTCATTTTAGCCTTAAAGGCGAGGTTTAGATATTTGATTTTAGTTATCAGCCTGGTAGATCCTCGAGGAGAGGGTCTACGGCGTGTAATATCCCTGAGCGGATTGGGGGTGTTACATAAATGGTATCAGAGCTTAGGTTGTGGAAACCTAGGCTGTCGGGTCAGTGGTGTCTGTTGAGTTTTGTCTTGTCGGATTATGTCTGACTAAGTCGTGTCGCGACGCGTCGTCTGAGTTTGTTGGTCGTGATTAGTATCGTGGGCGATCATCATCTTCGTGCGACTTGTGGATGTAAGTCTCCCTTTTTTGTGTTGTGCCTCGTGTGACACGAGCTATTTTTATGATTATATGTTAAGTGACGGAATCCTCTTATGGATTTTGATTTCGTGATACGTGGTTATTTGACCCTCATATTTCGTTCATATGAGGAGTAGTGTTGCTGGATTGTGCATGTTTGACTTTATATCTTTTATCCATTGCGTGAGTTCTTTTGTAATGGCTTCCGGTATTTTACCGACTGAGTTTTATTTCGAAAATCAATTCCATTAACCGAGTTTTTGGCATTATGGCCTTGATCATTTTGGCGAAATTCTTATGACGGTATTTAGTATTTTCTAAATGGCTTTTGTAAGTTTTTGAAATATTACCGTCATCAGCCTTTTTGGCGTTTTTGTAAATGGTTTTATCCTGGTGGGTTCCGGCGCGGGACCCACGGCGCTATAAAGTTTTGTGTAATTACCTGAAATTTTTGGGCATTCTAGCCTTTTTGGCATCGTCCTTTTTTTTTTGGCATTGAATTATTTTCGAAAACTTGAGTATCTTAGAAATAAATTTCGAGACGTACGTTTAAAATGAATTATTTTCTCGTGGTACATCCAAGGTGCCACAATATATTTCAAAATTCTTCTACCTCAAGGACCCAAAAATGTTTTGAAATATTTTCAATGTTTTATAAACACTTTTACTTAGACCCGAGGGTCGAATATTCTGAAAGTTTTTCACTAAGAGAAGGTGTCCTCATTTTTGTTCAAACGCAAGATGATTTTCAAAGTCTCGAAAATGATGTTGTTCAACTTTTTGTAAAATGATACTCAAGATCAACTGGTGTTTCCAAACTGTTTTCAAAAAGGTGGTTTTCGTTTTTAAAGACCTACCATTCCTGTTTGCGGACCGGAAATGCATGTATGGTTTTCGAACTTTCGTTATGGTGTTAATCCCGATTTGTGATTGAATTGGTGGCGTGAGCGTTGAGTCGTTGCCACGCATATGTTTTGTTAATCCTTTGTGGGAGGTGTGATGACAATCTTTAATGTTGTCATTTCATGGTGGCCTGCGTGTTATCGCACCTGTGTGAGCTGTTGAAGCTTGGGTTTGTACGTTGGTGTACATATGTGATTGTTTCATGATGTTTGTATTACGTGCTGGTTATCGTTCGGGCCATTGAGGTCGCCAAACGATACCGTCGTTGTTGTAGTGTTTGTGTGTGCATTACTTTACGATGGTAATCGTTGTATATGATATGTGTTATGATTCCTTGTTGTGCTGAGTTGGCATCTCCACTATGTTGTTTTGCGGTGTTATGTTCCATTGTATCTAGCGTTTTTATTTTCGGTATGCCGAGCCGAGGCATTTCAACCGTAATGTGCCGGGGGAATGTACGTGCAGTTTGTCCTTCTCGTCAGTAACACATTTCGAGTGTGGACTCGAGGGACACCGAATTCAGTTTTGCGAATTGGCTACCGAGACTTTCGGAGTTCGCGCTTCAGCACAGATATCAGGATCGGCTCTGAGAGGCCCATGGGAGATTTCTCTGTCGGTTGCTTTTTGTGTTGTTACCTTGTTTCCGTTATTGTGAGTAGCGGGGACGACCTTCTTTTATAAGAGGTCGAATGTAATACCCGTATTGATTTTGGACTTCTGCATTTGCTCTTTCTCAGGTCTATCGACTCGCTCGTGTTCGTTGATACTTTCTGAACTTGTTCTGTATTTTAGTTTCATCGTTCAAACGAGCTGTAATCTTGTTTTGGGTCGATCTGGTATCGCTGTGACTTTTCCGAGTTCGGTTCGATTCTTGTGAACCTTGTTCGGAAGTAACATCTTTTGGTTCTACTAATTCTTTTATTCGAAGTGGATCGGATTTGGAACTTCTGTATTTTCGACTCTGTCGACTCGTTTATGTTCATTGACATTTTCTGAGCTTGTCCTGCCCCTTGCTTTTGTTGATCGAACGAGGGTGGTATTATTTCGGAATTACTCGTTTGTCGTTGTAACTTTTCAATTGTTATTCCCTTTCCTGTGGATCTTATGCGAGTGTGCATCTTGTTGTTTTCACCGGATCATGTTTTGTCTCGAGTCGAGATGTGAACCTCGGAGTTGTCGGTTGAACCTTATTGTTCTTCGTGATCCGAACATGATCGTTCGATTTTGTTGTCTCGATCTTTGTGGTTCGATCGTTTGATTGTTCGGTTTTTGTTGATCTCATTTCGTGATTGTTGAACATTCAGACTCCTTCGAAATTCCCTTAAATTCGGGAAATTAGTCTCGTTTTCGATCTTCCAACCCTTGGGCGGTGGAATTCCGTATTTGTTCAGCGTGTGGCTCATGTTTTGATTGATATACCATTGGGTTGGTCAATCGTATTGATTTTCGTTGGTTGTGTTTTGTGATTGTTCGGATAATCGACTTGATTGTATTATCTGTTTGATGACACTTGTCACTTATTGATTTTATTATGTCTCTACCGGTGGCATTGTGTTGGTCGTCCTGGAGCGTGTTTTCACGCCGTATATTCCTTTGCGTTGCTTGTAACGTTTCGCCGATGGGCGTAAGTTACGCATTTCTTGTGTATCTCGTTGAGTTTTCCTGGCGGGGATATTGCTTCTCCCTACTTGTTTTAAGTTTCGGGACGAAACTTCTTTTAAGGAGGGTAGAATGTAATATCCGCAATTTCGAATTTCGGTAATTTTCTTTTTTTTCGGCGGAAGTCCGTTTTGACGACTCGCTCATGACCGTTTCGTCATTTTGAGAATGATTAATTCTGCACTTTTTGTCATCCGAGTCCGTTTCGGTGTCGTTTTGTTGAGTTCCGTGCTTTTTAGCGACTTATCCGCACTTGAGCTCGATTCTTGCGAATCTCGTCCGAAACTGTTGTTTCGAGTTTCTCGCAAGTTCATTTAATGGTATTATTCGTGTTGCGAGCGTTGGTTCGGTGTTTCGATCATGTATCGTGTATTTCGGACATTTTGGGCCATTTTTGTAATTTCCCAAAGTTTGGGGTAATTACTTCCGTTGTCAAATTCCGACACTTCGGGTGGTCGGAATCGTGTGTTCTCTTAGCGCTTGGATTCGTCTTTGCGAGTACTTCGTAACCGTATCTTCGATTTTTACTCAGGTTCGGGTTTCGGGGTCGTCCGGGCCGTCGGAGTGGCCACGGCCGAGTCACTACGAGCAGGCTGGCTCGGCCGAGTTACGGCCGTAAGGTGCCGATTCTGGCCGTAACGCGTGTGCGCCACGGCCGTAAGGCGTGATCGGCACGGCCGTATGGCGCCCGGCGCCTTCTCGACGAAGGCGATTCTGGCCGTAATGTGTGCGAGTTACGGCCGTAAGTGTCCGGCTGGTGCTGGGCAGATTTTTGACGAATGATGGTTACGGCCGTAAGGCCTGCCGAGTACGGCCTTAAGGGGCCGAGTTACGGCCGTAAGGCACTGCCGGTTACGGCCGTAACCCTGCCGGCTATATATAGCCTGGCTCGGCCAGACTTCATTTTTTACGCGATTTTCTTCCTTTTTCGGTAATTGGCGACGGAGGCTCGGGAAATCGAGTTCTTGGCCGATTCTAATCATTTCCAAGGCATTTTGGAAGATTCTTGTTGATTATATCATCATCCAATCCGTGTTCTTCGTCAAATCAAGGTATATTCTTGATTTTCCTTCAAGTTGACTTTTTGGAGAAATTGTTCTTGATTTCATTTCTAATCCGATTTTTATACATCGGTTGGTGTAGTATGATGTTATTAATCGTGTTCTATGGGTTGTATATCCATATATCGAGTTTGTTTAACTCGATTGACGATTTGAGTGTTCTTGGGAATTATTGAACATTTAGTGTTCGATTAAATGTCCCAATGAGTTTCCCTTCGATAGTTTATTGGGATTTCCGTTGTTTTGGCCTTGATTATCGTCGTAACCATGTGTTATTGTTCCTTCCGGAGGTTTATAGGTGTTCGGGGATTCCGATGTTGAATCCCGTTTGGTGATTGATGATTCGTGTGGTGTTATTCTCGTAATACTCGTGGTGCTATCACGTTCTTGATATTGTTCGGGGGTTTGGGGCTATTCGACTGCGTCCTATCCGTCGTCTTATTGCGATCGTGATTTCGAGGCAAGTACCTTGCCCATACTATTCTTGTTTTATGGAGATGATAATTAGTGATCGTCTAAATGTGGTTGTTTGGTCGTTTGAATTGAACTTTCAAAAGATTCGGTTTCGCCTTGTTAAAGGCTTGCTTTCAAAACGCGTGTGTTTTGTGAATGGCGTGGTTTGTGAATAACTATGTGAATTCTATGTATATGCTTGGTGTTAATGTTGCACTTGGTATTTTGTGTGGACGTATATTATTTCATTTCGGTGCGTTGTGGATTGACGTGGTGTTTTGCTAAGTGTTTGATGCCTCTGGGCGAATTGTTTGAATATCCTTGATGTGATATGTTATTTGTGTGAATGTGTGGGTATGGTTGAAGGTCTACGGTGACACATGGCACGTGATCATGTGGTCAGGATGCAACAAGTGATTGATCCAACCGTGAGAGCCTGAGATAATCTACGGTGGCACATGACATGCGATCATGTGGCCAGGATGCAACAAGCGATTGATCCAACCGTGAGATGTGTGTGATTTGTTTCGCTAGCCAGCTCGGGAGGGTCCTTCGAGGCCTCGGGTGGGATGTCGGTGGTAGCGTCCCGGTCCTAGGCGATGCGCGTGCGTGATCATGTTTCGTTGATTTTATGTCCGTTGAGGACACGTGATGTTGGGCTCTGACCCTGTAAATTGTTGGTGGTTTCCTATTTGCGAAAACAAAACATTTGGGCTGTGACCCTATTGATTTTTGGAAAGAGAAGGATTTTATAATCTTAAATTGTTTTCTATTAAAACTCTCGATGGCATTTTAAACTGTTTTATAAATTGTTTCCCTTTATTTGCGATCTTTCGGTTTTGGAAATGTTTACCCAAACTCTTGCCTCGGGAAGTACTTTTCTTTACGTTTGGATCATTGAGGATTCCTGGTTATTGTTATTCGTGGAATGTGAATTGTATGGCTCGTATTTGCACTTTGTTCTTGCACTAGCAAAACAGTGGAGTTTTGCTAACCCCCGAGTATTCGGGGGGTGGATGTCTATTTTTGCATTCAGGTTTTGGAGCATAGCACAGGGTCGGCACGAAGGATGATGAAAGATGAACGATACTAATCACACGAGGATCTGTTGATGTCGTTTTGGTCTAGTTGTATTTTCTTTCCGCTGCAGTATCTTTTCCCCGTTGACGGGAGTTTATTGTATTTTGACCCCTGCGTGGGTATGTGTTTGGAATTGAGTTGTATGTTATTATTGAAAGACCAAGTCGGTCTACTGAGTCATTTTAGCCTTAAAGGCGAGGTTTAGATGTTTGATTTTAGTTATCAGCCTGGTAGATCCTCGAGGAGAGGGTCTACGGCGTGTAATATCCCTGAGCGGATTGGGGGTGTTACACTTCGGGTCAGGGTGCGTGTTGATGCAGCACGACAAGACCATTGCATATGCGTCGAGACAGTTGAGGCCGTATGAGCTTAACTACCCTACTCATGATTTGGAGTTAGCGGCAGTCGTTTTTGCGCTCAAGATTTGGCGTCACTATCTTTTCGCCTCTGCATGTGAGATTTTTACCGATCATAAAAGTCTAAAATACATATTTACTCAACGGGAGTTGAATATGAGGCAGAGGAGGTGGTTAGAGTTGATTAAAAATTATGACCTCGAAATCCTTTATCATCCGGGTAAGGCGAACGTCGTGGCCAACTCCTTTAGTCGAAAACCGGTTGCGTTACGAACGCTTGAGATCCTTACGTCTCAGTCTGAGATTCGGCGAGTTTTGATCGAGTTAGATGTTGAGGTTTTGTTGCCTGGAGCTGTCGGGCAACTTTGTGCTTTAGATATTTCATCGTCTTTGATCGATGAAATTAAGCTGAAGTAGTTGGAGGATCCGATGATTTCTCAAATCCGAGAGAACGTTCTTAAAGGAAAGTCTCCTGGGTTTGTGATCCACGAGGATGGTGTTTTGAGATTCCAGAGTCGGCTTTGTGTACCGAACGACTCAGAGTTGAGACAGAGTATTTTGCGTGAGGCCCATGATACACCTTACTCCGTTCATCCTGGTTCGAGTAAGATGTACAAGGACCTGAGAAGTAATTTCTGGTGGAATGATATGAAGGAAGAGGTCTCACAGTTTGTAGCGAGATGTTTGACTTGTCAGCAGGTCAAATCGAGCATCAGCGACCGGCCGGGTTATTGCATCCACTTCCTGTTCCGGAATGGAAATGGGAAGACATATCGATGGATTTCATTACGAGTTTGCCGAGATCGAGGTCGGGCATGAATATTGTATGGGTGATTGTTGATCGTCTGACCAAGTCGGTACATTTTCTGGGCATCAAGGACACTTGGGGCCCGGAGAAGTTGGCTCGTGTGTTTATCGCGCAGATCGTGAGGCTTCACGGTACTCCGAAATCTATTGTTTCAGATCGTGATGGCCGGTTTGTATCGCACTTTTGGCAGGCGGTGCATAAGGCGTTGGGTACTCGTTTGCGTTTGAGTACCTCTTTTCATCCGCAGTCAGATGGACAGTCGGAACGCACTATCCAGACATTCGAGGATATGTTGCGTGCTTGTGCTCTCGATTGGAGCAGTGACTGGGAGGAGCATTTTCCATTGATCGAATTCATGTACAACAATAGTTGGCACGCGTCGATTCGGATGGCACCGTATAAGGCGCTTTACGCCGATTTGTTGGAATGAAGCGTCTGATTTGGTAGGGACCGAACCAGATATTATTTTAGAGACGAGACGGAAGGCGGATTTGATTCGAGAACGGATGTTGACGGCCCAAAGTCGACATAAGTCGTATGCCGACGTCCGTCGCCGACCTTTGGAATTCGATGTGGGAGACCACGTTTTGCTAAAGGTGTCGCCGACGAGAGGACTTTTTCGTTTCGGGAAGAAGGGGAAGTTGAGTCCGAGATTTATGGGACCCTTTGAGATTCTCGAGCGAGTCGGTGAGTTGGCATACCGTTTGGCACTACCTCCGGCCTTGAGTCACGTTCATAGCATTTTCCATGTTTCCCAGCTGAGGAAATATGTTCTGGATCCTAGTCACGTCATCGATTATGGTGAGATTGATGTCGCCGAGGATATTACTTTTGAGGAGTGTCCTTTGAAGATTTTGGAGCATCGCGAGAAACGACTGAGGCATAAGACCATCCCTTTGGTCAAGGTGCAGTGGTCGAGACATGGTGTCGAGGAGGCAACTTGGGAAACCGAGGATAGCATGCGTGCTAGGTACCCTAAGTTGTTTGTTCCTTAAGTTTCGGGACAAAACTTATTTTTAGAGGGGTAGAATGTAATATCCGCATTTTTCTTTTCCTGGTATTTTAATTTTTCAGTGTATTTCTCGTTTGTAGCGACCCTCATGTATCTTTCAGTGTATTTCTTCCGTCATCTATTGATCTGATTCTCGTAATTGTTATGCGGAACCGCCATTTCGGGGTTGCCGTGGATCCATTCTATTTTATTATGCGTTTTGAGATGTTTCGTTTGATGTTTCGTTCATATTCCAGTGTTTTGGACCGTTTATATTCCGTACCTAGCGCGCGCTATCTTTTCTGCATAGCACACGCTAGAGGTCCCTTAGTAGCGCACGCTACGTCTGCTTCATAGCGCGCGCTAACGGCCCAGTAATCTGGTTACTAGACTGGGACGTTAACTTCTAGACTGGAGTTTTGTCCCGTTAGTGCACGCTAACTTATGAGGATTAGCGCGCGCTATCCCTGGCTATATAAACCAGGGAGTTGACCGAGAGGAGCGTCTTTTTTTCATTTCTTCTCCCTCTCCGCGGCTTAGGCGATTTGGGCGATTTTCTTGGCGATTTCTTCCTCCAATCATCTCAACCATCATCTTCTTTTAGTTCTTGGTGTTTAATAACAACATCAACGCGAATCTTTCATCCTAACCCAAGGTAAATCTCTTAGAACCCTACTTTTGGATAATTTAGGGGTTTTGGGATTTTCGTCCGATTCGTTCCGTTTTGTTGATTAATTCATGATGAATACGATTAATCTTGTTGGTATTCTTAGTTCCCTACGGATTCATGGTATATTTCATGGTTTTTACGGAATCGAGAGCGTTTGGTTGTGGTCCGCCCTCGTTGTTGTTTATATACGAATATACATGAATCGTATGCGGGTTTTCGGGTGTATTCCATTCCCGTATTCGTTTAGAAATGGTTGTGATTGTATTCTTCGAATCGTTAGGTTCGATTTCGTTGGTTCCTAGCGTTCGTCGGTGACTTTCCTTTCCGTTCGTTGCATCGTCAATTATTCAAGGCAAGTATTTTTGGAAACCTTTATGTTTAACGTGAAATGGTAATGTATATTATGTGTGCTTTACTCACCTTGGGAGGGTCCGACGGGGCCTCGAGGGAATCTATGGCTTCGTCCTGGATTCATGAGTTTGTTTCGCGGCCAGCTCGGGAGGGTCCTTAGAGGCCTCGAGTGGGATTCGTGGCTTCGTCCCGGTCCTAGGTGACGTGTGCTTGATTTGTTTTATGAATGTGGCCAGCTCGGGAGGGCCCTTAGAGGCCTCGAGTGGGATTCGTGGCTTCATTTCGGTCCTAGGAAAATTGATTGTGACTATTTATTTCCGAAAAAGACATGTCTGGTTTTAGTTTTCGAAATAACTTTGGTGCATGTACTATGAAATGTGTAAGCGATTGGTTTGCCTTGATTACTTGTACTAGCGTAATTGCTAACCCCTCTGGGGACCCGTCGTGGGGAAATTCTTGTTATGGATTTCAGGTTATGATCATCCAGACGAGCGAGCGCTGGGACAATACGAGGATGCTGGCCAGGGTCGTTGACATGTGCATTGAGTCCCTTTATTTCCGTTGATTCCCTTCGATAGGGTTGTTGTCTACTTTTGAAACTTATAGATTGTACTCGCGAGTACTTAGGCTTTTCTCTTCGGATTATGTTTTGCATTCGTGGAAGTTATTTATGTTTGCCATTGTTGATTATTCCGCCGGTTGTACCGGGCGTGTTATTTGATTTATAACTGGATAATGTGTGTTTCTACTGTGGTTAGTTGTGTCTAGCCTGGTAGGTCCCATGTAGGGGTCCACGACACTGTAATATACCTCGAATATCTCGGGGGTGTTACAACTGCCGTGCGAAGATGGAAATGAAAGCAAGAGAGATGAAACGTGATGAAGGCGTGAGATTTGGCAGAGGCAAAGCAGGAGCCGGGAGTCGAAGAGAAGGTCAGTAGCAAAATAGATGATGCACTTAAATTTGAACTTATTAGGATTTCAATAAACCATCATCACTAACCACCTTTCATATAAAACGAGAATGATGGTATGATGAAAGCAGTAATTCAAAGCAAATATGCCGCTGAAGAAAGGCGAGCTTCCCAAGTTGTCATGCTTATAAGGAAACGAAAATAGTTGGCATCTCATTTCAATTCTTTCTCATAAGACAAAACCAAACACACATTATACTTTCCAAATGCAGTTTTCTACTAATATACACTCTTTCTAATACATCCAATTAAAATTGTCGCGCAATATATAAGAATATAGAAGGAAACAAAAAGTAAGGTAGATATATACTCAGGAATTGTAAAACCAACTCCAAACCTGTTTTGTGGGGTTATTTTCTAGAACTAAAGAAAATTAATTACCATGTACCATTAATAAGGCTTTGGCTTTCTTCAAGGTTTTGATATGCGGTTAAGCAGTATTTTCCCGATTTTTATTTCCGTGCAATATATAAAACCAGAGCAATTTGAAGTTAGGTGATCTTTAGCAATTTTACTTGATATAATATATATATATATATTGTATATTCTTGTATAGTTTTCCTAACTAATATAATAGTACCTTTGACACAAATACACAATCAAGTAGAATATAGGAAGGAACATCAAAATGAGTACTGATGTCGCCAAATAGAAGATACTGGTATGCCTCTGTACGTGTGAGGAATGAAATAATCAGAATGATGAGAAAAAATAGGAAAAAAAAAGAATGTAAAAGAGTAAATCCAAAGAAAGGAAGAAAGAGCAGGCCAATCAACCAAGTCATCTAGTCAGACCTCATTACGCAAAAAAACACCATTTGTGATAATAACAATAATAATAATAATAATAATAATAATAATAATAGTAGTAGTAGTAGGCATCTCTCATTTCAATTCCTTCTCATAAAACAAAACCAAACACGCATTACACTTTCCAATGCATTTTTCTACTAATATACACATTTCCTAATACATCCAATTAAAACTATCGGGCAATATATAAGAATATAGAAGGAAACAAAACGTAAGGTGGATATATACCCAGGAATAGTAAAGCCAACTCCAAACCTGTTTTGTGGGGTTATTTTCTAGAACTCAAGAAAATTAATTACCATGTACCATTGATAAGGCCTTGGCTTTCTTCCAGGTTTTGATATGCACTTAAGCAGTATTTTTCCAGTTTTCATTTCCCTGCAATATATAAAACCAGAGCAATGTGAAGTTATAGGTGACCTTTAGCAATTTTACTTTATATAATATATATATATATATATATATATATTGTATATTCCTATATAGTGTTCCTATATAGATAATAGACACAAAGTATTAGCAGGAAAACAGCTATTAGCTAAATCCTGAAAACAGACACCAGATAATAGATGCGATGCAAAAACCAAGTCCTAGATCAAATGTCAGGAAGCCAGAAAAACCTAGATAAATGACGGTTCCTAGAAGCAACATCGGTATTACACTTGGTTTTATGAGATAGTGAATTAATCACGAAATCACCATGCAAGGCTCCACAATGAACGATGCTAGCATGTCCTTCCTCAGAACACACAAACAACACACATACACAGACACACACACACACACGCATACAGCCATACATACACACAGGAACACACACTAGCACAGATATGATGCACTAAACATCATCGACAGGATATTAACAGTACCGAAAAATCGTAGGACTGAAGAAAATCCAGGACCAACTCAGAAGAAGGCTGGTACGAGAAACTGGTAAGAGAAACTAAATGTTGTTGAAACTAAATGTACCAAAAAATCTAAGAACCAATTACCTGATTGAGAAGTAAGAAAATCCAGAATCAAATCAAGTACATAAATCTGGAAAAAAAATTTAATAATATTAGGCAGCAGTTGAAGATAACAAATCCAAACCAGAGAGCAAGATCACAAAAATCACTATGTGTAAATGAAACAACACACACAACACACGAACGCACACAGTCACACATACATACACACAGTCACACATACATACACACACAGAAGGTAAATCGCGGGCAAAAAAAAAAGGAACCCAAAACCAAACAAGAAAAGAACCTACCGAAGTATAGTGTCAACAACAATCATAAGAGAATCTCAACAACGAACCCCAATAAATTGATGCGGAAATTCGAAAAACAAGAGAGAAGATAAACAAAATAGACCTCGTAAAAACAAGAAAACCAAAAACCCGAAAAAAACATACCGTACCTTTGCGACGCGTACACTGAGGGAACAGGAAAATAGAAAGAATGAGCGAAGAGACGACAACACAAAGAAGAGAAATGAATGAGGAGCTGTGACGGTGTAGGCCGAAGCAGAGAGCTTGGGCGAGAGGGAGGTGAAGAAGACAGGAGAAGCAGGACCCGGGCGACGAAAGATTCAGGCTTATTACATACGACTACAATATATATATATATTGAACATATTCTTGAATACCTTATTATTATTATTTTTTTTCTTATTTCCCATAATATATATAAGCTGAGTCCAAAATATATCAGCTTAATATATACATAGCTTATTATTATCCCAGAATTGAGCGTAGTAGAAATTAAAATATATTGTCAATTTAGAATACCCTATTATTATTTTTAAATTACCATTAGGATTGAAACATTAAATTTTTAAGTTTATTTAGTCTTAGTCCTCTCACCTCTTAAGAAAGGAATTTCTATTACGTCTCTTCTCATCTCTCTCTTCTCGCTCGTGTGCTCTTCTCGTTATCTCTCGTTCCTCGTTCCCCTCTTTTTGCAGATTTTTTAAACTTTTGTGGATTTATAAATTATTGAACTAGCTAGAATAAATTTTTAATCTGATTGGGTATGATTACAATAGAGCTGTGATATTGGGATGTTGAAATTGAAACCATGCGAGTGGTGATAATGGCCCAATACAAGATGGCCGTCCTATGGGAAAAGAAGAAGTATTTATGTTGGATGACATCGAATGGATTCAATGACATAGATATGTTCTCAATAATCATCAATTGCCGATAATTTTAAAAGGTTTTTACCCATATGTTACATTTGATTTTTGGTTTTTACAATTTAAAATTCCTAAGTTAATAATATTCTAATGTTGCATAGAACATTTGTGTGTCTTGCAACACAAAATTAGGCGTATGTCAAGTTATGATAGACAAAAGCTACATACCAAAACCTTTCATGTTTTGGTTCAAAATTCATGTAAGTCCATAAATTCATTTAACAATATTCTGGTTTATATATTTTTATATAGGTATCATATACATATTTAAATTACCATTTTGGCTAAAATACATAGGTAAGTGAAATAGCAAACAAAAGTAATTTTGCAAGTCTACACCAAGATATTTCATTCTTAGCCGTTGGACCAAGTAAATGAGCTCGTCGTTATACGGGATATCTGGTAAATGGAATGCGTTTTCATCCTAAAAAATGGGAGATTCGGAGGAAAACTCAAAATAGTGGAGTGTTCTTAATTGCTACTGCGAATAGTTTGTCAAGTTATAAGGACAAGAATCATATATCAAGCGATGTGTCATTTTATGGTGTTTCGCAGGATATAATAGAAGTGAGGCACACCAATAATTTGAAATTTATATTATTCGAATGTGATTGGGTTGAATATAATGTACGATTGAAATATGATGAGTTTAATTTCACGTGAACTTTGCTCACTTACTATATAAAGGAAATAGAAAAATAGATGAACCATTTATTTTGGTATCTCAAGCTCAACATGGTATATTCAAGATCCACTTGATCCGAATTGGCATGCAACTTTGAAAATGAGTCCTATATTTAATGTAGACCCACATGTTAATGAATTTGAAAGCAAGTAGGACGAACAAATTTCTTATCAACAGAATGAAATAGATAATGGCAATGAAAACATGTCATGGGCTAGAGCAGATGTTGAGGGATAACAATTGAAGGAATATGCAATTCTATTGGTGAAGATAATGTTGAGGATGAAGATGACTCAGATGATTCAAACGATTCAGAAGTAGAATACTTTACAAGTAGTGACGGGTCAGACTCCAATGATGATGATGACTTTTTTGAAGATAATATACCATCTGATGCTGAAAATATAAATGATTAGAAAATTTGGTACTAGTAAATTTAATTTCTTTTGTTTTAATATCTTTATACTTTAGTATGCAGTGTTCTGTATCACGTGACAATGATACAATTTCTTTTTCATATATCGAGGTTCCAAACTTACACCTGATTAGTCCTTGAGATAATAGCCTCGGATCCACAGTACTGCTACCAGTTAAATTGCGAGATGTATATCCAGCTCTCAGGTTCTTAAATATCCTCAACTACCACGCACAAGGAGTCGTCCCCCAAGTGATTGCTCCATGCTGGACCCCCTCAAATCCAATCGCAGGGTCCCGCCGAGATCTGGCCTTCCACACTGCCGCTGAGGCCCTCAATATTTAATTGCTCCACCAGCGTACCCCGAAGGGCTAAAGTCTCTTCTTTAATCATAAATTAAAGAGTCATAAATCCTTAAAAATTCTTGTTCTTAGAAGGACTCGAACCCGGATCTCCACTTGAAGTGGAAGTCCCGTGGGCAGTGATAGGGCTGAGACCGATTCGGTTCTTGGTAAAAACTTAAAGAACCGGAACTGGTTTTTAAATACATAAATTGGTTCGGTTTTTGACCACTTTTTTTCAGGAACCGAATTAGGAACCGAAACCAAAAAAACTGGTTTTTTTTTCAGGAACCAAATTAGGAACTGGAACCGAATTTAATGTGTAAAAACCGGATTTTTCGGTTCTTTTAGGAAACAAATTGTGCAAAAAAACCGAATTTTGTTAAAAAAATCCGAATTTTGAGTGGAAACCGAATTTAATGTGTAATATTTTGAACAAAATATATTTAATTTGCTTTATTTAATACCTATATTATGTAAACATTTATATATAATATTATTTTTATTATTATATATATATATATAATATAATATATAGAACCGGTTCCAAACCGTTTTTTTCTACCATCATAAAACAGGAACCGGAACCGGAACCGAATTATTAAAAGGAACCGAATTAAGAACCAGAACCGATTAACAATAAAAAAGCCGGAACCGAAATCGAATTTTTCGGTTCGATTCTCATTAAAATTCGGTTTTTCGGGTAAAAATCTCAGTCCTAAGTGAACCAAGGTCACTAGTTATACGACTTTTCTTTGTTGAGTAAGAGGTTGTGTCCATTTTCTGTATTAAGGTTAAGAACTTGGGTTTTTTTCTTTATCATGTACTCCCTCCGTCCACTTTTTAAAGTCACACTTGCTCTCAAATATTTGTCCATAATTTAAAGTCCCACTCTGCTTTTTGTACCATATTACCCCCTCTTATTTATTTAATTACTATCTTTTTCACTAATGGACCCACTATTTTTTCTCCAAACCACTACCTTTTTCTTCCAAACCACTACCTTTTTCTCCAAACCACTACCTTTTTCTTCCACTCATTTTACCTTTATCAATTTTTCTTAACCTCCGTGTCCAACATCAAATGGAAATTTAAAAAGTGGAGGGAGGGAGTATCATTTTATATTGCACTATCTTTGAGGTCTATAGTATTCTTTTCTTTCTTTGTTCTTTTCATTTTCTCTTTACACTTTATTTGTAATACTGTTTTTCTTTTTTCCTCTTGCACTGTACCTTCTATAGTCATCAAAATAAAATTTTTGAAGTAAAGCTACTTTTGCAGTAACTTATCGTTGCTTTTGTGGCAGCTGGCACTTTTGGTTGCTTTTGTGGCACAGACGTTTCTAGGCCGGTGGCCCGGTACCCCCGTCGTAATTGCATCAGCTATTGTTTAGATTTGGTTTGAAGGAAGTGTTTTTGAACTTGAGACGAAACTCGGTCAATATATTTTGTTTTCTTTGTTAGAATGTATGATTTATATAAATCCACTCTGCACCACTCTGTTTTCTTTGTTAGCATGTCACATTTATGCTTTCTAATGACTTGTCAATGAAGTTTTTCATTTTAGACCGTAAGTAATATCAATTTTCTTTACTCAATCCTATATATATATATATATTAATTTCTTGTTAAAAGACTCTTAATATGCTTGTTCTTGCTTCTACAATTTTAATGTTTGTCCCAACACTTAGTGGTAATTCTTCATTAAATTGCATTTCAATCTTTTCCAACCCCCTCCTCCACACTGAGAATTTGCTGGATACTGGAGTTTTCTCTACAGCTTGAACTCATGTCTCAAAGTCAAGGGACGTTTCGTTCCTTTTTTCAGATCGACTGATGGATGTGCTTTATCAGCTAATAAGTTTTTTTTTTTTTCATGCATTAAGATATATATTGTTGCACTCTCTTTTCAGACTTATACAAGATATACAATATGGGAGAAGCGGTCTGACACGATGAAGAAAGCTCTTAAAGGGATTCTCTACAATGGGAGATGCTCAAAATCAAGACATGAGGTCTGCATTTATTATTTGACATATACTTGGATACAAGGTTCGTCTCTTTTATCTATACTGGTGGTTTATTTTCTGGAAGTACCAAAGTGAAGTTTATTGCATTGTAATGAATTTTAAATTTTATTTCTTGGAAGTACTAGAGTGAAGTGTCAAAGTGATGCCAAACTTTTGATGGATGCATAATTTCCATAAATAGTTATTTATTCCCCGTTCTCCTTATATATATAAAACGCAATTGTTCTCATTGATGATATCTCTTTAAATAGGGAGAGATACATCCAAGCAGGCATAATCCTACCCTAACTAGGAAAGCCCATAAACTGAGAGACTTAGACACACATTGGGTATTATTTCTTTAACACTCTCCCCTTGTGCCTAGTCTACAAGCGCATGTCATGTTGCCTCGTTAAAACCTCGTCAAACAAAAACCCAGTGGAAAAAATATCTTGATCGTAGGAAAAAGAGCAACAGCAAGACACATCAAGTTTAGACTTCGTCCGTTGAATCTATCCTCTCATATGATCGTTACATTTAATCATAGCGCTACTAAGGTGATCATTCCATCGATACCTAAAATCATAGATCTTGTTACCTCGTTAATGTTGGAGCAAGATTATCAGTATCTTCGCCGTTTTGAGAATAGGCGCGGAGTATATAGGAGTTATGAAACTCTTTGCGCTTTGCGGAAGCGAATTAAAGCGCAGAAAGATAAACGACACAAGATTTATAGAGGTTCGGCCAATCTTGTCTACGTCATCTCTCCGTATCTTTTTCTATTGGCTAAAGATCAACCTCTGCACCTCTCTTCTATCGGTCGAGGGATTACCGTTACAATCTCGTCTTCTATCGGTCCGAGATAAACCGTTCACACACTTGTCTTTTTGTCGGTCCAAGTTAAATCGTTTTCCTTTTCTATCGGACAAGGAATCAACCTATATAGCTTTCGATGGGTACTAGATAAACCTCACGTGGATATAGATTGCGATTTTAATAATGCAGGATCCTTGATCCTAATAACACCAAATCCAATCTTATCATTTCTTTTTTCTCTCGTGTATGTTTTCGTGCATAATACTTAAATATTTATTAATATAAGCACGGTTACAACAACAAGAATGAATATAACAATATCAGATGTATGTATGATCTTCTTAGAGTTGTTGTGTAGTTTGATACCAAATGGTTTGGTATTTATAGACAATTTCATCCAACTAACCGTTACTGCCAGACACAGTTTAGCGTGTGCTAGTCTCTTCCTTTAGCGTGCGCTATTGCCCTGTTACGTATGTTAATATGAATGGTTATGTACGTTAACTGCTCTTTCATTCAGTGTAGTAGCTTCTGATACATTCAGTTAGTCGTAGCTTGCGCTAATATCACGTCATTGCTTGCGTCATATATCCGTTTGTAACTTTTGACTTCAGCTCCGAATCTTCCAACGTTCACCTTGGTTGAATTCAGATCTCTTTAGCGTGCGTTAACATGAACGCCTTGCGTGCGCTATTCATGCTTCTTAGCGTGCGTTAATCTTGATCACTATCGTGCGCTAGCTGTGCAGTCCATTTTGAATGACTTTTTACGACTCCGACTTCTTCGTTGTTTTGTTTTGCTTCCTTGTTATTTTTCTTTGTTCAACAACCAATCATCAAAACTCGATAATGAATATTTGGAATAAAATATTCCAACAATTTCCCTATTTTTGATGATTACAAAACAACACTATTGAATGGGATAAACCTGCAAAATAATATAATATATATATATATCCATCTTTTCTTTTCTTCATTTCAACTACTTCTCATTTTTCAACTCCTCCTTTTCTTTTTCATCTTTTTGACTTTCTCCTTTGTCTTTTCCTGATCGGTATATATTTTTATTTTTCTCATCATTCTTCCATGACTCTTTCTCTCATCTCGTCTTTCTCCCATTCTACTATTCTCTTCCCCTTTTTGTTATCAGCAAAAAGTGATATATATGATACTAAAATTATAATGATTGCAAAATGGGTAAACTTCCCCTGACAAAAATATCCCGTTAAAAATAATTATAAACTCCCCCTGAGTTGAATACTAATTGAATAAAATCAATTTTGATTTTTGGGGATCCAACCGATATTTGGTTTTTCAGTTGAAATATAGACGATATTTGGAATAAAGATTCCTTTTGGCATCCAAATCTTTAGTTTTTATCGTCCGTCGTGGGCTTTTGCAATTTGAAATATGATGCCCAACTTTTAAACATTTATCGCAACGGGGTATTTTAAAATTTAAGGATTCTGTTTTATTATGCGGTTTGAAACCTAACCCTATTTATTTAAAGAATATTTTGTACGGAAAGCATTTGTTCAAACTTGTCATTTCGGCATGAAATTTTTTTCGTTAAAACCTTTAGTTCGTCTTGAACTTTCAAAAAATCATTCTTCAATTTATTTTCATTTTCAATGCAAATAGAATGATTGGTTTCTAAAGATTTCCCTTTTTCTAGAATTTTGGAAATTTCGGTTTCCAATAATTTATTTTTAGCCTGAAGGAATTTTATATCGGATAAAGCATTTTAAAAATTTGTATGTAAAAGTTCGAATGATTCAAAAAGTTCATCGTGAGAGGATGTACTAACCTGACTTTCGACGTCGCTTACTTCGAATGAGCTTCGTGCCATGAGAGCGAGATTATTTTGATTGAAATCAACATCTTCATCTCGATCGCTCCAGGTTGCAACTAGGACTTCCTTTTTAGGATTTGCGCTCCGGCAATTTTTAGCAAAGTGGCCTGGTTTACCACAGATTCGACAGTTGATGTCGAATTTCTTAGATTCGCCCGATTTGATGTCATTCCTTCTCCGGTTTAATAAATTTTGAAACTTATTTATATTTTCGGCATAATATGCCGATTCTTCGTCATCTTCGTCCACCGGGATTTCTTCTTTTCGAGACAACTTAGCTTTCAAAGCAATTGTTCTTTCCTTCAGCTTCGGCTTTGCATTCCGAGATTTTAGTACAATCTCGTAATTAATTCGCGAACCCATAAGGGCGCTAAAATCATGATTATTTAAATCTTTCGATTCTATAATTGCCGTCACCGTTCCGTCCTATTCCCGAGGTAGTGATCGTAGGACATTCTTTACTTTTTCACTACTCGCAAGGGGTTTTCCGAAACAAGCCAATCCATTTGTAATAACCAAAAATCGGTCGACCATTATTGTAATGGATTCATCGTCTTTCATTTGGAATAGCTCGTAGTCGTGGAGAAGCATGTTAATCTCCGTCTCCTTGACTTGATTTGTGCCTTCGTGTGTGACCTCTAGCATTTTTCATATTTCTTTGGCCCTATCACAAGATGAGATCCGATTGTGTTCTTCCGGATTTAAAGCACAATATAATAATTGCGTTGCTTTGCAATTATAATGGTCATTTTTCAATCGGAATCATCATACTCTTCGAAACTTTTAACCGTTGGTGTTCGTCGTAATTTTCGGACCAAGACATATAACTTTCCACAACTCGATGTCGTAGGCTCGACTGAATATCGACATCTTCTTTTTCCATGTCATGAAGTTCGATCAATCAAAGAATGGTGGTCGGTTCAAGGCAAGACCTTCTACCGGGGCAAATTGGAGCGCCATTGGATCTTCCTCGGATGTTAAGCCGATTTATATGAATACCCGCTCCGATACCAATTGTTGGAGCAAGATTATCGGTATCTTCGCCGTTTTGAGAATATGCGCGGAGTATATAGGAGTTATGAAACTTTTTGCGCTTTGCGGAAGCGAATTAAAGTGCAGAAAGATAAACGACACAAGATTTATAGAGGTTCGGACAATCGTGCCTACGTCCTCTCTCCGTATCTTTTTCTATAGGCTAAAGACCAACCTCTGCACCTCTCTTCTATCGGTCGAGGGATTACCGTTATAATCTCGTCTTCTATCAGTCCGAGATAAATCATTCACACACTTATCTTTTTGCTGGTACAAGTTAAACCGTTTTTCTTTACTATCGGACAAGGAATCAACTTATCTAGCTTTCGATGGGTACTAGATAAACCTCACGCGGATATAGATTGCGATTCTAATAATGCTGGATCCTTGATCCTAATAACACCGAATATAGTCTTATCACTTCTGTTTCCTCTCATGTATGTTTTCGTTTATAACACTCAAACACTTATCAATATAAGCACGATTACAACAATAAGAATGAATATAATAATATCAGATGTATGTATGATCTTCTCAGAGTTGTTGTATAGTTTGATACCAAATGGTTTGGTATTAATAGGCAATTTCATCCAACTAGACGTTACTGCCAGACACAGTTTAGCGTGCGATAGCCTCTTCCTTTAGCGTGCGCTATTGCCCTGTTATGTACGTTAATATGAATGGTTACAAACATTAACTGCTCTTTCATTCAGTCCAGTAGCTTCTGATACTTCCAGTTAGCGTGCGCTGGTATTCGCTCGTAGCGTGCGCTAATATCACGTCATTGCTTGCGTCATATATCCGTTTGTAACTTTTGACATGAACGCCTCGCGTGCGCTATTTATGCTTCTTAGCGTGCGCTAATCTTGATCACTAGCGTGCGCTGGCTGTGCAGTCCAGTTTGAATGACTTTTTGCGACTTTGACTTCTTTGTTGTTTTGTTTTACTTCCTTGTTGTTTTTCTTTGTTCAACAACTTATCATCAAAACTAGGTAATGAATATTTGTAATAAAATATTCCAACAGTTAAAAACCTTTCCAAGTGATAAAAACCCTGTGGAAAAAATGATCCTTGGAAGGAAAAGAGTATAACGTACGCCGTGGATGTAAGACTCCCCCTCAAGTCTACATCTCCCCCTAACTTGTACATCAATCAAAGATATTTTGAAAAACTTGTGTATGTGTCGTTTGCCTCATTAAAAACTTTGCCAAGTAACAAAACCCAGTGGGAGAAAATAAACCTTGGTCAAAGAAAAGAGTACAACGTCGGTGTGTAAGTTTCTTTCTCACCCTTCTCCCTCTACCTTTACATCAATTTCGGTAGTTCGGAAATTCTACACATTCCGATACTTCTCACATGTTTTTCAAACACGGCTTTGGGAAAAGATTTGGTAAACAAATCGACCACATTCTCCTCAGATTTCACTTGCTTTACTTGAATATTGAGGAGAGCCTGTTGTTACTGATTGTAGAAGAATTTTGGAGATATGTGCTTTGTGTTATCCCCCTTGATATACCCAAGCTTCATTTGTTCGATGCAAGCTGCATTATATTCATATATGCATGTGGGTGCTTCAGTGACATTACTTAGTCCACTGTTACCTCGGATATGTGTAATGATAGCTCTTAACCAAATACACTCACGTACCGCCTCATGCAAAGCGATAATCTCAGTGTGATTAGATGAGGTAGCTACAAGGGTTTGTTTAGTAGATCTCAAAGATATAGCGGTGTTCCCAATAGCAAATACATAGCCAGTTTGGGAACGATTTTTGTGTGGGTCGGATAGGTACCCTGCATCAGCAAATCCTACCAATACGTTCATCGGGGTAGGTTCCATTGTAACACCCCCAATCCACTCAGGGCTATTACACGCCGTAGACCCTCTCCTCGAGGATCTACCAGGCTGATAACTAAAATCAAACATCTAAACATCGCCTTTAAGGCTAAAATGACTCAGTAGACCGATTTGGTCTTTCAATAATAACATACAACTCAATTCCAAACACATACCCACACAGGGGTCAAAATACAATAAACTCCCGTACAACGGGGAAAGATATCGGCAATGAAAAGAAAATACAACTAGACCAATACGACATCAACGGATCCTCGTGTGATTAGTATCGTTCATCTTTCATCATCCTTCGTACCGACCCTGTGCTATGCTCCAAAACCTGAATGCAAAAATAGACATCCACCCCCCGAATACTCGGGGGTTAGCAAAACTCCACTGTTTTGCTAGTGCAAGTACAAGTGCAAAAATACGAGCCATACAATTCAAGTTCCAAGAACAATAATAACCAGGAATCCTCAAAGATCCAAATGTAACGAAAAGCACTTCCCGAGGCAAGAGTTTGGTAAAACATTCTAAAACCGAAAGGTCACAAATCAAGGGAAAACAATTTATAAAACAGTTTAAAATGCCATTCAGAGTTTTAATAGAAAACAATTTAGGATTATCGAATCCTTAACTTGCCAAAAATCAACTAGGGTCACAGCCCAAAGGTTTTGTTTTCGCAAATAGAAAACCGACAACAATACACAGGGTTAAAACCCACGTCACGCGTCCTCGACGGACATAAAATCAATACCAACTCGTGAAGTTTTTACTCGTGAATCCAGGTCGAAGCCATTGGAATTCCCTCCGTGATCCCGTCGGACTCCCCGAGGTGAGCAAAATACATTCACACAACACACACAACAACTCGTGAAGTCTTTACTCGTGAATCCAGGTCGAAGCCATTGGAATTCCCTCCGTGATCCCGTCGGACCCCCCGAGGTGAGTAAAATACATTCACCACTCGTGAATCCAGGTCGAAGCCATTGGAATTCCCTCTATGATCCCGTCGGACCCCCCGAGGTGAGCGAAGCAATCATGCGAATAACATATTACACCAAGGATGTCCAAACAATTCAACCAGAGGCATCAAACACTTAGCAAAACACCACGTTAAGCCACAATGCACCGAAATGAAACAATATACATCCACACGCAACACCAAGTGCATCATCAACACCAAACATATCCACAGGAGTCACATACTCGTTCACAAAACACACCGATCAAAAAACACACGCGGTTTTGAAAGAGGGCCTTTAACAAGGCTAACCAAATCTTTTGAAAACTCATTTCAAACAAACAACCAAACACACCAAGACGATCACCAATCATCATATCCACAAAACAAGAATAGTATGGACAAGGTACTTGCCTCGAATAAGAACAACACGGAGAATCGACCGAAGTAGGTTGGCACGAACCGACTACGAACCCGCCGACTCCACCGAACGCCAACTCGCGATAATAAACTACGAAGGACAATAACAACAATGAAAATGAATTCCATAGCACGACTTAAAGCCGTTGAATTCAAAGAACAAATGACGAAAGTTCAAGTGCTTCCCCCAAAACGGCCAAGAACACGATTTGTCCCAACAAAACACGAAAACGGAATTCCAAGTCGAAATATGGATATACAATCCATAGAATATGTTTAACAACATCATTTAATCACAATCGATCCATCAAAAACGGATGGAAAACGAGATTGAGAACAAATCCCCCAAAAAGTCGATTCAAATGAAATCAAGGAATATAATTCGATTCGACGAAGAACAATGGACTAAATGATGTTAAACACAAGAATACTACCAAGATTAATCATACCCAACATGAATTAATCAACAATACGGAACGAATCGGACAAAAACGCAAAAACCCCAAAATTTCTCAAAATAGGGTTCTAGGAAATCTCACCTTGATTCGCTGGATCGAAGGATGTTATAGGATGATTGATCAATGATATAACCTCAAGAACTTCATGGATTTGTTGTTAAACAACATGGCTTCACCACCTACGAATCGCCAAACATGATAGAAAAGGAAGGAAGTGAAAATGAATGAAAATGTGATCGCTCTCACATTTATATCGGCCGGAACTAGCGTGCGCTAGCCTTCCCGACTAGCGTGGCGCTTATCGGCCAAGATCGCCCAAGACTCGGCCAGTGGCCCGCACGACCCGGCACCACCGACCAATCCCCGCGACCGTGACCCGTCCCGACTCCCGCTAGCGTGCACTACGGCCGAAGCTGCGCGCTAGCCGACTTGTCCAAGAACCTCTAGACTAAAAAGCTCGCCTGTAACGACGCTAGTTCGCCGACAAACAGGCGCTACCCTTCCGGTTAGCGTGCGTTACGATCGGCAGATGGCGTGCGCTACCCGCCGATCCTAACCGAGTCCGAACCTCGTAACCCCATCGCCAGACCCGAGCACAGACGGGCTGCCGCTGACAACAGGCGCTACACTGCCGGTTAGCGCAGCCTCTTCCTGGCCAGAAGCGTACGCTACGCCGGTTCCTGCTGCGTCATCCCGGCCAGTGCCCGCAACCGTCCGGCCAGGACCCGCCACCGTCCGGCCAGCTGCTTAGCCGACATGGCCCGACGACTCGATTTCCGAAAACGTACGGAACGAACACAACGGAAAGCTCGCGGACAACATCAACGACCCGACATAAAAACATAATGCTATAATTAATCATACGCGACCAAGAAAAGGGTCGAGACAACAAATACAGATACGGATACCCATAACTTTGGGTAAATTACAAAATGGCCCAAAACGCCCGAAAATCACGATACGTGATCGAATAACCAAACCGAAGTTCACAACACGTATAACAAAGTTAAACGAACTTACGGGAAACTCAAAATGTTAGCTGACCGAGATTCGCAAGAATCGAACTCAACTGCGGAAAAGTCGCTAAAAAGTACGGAACTCAACAAAACGACACCGAAACGAACTCGGATGTCAAAAAGTGTAGAATTAATCATTCTCAGAATAATGAAACGGTCATGAGCGAGTCATCAAAACGGACTTCCGCCGAAAAAAAGAAATTACCGGAAATCGAAATTACGGGTTTTACATTCTACCCTCCTTAAAAGAAGTTTTGTCCCGAAACTTAAAATAAGTAGGGAGAAGCAATATCCCCTGCCAGGAAAACTCGACGAGATACAAAAAACCGAAAACTCACGCCCGACGGCGAAACGCTGCAAGAAACGCAAAGAGACATACGGCGTGAAAATACGCTCCACGGCGACTAACACAACGCCACCGATAGAGGCATAACAAAATCAACAAGTGACAAGCGTCATCAAACAGGCAATACAATCGAGTCGATTATCCGAACAATCACAAAACACAACGAACGAAAATCAATACGATTGACCAACCCAACGGTTCATCAATCAAAACGCGAGCCAAACGCTGAACAATTACGGAATTCCACCGCCCAAGGGTTGGAAGATCGAAACGAGACTAATTTTCCGAAGGAGTCTGAACGCTCAACAAACACGAGACGAGATCAACAAAAATCGAACAATCAAACGATCGAACCACAACGGTCGAGACAACAAAAAGCGAACAATCATGTTCGAATCACGAGGAACAATAAAATTCAAACAACAACTCCAAGGTTCACAAGAATCGAACCGAACTCGGAAAAGTCACAGCGATAACCAGATCGACTCAAAACAAGATCACAGCTCGTCCGAACGATGAAACCGAAATACAGAACAAGTTCAGAAAGTATCAACAAACACGAGGAAGTCGATAGAATTGAGAAAGAGAAAATGCAGAAGTCAAAAACAATACGGGTATTACATTCGACCTCTTATAAAAGAAAGGTCGTCCCTGCAACTCACAACAACTGAAGCAAGGTAACAACACAAAAAGCAGCCGACAAAAACATCTCTCATGGGCTCCTCAGAGCCGATATCTGTACTGAAGTTCGTGCCCCAAAAGACTCGGGACCCAACTCGCAAAACTGGATCCTGTGCCTCTCGGGTCCGCACTTGAAATGCGTTACTGACGAGAAGGACAATTGGTACGTGCGTGCCCTCGGCACACCACGGTTGAAACACCCCGGCTCGGCATACCGAATATACAAATGCTAGGTACAATGGGGAATAACGTCGCAAGACAACATAGCAGAGATGTCAACTTAGCACAACAGAAAATCATAACACATATCATATACAACAATTACTATTGTAAAGTAATACACATACAAACACTACAGCAACGACGGTATCGTTCGGCGACCTCAACGGCCCAACGATAACCAGCACATAATTACAAACATCATGAAACAATCACAGATGTACACAATCACATAAACCCAAGCTCTAACAGCTCGCACAAGTGTGATAACACGCAAGCCACCATGAAATGACAACATTAAAGATCATCATCACACCTCCCAAAAGGGCTAACAAAACATATGCGTGGCGAACGACTCAATGTTCACACCACTAATTCAATCACAATTCGGAGGGCTAACACCCTAACGACAATACCAACATCATACACACCTTCTCCGACCACAAGCAGGAAATGATGGGTTTTAAAAACGAAAACCACCTTTTGATAACAGTTTGGTAACACTAGTTGATCTTGAGTATCACTTTACAAAAAGTTGAAGAAACATCATTGTCGAGACTTTGAAAACCATCTTGCGTTTGATAAAACGAGGACACTTTCCTTTTAGTGAGAACTCTCAGAAATATCCGACCCTCGGGTCTAAGTAAAAGTGTTTCTAAATAATTGAAAATATCTCAAAATATTTTTGGTCCTCAACTGGAATTTTTTTTTTGAAATATATTGCGGCACTAGAAAGCATCTTGAAAACGCCGCAAGAAAATAATTCATTTTAAAAGTACGTCCCGAAATTTAATTTTCTAAGATACTCAAGGTTTTCAAAAACTCAGTAGGCCAGAATGCCCAAAACTCACAAAATCCTTTATCAAACCGTCATAAAACATTCAAGGCCAAAGTGCCAAAACTCGATTTAAGGAATCGGTTTTACAAATTAGAACTCAATTTGCAAAATACGGAAAGTCATTTTGAAAGGACTCACGCAGCGGATAAAATCCAGTTCGAACATGCACAATCCAGCAACGCTACTCCTCATATGAACAAAATATGAGAGTCAAATAACCACATATCAAGAAATCAAAATCCATAAGAGGATTCCATCACTTAACGGGTAATCATATGTTAGGAATATTCCCTCGAATGCCACTCAGGGGATGAATGAGTAAGGGCATTGTACTTGTAATTATGGAATAATTTGTAATACCCGTACTTTTATTGGCTGTTTGACTTTGTCGTCCTATTTATTTTGTCGCTCTGTAAGTGCTTGGAGATGTTGTTGATATTGTTATTGAGTTTCGTATCTTGTTTGGGTCTTGATCATGTTGTTCTAAACCTTGCGGAAGTGTTCTGGGCCAGAGAAATAGTGCACGTTAGGCCTAGGCTAACGCACGCTAATTCTGCTTGATTAGCGCACGCTAGCTTTGAGCCGTAGCGCGCGCTAAGGGGATCAACTAGGTCAGAACCAGTAACCCAGACTGCTCTCTGGACTGGCGGATTAACGCACGCTAGGAGTTGTTAGCGCGCGCTATTCGTGGTTACTAGCGCACGCTAACACCCGTCCGTAGCGCGCGCTACTGGGCTAGTTGGCAGAGGCAGTGGGGTTGCCAGGTTTTCTGGACTATCAGGTAGCGTACGCTAGGATTCGGCTAGCGCACGCTAAAGCTATTGCTTAACGCACGCTAAGGCATATCGGTAGCGCACGCTAAGTTTTGAGCAGGGCGGAGACAGTAAGTTCTGGACTCCTGTACTAGTTGCCAGATTTTGGACTAGTGCACGCTAGAGACAGACGAGTAGCGCACGCTAACGGAGCCGGCAGAAGCCACTGGACTACCCGGTAACTTCGCTAGCACACGCTAATGAAGGAGGCGTAGCGTGCGCTAAACTGGACAGGTATATATGGCAGTTGACTTTATTTTCGTCATTTCTCACCTTCTCCACTCCTTTTCGACGGGAATCGCTCGGTAGAGACGATCTTGGGCGATTAGAAGCAATCTTCCTTCTAACAACGACATATCTAGTTGGAGAACAAGGATTTCACAACATCTAATTCATCCTAACGTCCGAATCAAGGTAAAAATCCTTAGAACCCTACTTTTTGGGAATTTTGGGTTTTTCGTAGATTCGTCCGATTTATCTATTTTGAAGTTTGAGAACCTTGAGATTATGATGTATCTATACCGTATGCATGCTTTCCTACGATTTTACGGTTTGGATTGTGCCATTTTCGGACTTGTGAGTTTTGGACGATTTTCCAACCTCTACTTGATTATCCGTATATTTTTATGAATCGTAGACAGGTTTCGGGGGTTTCTTCGTGTAATTCGAATATGGATAATTGATTATCATATTCCTTGCGAATCGTTTAGGTGCCGGAAGCGCGTTCTTGGATCTACCGAACTCATACCTTTTTCCATTCGATTTGTCGATGTCTCAAAGGCAAGTATATATTTATGATTATACGTTCTCGACTATAAAAGTAAGATATATTGATGACATGATATGAACGAACCACTTTGGGGCGGGCCGATGGGTCCCCTAAGGGTTCCGTAGCCTCTGGTGCGGTTCCACGGTATTCATACATGCAATGATGACGGACGATATGAACGAACCACTTTGGGGCGGGCCGATAGGTCCCCTAAGGGTTCCGTAGCTGTTAGGCGTATTTTTATACGCTTATTTATTATTATTTGGTGGTATTTTGGAGTGTGAAATCATCTAAATGAGCTTTTAATGCCTTAATTTTGCATGATTGACAGGAAATTGAAGTCCGGAAGCTTAAACGAGGCAAAATGGGCGAAAACGGCTAAACTGGACTATGAGCCGCAGACAAGGAAGCCGAGCCGCGGCAAAGGAAGACACCACCCAAGGGCGTAGTAGTCAGACTGCCGCGCAGCCTGTGTGAGCCGCGCACGTAAGGATTTAATTACGCCTGTTTTCGATTTTGGCTTTGTGCCGCGGCACAGTTGATGAGCCGCGGCACACTTAGCGGGTTTGGTACGCTCACGCGGATTTTGGGCCGCTTGAAGCCGCCAACCGATTAACACGGACGCGATTTGTGAAGATTGCTGAGCTATAAATAGGGCTTAAGACCCTAATTTAATGATCTTTGGAATCATTGAAGCAAAACCTAGGAGCTTAAGCTTGGAGATAGAGAAGAGGAGGAGCGTAAGAATTCAAGGGCAGTATATGGAGTCAAGAACGGAGGAATCCGAACTTCATCTGCGTTGAATTTTATGCTTTCGCTTATTTATTCCGTATTTTCGCTTTTAGTATGTCGTGCTAAAGGCCTAATCTAGTGGTTTTGATGAAACCTTTATTTTGACGAATTGATTGAGATTATCCACTTTATTACCTTTTTATTGAGTTTTCCCAATTACGTTTAATGCTTGCAATTATCTCGCCAATAGTTGTATTGATTTAATCATTCACTTGAATCGGGAGAGGAGATTTGGTGAGGACCTATTGGTGAGGACCGCTTTTATTCTCGTGAGATAGGAATATACTCATAGGAACTACGTGGCCTTTAGGAGATTTCATGCTTTTGCCTAGCGACGAGATAATTCACCTAGGGATAGAGTGCGTTAGTCGCCGTTGGATAAATCTATTGACCTGGAGAGGCGGTAGAATATATTAGCAATCTCCGCCTTCAATAAATTGGGAAAATTAATTATTACGGATAATTAAGATTAAATTCGGATAAATTAAGGTGGATTCGTAACTCTAGACTTATTTATCATTTGATTCCTTTTATTCAAGCTATTGTTTTCGTAGTCTTTTATTAATTCGCTTAGATATTAATCCAAAAATCCAATTTCGATTGTTCAAATAAAATTGAGTACGAAAACGTCGTAGTTAGAAATTCAATCCTCGTGGGAACGATACTCTACTTATCACTTTATTACTTGTATACGATGACGTGCACTTGCGTGTAGGAAATATCGCAACAAGTTTTTGGCGCCGCTGTCGGGATTGAATTTTTCTAATATCGACTTAAGTATTTCCACCTTAATTTGAACGCTTTATTTTTACTTTTGCGTATTTAATTTTGTTTACTTGTTCTCCTTTTCAGACCTTTTGTAGTGCATGAGAAGACTCAGAACGAAGGCTTACTACCTTTGGACACCGAGCTCGAGCGCACTCTACGAAAGAATAAAAAGGAGAAAAGAGAGTCCGCAGATTTACTGGCCAAGATGGCCGAGAATGTTGAAATCCAAGGAGGAGACAACCAAGTGCGGCAAGTTCAACCGAACTCGCTCTTCGTGATTATGCCATGCCGCAAGTTAACGCAAATTTTTCGGGAATTCGGCCCCACCATCCAAGCAAATAACTTTGAGATCAAGCCCGCCATTATTCGATGGTGCAAAGCAGCCCATTCGTGGATTGTCAAGGACGACCCAATGCCCACATTGCTTCGCTTTCTTGAGATATGCGACACCTTTAAAACAAATGGCGCCACCGACGATGCCATCCGATTGAGGCTTTTCCTTTTTCTTTGAGGGACAAAGCAAAGTTTTGTCAATTCTTTACCGGGTCGATTACAACTTGGGAGAGGTTAGTGCAAGCCTTCCTTGCAAAATTTTTCCCACCCCTAAGACGGCGCGTTTGAGAAACGAGATAACTACTTTTGCTCGGGCCGATATGGAATCGCTCCACGAGGCGTGGGAGCGATATAAAGAATTACTTCAAGATGCCCTCATCACGGCATTCCCGATCGGGCTTCACCGCATACGTTTTATGGTGGTTTGAGTGCTTCTACACGCACTTTAGTGGATGCAGCCTCCGGAGGAACATTCATGGGAAAATCTATGGCCGAGGCTCACGATTTTTTAGAAGATATGGCTGAAAACGCTTACCAATGGCCGCAGAAGATTGACACCGAAGAGGGTAATGGAAGTTTCGAGCAATGATCCGATTTCCACCTTGTCACCAAGTCGCCGCTTTGACACAACAACCTGCAATTTTTCGCACGCACCACCCTGCTACCATTGAGACGTGTAATTGGTGTAACGGATCACACCCGAAAGCGGAGTGTCAATTTGGAAATCCGCTCGAGCAAAATCGATGGAGCAGTGCTCAATTCGTAGGTAATGGGAATCGATCGAATAACCCGTACTCCAATACTTACAATCCGGGTGGCGCAATCATCCCAACTTTTCATGGAGAAACGGATAACGCACACCACCCCCTTTTGCCTGAATCAACAGCAGCCCCTTCCGCCTCCAAAAGTGTCTCTCGAGGAAGCGCTTGCAAAATTGGCGGCAAATACGAGTCAATTTATGACTTGACGGAAGCACGTTACAAAATCATTCCGCTTCCATTCGAATTTAGAGGTTCAAATTGGCCAAATCGCTAATGTATTGACAGCTCGTCCGGAGGGAGCATTGCCGAGTACCACAGAGACAAATCCGAGAGAGAGCCTAAACGCAATTAGCTTGAGAAGCGGGAGAGAGTTGCTAGATCAGCCCGAGCGGGATAAAGAGAAGAAGGTGATTGAGGAAGAGATGGAATTAAAGTCAAGGAGTCGAAGGAAGTTCAAATGATGACTCAAAGACATGTATCCCCTGCTCCGCTTCCGCAGACTACAAAGACAAAAGGGCGGACAAACAATTCTCTAAGTTCCTTGAGGTGTTCAAAAGCTCCACATAAATATTCCGTCGCGAAGCATTGGAGCAGATGCCGAGTTATGTAAAATTCATGAAAGAGATATTATCTAAGAAGAGAAAACTTGAAGAGTTTGAAACGGTTGCCTTGACAGAGGAGTGCAGTGCAATTCTTCAAAAGAAGCTCCCACCTAAATTGAAAGATCCGGGAAGCTTCAACATACCGTGCACTATGGGGAATCTTTCGTTTGATAAGGCTCTATGCGATCTTGGTGCAAGCATCAACCTCATGCCTCTATCGATTTTCCAAAAGTCAATATTGGGAAGCTAAGCCAACCACAGTCTCATTACAATTGGCGGACCGATCGATAAAGTATCCGAGGGGAGTGATCGAGGATGTATTAGTTAAGATTGACAAGTTCATCTTTCCAGCCGACTTCATCGTACTAGACATGGAGGAAGATGACAATATTCCGATCATCTTGGGACGACCATTTCTAGCGACGGGCCGAACCCTTATAGACGTGGAAAAGGGAGAGCTAACTCTGAGGGTCCAAGACGAGCAAGTTACGTTTCAAGTGTTCAAATCGCTCCCATGTCCCTAAGTGCCGATAAAGGATCACTATTTGAGGGTGTGGATGTTTGTGAAAGAGGAAGGCATCGGGAAAATCGACGTTGGGAAAATTCCGATTTTGTGTTAAATGGCTCAAGTGTGAAGAAGGATGTAGAGCTAGTGGCGGTTCTCACCATGAAGAAAATCTGCAGCTTGTGAGTTCGCGTGTGAAGGAGGAGAGTGAGCCGAAAGCCAAGAGAAAAATTAGTCGTGAGAATCCGGTTGTTTCGGAAAGTTTTTCAAGTCGAAACCTTTTCGCAAACACCAATTGATGACCGAACCGAGAATCGAACTGATGACCAAAGGTCATAATTTTAACCAAAATACAAACGGTTCGATGAACGGGCTAAGCCAAATGGAGTTTGCGAAAAGCGAACTAACGCTGCTCAATAGGTCCTATCAAGACTATAAACTTAGCGCTTCTCGAGGCAACCCGAGCTCGTAGTTGTAGAATTTTGCATTTCTTTATTTTTCTTGTTTTCGTGTTTCTTATTTTTCGTCATTTTTGTGCTTCTATCCGCTTCCTCCTCTCGTTTTTAATGTCTTCTTTTCAAAATTCTCAGGTGAAAGTCCTGTGGGAGAAATCGCAGATGAGCCGCAAGACGCTTATTGTGAGCCGCGGCACACATCAATCGCCAGGGAAGGCAAAACCGATCGTATTTTGCGCCGCGGCACGGCATAAATGAGCCGCGGCACACTCGAGCAATGAGCCGCGGCACACGGAATTTGAGCCGCGGCACACGAAAACGAGAACACAGTCATGTGGATCAGACTTGTGCCGCGGCTCACTTGAGTTGTGCCGCGGCACACTATGCGGAATCCGAAAGGGTAGGTAGCTTATAACGAGCACGCGGCCGGCATTTCCGTAAGTTTTCCTATTTCATTGCCTTCCCTCCCAGCGCGAACCGGCCAAGCGATTCTTCAATTTGTTTCGCGATTTTTCTTGTAATCTTCAAAAAGGTACGCTTGAATCTTGAATTCTTATGTGCGTATGGTTGATATATGGAAATGTCTATGTTTTAAATGATTGGAACATGTTTATTTTTCTTCATATAGTTTTGCGATTGATCGAGAATAACAGGGGAGTTTCATCGATTTTTCTTGATTAAATTGGAACATAAATGAGTTGAATGTGTTAAGTTGTTGCTAATTGAATTGTATTTCGCTTTTGGGGCCTGAATCGAGCTAGAACTATGTTTATTCTTCGAGTAAACATGCGCCTCAAGGTGTCCGATAAATTGCCCAAATGAAAATTTTCTTTGAAAAAGCAATTGTTTTGTAGTTTCGCAACGTATACGTTTTCAATTTACAAAGAAGCCCAACCCTTACAATCCAGCTTGAGATGTTTGAGTCCAAATTCATGCTTCTCTCGTATGCGCTAGTGTCTTAAATTCGGAATTTCTGGCTATATTTTTGCGTAAATAAAATCTCGTGTTTTCAATGTTCAGGTGATTATGGCACGCACGAAGAAGTTGACCAAGCGTGCTAGGACCGAGTCATCCCCTACGCGAGGGGAGACCTCTCGGGGTCGGGCTGAGGCAGAGGGGCACCAATTTTCGGACCCCGAGATTCATAAAATATTCAACGAGAAGATCCGTCCGCGTCCTCTTATTCCCGAGAGAGGTTTTACTCAGCCTCCTCGTGATGGGAGTTGCTCATGATGATAGACGAGATGGGATGGGCTAGATTTACCGCACCTCCCGAGCCAGCCAGTCATTTCGGTCGTCCAGAGTTTTATGCCGCCTCGTCAAGCATATCCGGCAGGCATTCGTTGCCATCTTTAGAGTCCTGACTCAGTCGACGTCCGAGGGGTCAGCTGATTTCTCTCCGACCGCTATTCGGAGGCTCTTGGGTTTCCGGTGGTTGATGAGACAGCTTTATGACACAGTGATGACCGGCCTCACTAAGGAGGCCCCGCTTGAGACGATTGCGCACTCTGGCATCGACCGGGAGCAGCGAGCTCGAGCTCATCTACTTTTCACTTCAGAGCTCGCGCCTCCGGCTCGGCGAGCCTCGGCTTTACTTTATTTGTGCCCGCATTGATCCCACCTCCCGATCCGCACGCTTTTCTCTCCCGAGCCCTGATACTTTTGCTATCACCTCCGGCCGCGCTTGATGTGGCCCCCATTCTCGGTCCGATCCATCTTCCGTAGTATCCAGGGGGGCCAAGACGGGTTGAAGCACCCCTCCTCATCTCGCGCCTTATGCCGGCAAATGGCCGACGTGGTCGGGCCGACGAGCCGATGCTTGCCCCACAGTGCCCCGATCGACCACCGCATCATATCGCACTTTGAGCAAGGGGGCGGAGCGCCGCACACGCCGGGGCGAGGATTTTTGCTCGAGGAGGCTCATGAGGATCCCCGAGCCGCTTTTGTTGACGCACGGAGAGGCCGGCCCGCGGCTCGACAGAGCGAGGTTGGAGGAGCCGTTTGACGGGCTGCGGGAGGATTTGAGGAGACAGAGAGAAGAGCATAGGGAGGAGCCGAGGAGAGAGAGAGAGGAGCCGAGAGAGGAGTTGAGGAGAGAGAGAGACGAAATGAAGAGAGAGAGAGAGAGAGAGCCGGATGCCATGCGGGAGGAGCAGCGGGCGGCGCGGGAGAGTGTTGTTGCTGCCGCCAGAGCCGAGATGAGAGAGCAGGCCCGACGGATCATCCGAAGAGAGGCTAGGCGTCTTGCTGCGAGGGAGGCTTATCATCAGGAGCACCTCGCCGCATGGACGGCCCACATCATGCATCCCGACGGCCATTTATGCGCCCGCCGGCCACACCACCTTCCTCACCGGACGATGCTGGCATCAGCTCTGAAATGACTGGAGGTGATTAATTGACCTTTTACTTTTCTTGCATTTCATTTTTGTCCATTGAGGTCAATGTACGTCCTAAGTTTGGGGGAGGGATTTACATTCAGTACATTCATTGCGGTACTCTATTTTCTTGTCAGACATTATATTTTGTTGCACTTTTCTTTTCTTTGCGAAAATTTTTTTTAGATAGCCTTGCCGTAGTTTTTCTTTATTCGTGAATTTTCGTGCTTCTATTTTGTGTGATACCGATGTTACGATCGTCTTTTTCTCCGAATAAGCGCGAGTTTTAGTCGAGTTGTAGTCGATTATTTCCGTCGCTTAGTATTCAATTAGGTCCGAAATTTTTCGTAATTGTAGAGGTCTTGCGTATAAGAGACGATACATACTTGTTTTTGAATCCCCTTCAATACGTTTGGCTACATTTTCCTGATAGTGAGTCGATCGCTTTCTTGATCGTGTTGGCACTTAGTTTGAGTTTTGAGTCGGCCGCTTTTCCCTATAAGTCGAGATAATGTGTTCTATGAAGGGAAGTCTAGTAACCGGGGTATTCGCGTGACCCGTTGTTTACTCTCGCGTAAAACGACGACCCCGATTAGACTAGTGATGTAGATATTTCACATGTGCCAACGATAGGAGCCTAGTAATCGGGGTATTCGCGTGACCCGCCGTTTACTCGCGTAAACGGCAACCTTGAGTCGGTCATGCGTAAATTATGTATTCGAGTTGTTTCTCCGCCGTAGACGGAACTTAGTAACTAGAAGCATCCATGTGCCCCATGAGTGTCTTTTACGTCAAACGGTTCCGAATACATGAGAATGGAAGTTCCACCCTAGGATTATCCCGATGAAAATCCCGAGATCCTAACCTAGTGGTCGACTCGAATCAAATTCTTGAGCATATTTAAATAAGGGGATACCGTCCGAGGTTTATTTGTTATGAGACTCGTGAAAATTTGTGCCTTTAGACCGTGGGAACAGGATAAACTAGTTTGGTTGTGTTAGCCTTTCATATTGTGGACGATTTGACTCATGTTTTTGTTAATCTTTGAGCAAATTTTCTTCATGAACGAATGATTAGGATCGAACTTGATTTCTTTGCGGAATCATTATTCGAAAATTTCGCTTGTTACGACACTCGTATTATTTAGAGAGAATGGCAGGATGGTATTGATTAGGTTGAACACTATGAGTTGCACGATTGTTCACGACATTCTTTTATCGACTTTAATTCTTTTTGCTTGAGGACAAGCAAAGGCTTAAGTTTGGGGTATTTGTTAGGCGTATTTTTATACGCTTATTTATTATTATTTGGTGGTATTTTGGAGTGTGAAATCATCTAAATGAGCTTTTAATGCCTTAATTTTGCATGATTGACAGGAAATTGAAGTCCTAAGCTTAAACGAGGCAAAATGGGCGAAACGGCTAAATCGGGACTATGAGCCGCGGCACAAGGAAGCCGAGCCGCGGCAAAGGAAGACACCACCCGAAGGGCGAGTAGTCACTGTCATGCCGCGGCATGCCCAGTGAGCCGCGCACGTAAGGATTTAATTACGCCTGTGTTTTCGATTTTGGCTTTGTGCCGCGGCACAGGTTCATGAGCCGCGGCACACTTAGCGGGTTTGGTACGTCTGCGCGGATTTTGGGCCGTTTAAGCCATTTTCAACCGATTAACACGGACGCGATTTGTGAAGATTGCTGAGCTATAAATAGGGCTTAAGACCCTAATTTAATGATCTTTGGAATCATTGAAGCAAAACCTAGGAGCTTAAGCTTGGAGATAGAGAAGAGGAGGAAGCGGAAGAATTCAAGGGCATATGAGTCAAGAACGGAGGAATCCGAACTTCATCTGCGTTTGAATTTTATGCTTTCGCTTATTTATTCGTATTTTCGCTTTTAGTATGTCGCTAAAGGCCTAATCTAGGTTTTGATGAAACCTTTATTTTGACGAATTGATTGAGATTATCCACTTTATTACCTTTTTATTGAGTTTTCCCAATTACGTTTAATGCTTGCAATTATCTGGCCAATAGTTGTATTGATTTAATCATTCACTTCGAATCGGGAGAGGAGATTTGGTGAGGACCTATTGGTGAGGACCGTTTTATTCTGTGAGATAGGAATATACTCATAGGAACTACGTGGCCTTTAGGAGATTTCATGCTTTTTGCCTAGCGACGAGATAATTCACCTAGGGATAGAGTGCGTTAGTCGCCGTTGGATAAATCTATTGACCTCGGGAGAGGCGGTAGAATATATTAGCAATCTCCGCCTTCAATAAATTGGGAAAATTAATTATTACGGATAATTAAGATTAAATTCGGATAAATTAAGGTGGATCTTAACTCTAGACTTATTTATCATTTGATTCCTTTTATTCAAGCTATTGTTTTCTGGTAGTCTTTTATTAATTCGTTTAGATATTAATCCAAAAATCCAATTTCGATTGTTCAAATAAAATTGGAGTACGAAAACGTCGGTAGTTAGAAATTCAATCCTCGTGGGAACGATACTCTACTTATCACTTTATTACTTGTATACGATGACGTGCACTTGCGTGTAGGAAATATCGCAACAGTAGCCTCTGGTGCGGTTCCACGGTATTCATATATCCATTGATGCGATGCTATGAGATTTAGTTATTCTGAAATACTAGTCTTGAATTGATGAATTGACGGTTACCTTTACTTTATTGTCGAGGAGTATTGTGTTTCATACTTGATATACTTGCACTAGCTATTCGACGGCTAACCCCTTTATGGGGGAAATACTTTTTATGTATTTCAGGTTCCAGGAGAGCGGATAGGCAGGTATCGGGTCGGCATGAAGATGATGGGTAAGTGTGATACTGTGTCTTTCCTCCGGTCATGTTTTTGAGTTTTTCCATTCAGTGTTGGTGTACTGGAATGGTTATTAAATGCTCGAATCGCTGCTTTTTTTTATTGATGTTCCGGCCTGTGTTTGCCGAGGTATTGTTTTGGGTTGTGATGTCTTCGAATACATTGGTTATATTTTGAATGTCGCTGTATTGTTCTTCATCTCAATGTATGTATACCTTCTCGGTCAAGTTTCATAGTTCTGCGTATGTCTAGACTTGTGGGTCCCATGGTGGGGCTCACGGCGCTGTAATATACCCCGAATAACTTGGGGGTGTTACAGAATATGGTATCAGAGCTTAGGTCTATGGATACCTAGGCTGTCGGTATTTTGGGTCGAATGAGTCGTCATTTGTTCACAGTATCACTACTCTGCCATCATCACAGTGCGACCGGTACTTGTAAGACCTCTTACTCTTCTGGTGTTTCCTTATTCGTTTTGCTTCTTTTTATTGGTATTCTTGAGAATCGATCACTTTGACGACGTGCGATTGAATTGTGCTTACGTACCTTGTGTGTTCTTCAGTATGTCAGCTGGTAGGGGCCGTGGCCGTGGTCGTGGCCGTGGACGAGGAAGGGGTCGTGGCGCGGCTGTTTCCATCGATTCAGCTTGGGGTCGACCAACCCTGCTTTGTCGAACTCGTGCATCCCGACACCGAGAGTCAAGACGACCATCAAACGGTCGTGGAACAACGCGGATGTTGGAGTTGCGAATGCACTTCAACAATTGGCTACTCAGATGACCATTTTAGCCAAACTGCTCAAATTAATAATCCGAACCCAAACACGGATGCCCCGCGTAATATAATCCGAATGCACCTCCACGCTTGGCGGTGCCACCGATCCGTTAGGCTGGGAAGATTGGCTAGCGGAGTTGGAAAAGATTTTCGAGGCGGTTGATTGCCCCGAAGTGAGGAAAGTACCGATTGCTCAGTATTTTCTCACTAAGGAGGCTGCTACCTGGTGGAAGGTCATCAAGCCACAGGATCGTATTGCCACGTGGGATGAATTTAAGGAGCTTTTGGAGGCCTAGTTTTGTCCCTGGCCGATGCGAGAGGGCCGAATCCGAGCCTTTTTCGAGGCTAAACCACAAGATATTCTCGTTTCGCAGGAGATCGTGGAATACAACCAACAATTGATCCATGTGAAGGACCAAGTGCGTAACGAACGTGATAAGATCCGCTATTTTGATATGCGAATGAATTTGGACTTACGGCGGTACATGGCCGGATTTGCTTGTACCACACTGAAAGAGTATCAAGACAGAGCTTTAGCCCATGATATGTTGAACCCCGACAATGATACCGTTGAAGAACCGAAGAAGCAGAAAGTCACGGGAAATTTTTCTAACTCTAAGAATGGCAACTTTCAGGGGTCACAGACGACTAACCGTTCTGCCGGATAGTCGTCACGTTCTAATAAAGGAAAGAGGGGTTACCGTCCTACTCCGGGTACCACGAATCGCGCGGTGACTTGCTATAATTGTGGCCATTCAGGCCACATTAATTTGGAATGCCACTTCCCACCATTGAAGTGTCACACGTGCGGACAGATGGGACATAGAGCGGCTTATTGTTCCGAGCCGAATAAGACTTTGGACACTCGGGCTTCTGCCCCAACACCACTTGATCAAAGTATGAATCAACGACAATCTTTTGGTCAACCTCAGCAGAATTTCGGCAGGGGCCGAGGACGGGGTCAGAATGCTGGAGGGGGAAACTCTAGCGTCGGTTCGGTACAACCATAGGTATATGAGATGCGTCGAGTAGACGAACCCGACGCGGCGGTGGATTCAGGTACCATTCATATTTCATCTCATCCAGTCCGTGTACTTTTTGATTCGGGTGCTACACATTCTTTTATTTCTTTAGAGTGTGTACGCCGTTTGAATATAACTTGTATGATCGCCATGCATCCCTTTATCATGAAACTGCCTAGCGGGGATAGAATTGTGGGGAATCGGGAGATTAGAGATTTTTCGGTGATTATATCCGATATGGAATGGTTATCGGATCTGATTGTAGTTGATATGGAAGGCGAGGACGTGATCCTCGGCGAGGATTGGCTTGATAGTCACCAAGCGATTATGAATTACCGTACCAAGGTTATCACCATGATGACTAAAGACGGATTTGAGTACTCATTTTGGGACGTAAGTCGAGCCAATCCAAGTTACTTATCAGTGCCATGAAGGCCGTAAAACTCTTGAATAAAGGTTGTACAGTCTTTTGGTGTTATGCCTTGAAAATGGAAGGAAACGAAGTCGATTTCTCTTCGCTTCCGGTTGTTAATGAGTACCCCGATGTTTTTCCGGATGACCTCCCGGGATTACCGCCGGATCGAGAGATAGAATTTACCGTGGACTTAGAGCCAGATGCGGCTCCGATTTCTAAAGCACCTTACAGGATGGCACCTTCCGAGATGCAAGAATTGAAGAATCAATTGGGAGAACTTCTGGAAAAAGGGTACATCAGACCGAGCGCTTCGCCTTGGGGCGCGCCTGTTCTTTTTGTGAGGAAGAAGGATGGTTCACTACGTTTGTGCATCGACTACCGTGAGCTGAACAAAGTAACCATCAAGAATAAGTATCCTTTACCTCGTATAGACGATCTATTTGATCAATTGCAAGGGGCTGCAGTTTTCTCGAAGATTGATTTAAGATCCGGGTATTATCAACTCAGGGTGAGGGAGTCCGACGTTCCGAAGACGGCGTTTCGGACGAGATATGGGCATTATGAATTTGTAGTTATGCCTTTTGGGTTGACTAATGCGCCGGCAGTTTTCATGCAGTTAATGAATAAAATATTCATCGAGTACCTCGACAGGTGTGTGGTCGTCTTTATTGACGACATCTTGATCTATTCTCGAGATAAGGAGGAACATGCCCGACACTTGTGTTTGGTTTTAGACATTTTGAGAACCGAGAACCTCTATGCAAAATTCTCGAAATGTGAGTTTTGGTTGGAAGAAGTTATGTTTCTCGGGCATGTGATTTCGGCCGAAGGGGTTCGTGTAGACCCGCAGAAGATTGAGGCAGTGCTAGATTGCGCACCGCCTAAAAATGTTAAGGAGATTCGTAGCTTTTTGGGCCTTGCTGGGTATTACCGTCGGTTTGTCGAGGGGTTCTCGAAACTCGCTCGACCGCTTACAAAATTGCTACAAAAGACCGAAAAGTTTATCTGGACGGAGGAGATGTTAGGAGTATGCCCTCGAATGCCACTCAGAGGTTTTTGAGTGAGGGCATTGTACTTGTAATTATGTAAACCATTTATATAAGGCAAATGAATGTTTCTTTATTTACTGGTAGTTACTGGCGTTCCTAACTCGTCAATAAACATATAGAAATTAGTCCGTGTATTTGAGAGCAAAACCGTTCCACTCCTTATTGGATAAGGGGGTCGGCACTGGAAAGGTTATAGCTCAAATACTTAATCGTTCGCAAGTCGATGAAACTTGACTGGGCATTAAGTTTATGTGAAGACTTGTATGACATGTTCTTTGACATGGAGAGTGTCTGTCGAACACTAATGGTTAGTGGGAGCACACGTTATAGGTATGCTAATTGGATTAGTATACTCGAACCGACTCACCCTCGATTCGTCACACGGATTTCACTCCGGGACAGTCAATGACGGAATCGAAAGGTTGTGATAGGTATTCGTGAACCTTCGACTTGAGGATTTAGTAGGGATGTGCTTGTGACGTCAAGATTTTCATTAGAGTAGTTCGACCCTGTAAACCAGAAGGTGGGGGTCAACCTCGACGTGCATCTTGACGGGCAAGTAGCAGTCCCATCGAATACCAAGATAGAATTCTTTCTCCCGTTAGTGAGCGGGTTATATGTCCTATGCGGTTATTGGCAGATGAGATCATAAGTCTTTGGCCAAAGCATTGGAGCTAGTTGTATTAGATACACTACAGCTCGATGATCTCTATTTGCATTAACGTATGCATAGCGTCAAATCTGAGATAGGGTTTGGTGGCCGTGACCCTATAACTTGATCGGGACATTTGATAGAAGGGTTTATACGTATACCGGTATTCACGAGAATGGTTCTTGAATGATCCCATCATTCGTTCTCGATTAAGTGCAGTGTAGGCCGCCAGGCTGGCTAGGTGGTGCTACTACTCTTTGGTTCCTCCCATTGCTGACTGAGACGAACCTACCGAGTCGCGCAATAGGATTGACAACGGAATGAATCAAGCTAATTCTCTCATTATGAATATTAGATATTGAATATCTAAATTTGGGACATTGGATGTTTAAATCGATTTATCGGATAAATTGATTTACGGCTTAATGAATTAAATATATCACTGGGTGATTAATTTAATATAATTATTTCTTGGAGAAATTAATTATGTTATTTTGTATTTGATATGTTTAATTAATTAGATTAATTAATCGATACAAATACATCGGAACAGAATCGTAATTTATCTGTTTGGACTCACGGGAGTCCCAAACGAACCGAACTCGTCCGTTTTTGCATAATAGCCGCCCCCCCTTGTTTCCACTCACTTTCCTCTTGTCTTGTTGCTTTCATTTTATATGAAAGAACATGACATTGTGGGGTTTAAAATAATGTGGCATTATTTGTATTATTGAAGTGAGAGTTGAATAAAGGGAAGAAGATATCTCATTTCACATGCACCTTTTGATTCCAAGCTTTTCCTACGTGAGTGAGATTGAGAGAGAGAGAGAGAGAAAAACCATTTTCTCAATTATCTTCATCTTCTTCATTCATTTCTACTTCATTTTTCTTGGAGAAAAATTGAGAGAAAATCATATAGAGAGAGTAAGATTAAAACACTTAGAGTGTAGTAATCTTTACATATATAGCTTCATCACTTAGCTCTAGCCGTATCCTCGGAGGATAGCAAGGTGATCGTCATTCCGGTTGTTTCTCCGGCGCGTGGCAAGTAGAGACGCGGTGCTTTCGGCGTTGGATCGTTCAAGAGCTTGGGGAATAGCTCAAGAGAAGGTTACCATTTAATCAACGGACTTCGAGGGTTAGTTTCTTACGACTCTTGCTTTTCGTTTATATATTCGTATATACGTAGCTCGATCGATCCTCGTAGGGATTCAGATCGAATTAATTTTCGTTTTACCGTTTCACTGGCCTTCGTTTTAGGCACGAATCCCACAAAGTGGTATCGGAGCATAGGTCTTGCGATCGTATATACGATATTAGCATTTGGAATGCTTGATTAGATGGTGTATGATTTGGAATCATAATCGTATTAATCGTTGATTTTCTATTGTTCATCTAAAAAATTAATTTTTCATGATTTTATGTTACAATATAAATCTATTTTTCTGTTGAGAAAATGATTTAAATGAGTAATATAAAGATTAGAAAAATATTATTTTTGGAATCGGGGCGAAAAACGCAGCCGAACGTAAACGGACCGGCGGCTTGGAGTCGCCAGGCACCGCCTCACCCGCACTGTATGGACCGCGGTTTGGCAGCAGGAGCGAGTCCTGGTCGGCAGGATTCCGGCCGTGCTCGGCACCCAGTGGAGGCCCTGCTCGGCAGCCTGCTGGGCAGTGTCCTGGGCTTGGCCGACCGTGTTTTCCGACTCCGTTTTTTATATTTCGTTCGATAATTAATTTCCCACAAATTAAATTGGGTTTCATTTGACTAAGATTTAATTATGGTAATTTTATTCTTAGGGAAATTAATTTAATGAAATATTTTCTTGTCCGGAACAAGTTAAAATTGACGGTTGTTTGAATTAATTGGATTAATTCGTTTTGGATGGATTGTTTTATATTAATTAGATCAATATTCAGATTCATTATGAATGCTATTTATTTAATGTGTTGGATGCATTATTTTTAATGGTGATGTGGTTCGTGGACTTAGTTTTTGAATCGTTCGTTTTATTCGATTGGGTTGTAAAGGCCGTTTTGAGCCTATTTATTTTACTAGAAAAAATTTGTATCTAGGATGCAATTTTCAATGTAAAATTTATATGTAATGACGAAGACCGGAGGAAGATCCATTTCGAGAAGACGAAGATTCAAGACGAAGACTTGTAATTAGATTACAGAGTTTTTGTTTTCTAGGAACGGTCCATGAACCACATGTTGGTAGCAACTAGGTTGTGAATGGTTGTTTCATATTGTATGAATGCCACAAACGCACTAATATGATTAATGTGCAAAGTGTAACGTTAATCGCGAAAATTCTCCCACAACAAATTATTAAGTTTATAAGGTTTCAAGGTTTTCCTTCCCTCCATCGAGCTTTCGGGAAATTGAAATCCAAACCGGATGTGCTATGCTTCCGAGTTATCGGGGTAGTCGTTCGGGGAGGACGGATAAATTATCGGGAGCGCATTGGATGCCTTCGGTTGGAGCAAATTTTATCCCTAGAAACGATAGGTTGCGGATAAGATTCAATTGTGGCGATTGCGTCGATGGTATAAACTTAACTTGTTCACGAACCATAGAAACCGTATAGGTTGAGGGGAGTGAACAAGGGGAAAAAAGAAGATCGAATCATCCATTGGATGGGTTGGTGTTGGACACCACTTTATGAAAATTAATAGACTAGAAACACATTCGGTTGCCCTCTATTAAGATTTATAAAGAACTCGATCGCCACTATGAAGTAGAGCGACGATACTTCGGATTTCACATGGGAGTGTGTTATTCCGATAAAATAGTGGGAGCTGGGTAACAAGAATAGAAAAGACCTTAATTCTATACTCAGAACATAATTGAATGAGTCACTAATTAATCTATCGTACTTAATGCAGACTCAAATCTCAATATGACAATGAATCCACTCGCAATTAACAAGAAAGAACACCCCGATTGGACCTAACTTTGTGGTGGCTCGCATGTCGATGATAGTCCTCAGTATAGAGGCACCGGGATACGTCTTAGAGACGGACATTCCGGCACCTCCTGTGCGGACCAGAGCCAATCAGGAAGAGATCGAAAACCATGAAAAGTGGGTTAAGGATGACGTAAAAGTTCGTGCATACATGATGGCTTCTATGTCTAATGAGCTTCAGAGAGCTCAAAGAAAATGACTTCTGCTAGGCAGATTCTATCTAACTTAACCGAACTTTATGGTGAGCACAGCAGAACTGCTAGATATGAGATATCCAAGCAACTGTTTGGTGCAAGGATGAAGGAAGGTGAGAAAGTTGGGGAACACGTCCTCAAAATGATATCCATGATCGAGAGATTGGAGGCTCTTGATTTTAAAATGGATACTTCTCTCCAAACCGACCTTATCCTACAGTCTCTCCCTGATTCCTTCTCACAGTTTGTTATGAACTTCAACTGCAATGAGATTGCATGTAATTTAGCTGGGCTAATGAACAAACTTGTGACCGCTCAGTCTCAGATGAAGACTCCACGGATGAAGGAGTCTGCTCTTGTGATTTCTTCTGGACCTCGGAGGTCTAAAAATAAGAAGAAAAAGACCAAGAAGCGGACTGGAAGGCCCCGATGGTTCCAAAGAACAAGAAGAAGAAGGATGCTTGTCTCAAGTGCGGTGAGCTGGGCCACTGGGCTAGAGACTGTCCGATTCTTCATGGCACTTCAGGTACAGAACTTTTAGTTTTGGAAACAAATTGTTCTGCTACTGTATTTTCTACTTCTGGATCTTGGATTCTGGTGCTAGTTCTCATATTTGTACCGTGAATCGGGATCTGGAACAAAGTAGGAAGCTTGGAGCCGGAGAAGTTATGATCACGGTCGGAAGCGGGCATAGTGTCGAGGCGACCGACATAGGATCACTTCTTTTAGGTTTAGAATCGCTTTGTTTTGACTTTAGAAGATGTACTTGTTTTGCCCAAGGGCACAAAACATTGTATCCATTCGGTCATGGACCGAAAAGGCTTTTCATTTTTCATTGGTGATGGTTCCTGCAAAATTTATTTTAGAAATAAACTAGTGGGTACTGCTACATTGTTAAATGGATTGTATCATCTAAATCTCAGCAACAAAGTAGTTGTGAATACTATGACTAGAAAACGTGGTAGGGATGAAACCAATCAAGTTTTGAAATGGCATCTTAGACTTGGTCATGTTGGTCACACCAAGGTTTACAAGATAGAAAAAGATGGACTTATGGGTCCATTGGGATCGGATCCCTTTCCTACTTGTGAATCTTGCCTTAAAGGCAAAATGACTAAGTCCCCCTTCACAGGGACATTTGAAAGAGCCGCTGATAAACTGGGATTAATCCATACCGACGTATGTGGTGCTTTGGAAGCAGCACGTGATGGATATCAATATTTCATTACGTTTACAGATGATCATACCAGGTATGGTTATGTATACTTAATGAAACATAAATCCGAGGCTTTTGAGAATCCCATGAATTCAAGGCCCTAGTCGAGAAACAAACTGGTAATCATATCAAAGCACTTCGGTCGGACCGAGGTGGTGAGTATATGAGTACGGAGTTTGACGAGTTCCTTAAGGAACATGGAATAGTTTCACAACTAACACCTCCAGGTACTCCTCAGTTAAATGGTGTGTCAGAAAGAAGGAACCGAACCTTGTTAAACATGGTCCGTTCCATCTTTGGGCTATCTTGACTTACCAATTTACTCGTGGTATGCACTCGATCGCCGCTTATATCTTAAACAGATGTCCTTCCAAATCTGTTCCTAAAACTCCACATGAGATGTGGGAAGGAAGGAAACCAAGTCTTAATCATATTAGGATTTGGGGATGTCCCGCTTATGTCAAGAAGACTAAAGTGGAAAAGTTGGAAGCTAGGTCTGCAAAGGGACGTTTCATTGGATTCCGTGCTGGGACGATGGGATATCTATTCTACATGCCCGAAGATCGAAGGATCGTTGTTGCTTTACAAGCACACTTCTGGAAGATGAGTTCATTCGGGAAGGCGGAGCGGGTAGAAGTATTTCTTTAGAAGAATACAATGAAACTCCTCGAGAGACACTGTGCAAGAAATGGAACCGAATTTTCGAAACACAAGTACAACCACCTCGTAGGTCTAGTAGGGTGTCTCATTTACTCCGAGAGGTATGGGCTTGTGCACTTGGAGGAGCCGGGTCTCCATGAGGTTCCAAGTGATAGCCAAGAGACCGACCCAACAACCTATGACCAAGCGATGGTGGATGTAGACTCCGCGAAATGGCGTGAAGCTATGGAAGCTGAGATAGACTCGATGCATGTCAATCAGGTCTGGACTCTAGTAGACCGCCCCAAGGGCATAGTGCCTATTGGGAACAAGTGGATCTACAAGAGAAAGACTGATGGTGATGGCAAGGTTGACGCCTATAAGGCCAGGCTTGTGGCAAAGGGTTATACCCAAAAGGAAGGGATCGATTACCACGATACCTTCTCGCCCGTAGCCATGATCAAGTCTATTCGCATGATGCTTGCTATAGCTGCCTACCATGATTATGAGATATGGCAAATGGACGTAAAGACGGCTTTCCTTAATGGATTCCTCGATGAGGAAATCTATATGGAGCAGCCTAAAGGCTTTGTGTCCGAAGTCGATATTCAGAAAGTGTGCAAGCTTCAGCGTTCCATTTATGGACTGAAGCAAGCATCGCGTAGTTGGAATCTTCGTTTTGACGAGGCGGTCAAAGAGTTTGACTTCGTGAAAAATGAAGAGGAACCTTGTGTATACAAGAAGGTTAGTGGGAGCAAGAATGCATTCTTAGTACTATATGTAGATGGCATTCTACTAATAGGAAATGATGTGGGAATGCTCAGTTCTGTGAAAGCTTGGCTTTCGAGTAATTTCTCCATGAAAGACTTGGGAGAAGCTACCTATATTCTTGGTATTCGACTCTACCGGGATAGAGCGAAGAGAACAATAGGTCTTTCCCAAGCCCTCTATATAGATTAAATCTTAAAGCGATTTAAGATGGATGATTCTAAAAGAGGGTTCCTACCGATGCAACATGGAATAAAACTCTCCTTGAAGATGTGTCCTCAAAGTGAGGAACAACGCAAGGAAATGAGTAATATACCATATGCTTCGGCCGTGGGTAGCCTTATGTATGCTATGTTGTGTACAAGACCTGACATTGCGCATGCTGTAAGCGTGGTGAGTAGGTTTCAGGCAAACCCAGGTAGGGAACATTGGACTGCCGTAAAGAACGTTCTCAAGTACTTAAGAGGGACTAGAGATATGGTTCTAATGTATGGCGGTGGAGAATTGGATGTGGTGGGATTCACTGATTCGGACTTCCAAGGACTAAAGGACGACTCGATGTCCACTTCTGGCTACATATTTACTCTTAATGGAGGAGCAGTATCTTGGCGTAGTGCCAAGCAAAGCGCGACTGCTGATTCCACTTGTCAGGCTGAGTATCAAGCAGCCTCGGAGGCTTCCAAGGAAGGGTTGTGGATTAAGAAGTTTCTGGGAGAACTTCAAATGATACCATGTGCTGAGCTGCCTATTTCGCTGTACTGCGACAACGACGGAGCTGTAGCGCAGGCCAAGGAGCCGAGGTTTCACAACAGCACCAAACATATTGAGAGGAAGTATCATCTCGTAAGAGAATTTGTTCGCAAGGGATACATTGTGCTACACAGAGTAGACTCGGCCGACAACGTCGCTGATCCACTGACCAATCCACTCTCTCAGACTAGCTTGAAGCGTCATCTGTAGAACATGGGTATTAGATACCATAGTGTGTGGCATTGAGTGCAAGTGGGAGATTGTTAGGAGTATGCCCTCGAATGCCACTCAGAGGTTTTTGAGTGAGGGCATTGTACTTGTAATTATGTAAACGATTTATATAAGGCAAATGAATGTTTCTTTATTTACTGGTAGTTACTGGCGTTCCTAACTCGTAAATAAACATATAGAAATTAGTCCGTGTATTTGAGAGCAAAAACGTTCCACTCCTTATTGGATAAGGGGGTCGGCACTGGAAAGGTTATAGCTCAAATACTTAATCGTTCGCAAGTCGATGAAACTTGGTAGGCGTTAAGTTTATGTGAAGACTTGTATGACGTGTTCTTTGACATGGAGAGTGTCCGTTTAACACTAATGGTTAGTGGGAGCACACGTTATAGGTATGCTAATTGGATTAGTATACTCGAACCGACTCACCTCGATTCGTCACACGGATTTCACTCCGGGGCCGATCAATGACGGAATCGAAAGGTTGTGATAGGTATTCGTGAACCTTCGACTTGAGGATTTAGTAGGGATGTGCTTGTGACGTCAAGATTTTCATTAGAGTAGTTCGACCCTGTAAACCAGAAGGTGGGGGTCAACCTCGACGTGCATCTTGACGGGCAAGTAGCAGGTCCTACTGAATACCAAGATAGAATTCTTTCTCCCGTTAGTGAGCGGGTTATATGTCCTATGCGGTTATTGGCAGATGAGATCATAAGTCTTTAGCCAAAGCATTGGAGCTAGTTGTATTAGATACACTACAGCTCGATGATCTCGATTTGCATTAACGCATGCATAGCGTCAAGTACAGATAGGGTTTGACTGACCGTGACCCTATAACTTGATCAGGACATTTGATAGAAGGGTTTATACATATACTGGTATTCACGACAGAATAGTTCTTGAATGATCCCATCATTCGTTCTCAGTTGGGGTACAGTGTAGGCCGCCAGGCTGGCTAGGTGGTGCTACTACTCTTTGGTTCCTCCCATTGCTGACTGAGACGAACCTACAGAGTCGCGCAATAGGATTGACAACGGAATGAATCAAGCTAATTCTCTCATTATGAATATTAGATATTGGATATCTAAATTTGGGACATTGGATGTTTAAATCGATTTATCGGATAAATTGATTTACGGCTTAATGAATTAAATATATCACTGGGTGATTAATTTAATATAATTATTTCTTGGAGAAATTAATTATGTTATTTTGTATTTGATATGTTTAATTAATTAGATTAATTAATCGATACAAATACATCGGAACAGAATCGTAATTTATCTGTTTGGACTCACGGGAGTCCGAAACGAACCGAACTCGTCCGTTTTTGCATAATAGCCCCCCCCTTTGTTTCCACTCACTTTCCTCTTGTCTTGTTGCTTTCATTTTATATGAAAGAACATGACATTGTGGGGTTTAAAATAATGTGACATTATTTGTATTATTGAAGTGAGAGTTGAATAAAGGGAAGAAGATATCTCATTTCACATGCACCTTTTGATTCCAAGCTTTTCCTACGTGAGTGAGATTGAGAGAGAGAGAGAAAAACTATTTTCTCAATTATCTTCATCTTCTTCATTCATTTCTACTTCATTTTTCTTGGAGAAAAATTGAGAGAAAATCATATAGAGAGAGTAAGATTAAAACACTTAGAGTGTAGTAATCTTTACATATATAGCTTCATCACTTAGCTCTAGCCGTATCCTCGGAGGATAGCAAGGTGATCGTCGTTTCGGTTGTTTCTCCAGCGCGTGGCAAGTAGAGACGCGGTGCTTTCGGCGTTGGATCGTTCAAGAGCTTGGGGAATAGCTCAAGAGAAGGTTACCATTTAATCAACGGACTTCGAGGGTTAGTTTCTTACGACTCTTGCTTTTCGTTTATATATTCGTATATACGTAGCTCGATCGATCCTCGTAGGGATTCAGATCGAATTAATTTTCGTTTTACCGTTTCTGCTGGGCCTTCGTTTTAGGCACCGAATCCCAACAGGAGAGACAACAGAGCTTCTATGAACTGAAGAGGCGATTGACTTCAATGCCGATTCTAACTTTACCACATGGTAGCGAGGGCTTTGCAGTTTATAGTGACGCTTCGGGTCAAGGCCTGGGCTGTGTGCTTATGCAGCATGATAAGACGATAGCTTTTGCGTCTCGACAATTAAAACCTTATGAGATGAATTATCCTACTCACGATTTAGAGTTGGCCGCAATTGTCTTCGCACTCAAGATTTGGCGGCATTATTTGTATGGTTCACCGTGTGGATTTATACCGATCACAAGAGCCTGAAATATATTTTCAGTCAGAAGGAGCTGAATATGAGACAGAGACGTTGGTTAGAGTTGATAAAGGATTATGATTTGGAAATTCTTTACCACCACGGGAAAGCCAATGTCGTTGCGGATGCTTTGAGCCGCAAATCGGCGTCTCTTCAAATGCTCGAGGTTCTTACATCTCAGACGAAAATTCGTCAGGACTTAATTGAGCAAGGGATCGAAGTTTGGCTTCAACGAGTACAGGGACAGCTGTGTACTCTCGAAATTACTTCGTCCTTAGTTGATGACATCAAAGGGAAGCAGTGGAGTGACCCGATGATTTCTCAACTGAAGGAAGATGTAATTAAAGGAAAAGCTCCTGGATTTATGATTCACGAGGATAGTATTCTGAGATTTCAGGACAGGCTTTGTGTTCCGAACGATTTAGAGTTGAGGCAGAAAATTCTTCGAGAAGCTCATGCTACGCCTTACTCAATCCACCCCGGGACGAGTAAGATGTACAAAGATTTGAAGCGCAATTTTTGGTGGAATAACATGAAGAAGGATGTTACGGAGTTTGTACTACGGTGCTTGATGTGTCAACAAGTCAAGATCGAACATCAACGACCAGCGGGGTTGTTGAAACCACTTCCCATTCTCGAGTGGAAGTGGGAAGATATCTCGATGGATTTCATCACTGGCATGCCGAGAATGAATATGATTTGGGTAATTGTCAATCGGCTGACCAAGTCTGCACACTTCCTGGGTATTAAGGATACTTGGGGACCGGATAGACTGGCTCGAACCTTTATTGCTGAGATCGTGAGGTTACACGGTGCCCCAAAGACCATTGTTTCTGATCGAGACGGCCGTTTCGTATCGCACTTTTGGCAGGCCGTTCATCAAGATTTGGGTACTGAGTTGAGATTGAGCACTTCCTTTCATCCTCAGTCGGATGGTCAGACAGAGAGGACGATTCAGACGTTGGAAGATATGTTACGGGCTTGTGCCTTAGACTGGAGTAATAATTGGGAGCTTCACTTGCCGTTGATCGAGTTTGCTTACAATAATAGTTGGCATGCATCGATCAAAATGGCACCCTTCGAGGCACTTTATGGTAGGCGATGTAGGTCGCCATTATGTTGGGACGAGGCTTCTGAGCTAGTTGGGATGGAGCCGGACATGTTGATGGAGACTAAGGAAAAGATTTCTATTATCCGGGACCGATTGCTGGCTGCCCAGAGTCGTCAGAAATCTTATGCTGATACTCGTCGTCGACCCTTGGAGTTCAAAGTGGGGGATCATGTCTTACTCAAGGTGTCGCCGACCCGTGGAGTTTTCCGCTTCGGGAAAAAGGGGAAACTTAGTCCGAGGTATATCGGACCTTTCGAGATTTTGGACAGAGTTGGAGATTTAGCTTATCGCTTGGTGTTGCCTCCAGCTTTGAGTCACGTCCATAGTGTTTTTCATGTGTCTCAGTTGAGAAAGTACGTACCGGATCCGAGCCACATTATCGACTACAGTGAGATTGACGTAGCCGAGGATATTACCTTTCCGGAGAGACCCGTGAAGATCCTCGAGCGTCGCGAGAAACAACTTCGGCATAAGACCATTCCACTGGTTAAAGTGCAATGGTCGAGACATGGAGTCGAGGAGGCAACTTGGGAGACAGAAGAGAAAATGCGGGTGGAATACCCCGAACTATTTATTTCTTAAGTTTCGGGACAAAACTTCTTTTTAGAGGGGGAGAATGTAATACCCGTACTTTTATTGGCTGTTTGACTTTGTCGTCCTCCTTATTTTGTCGCTCTGTAAATGCTTGGAGATGTTGTTGATATTGTTATTGAGTTTCGTATCTTGTTTGGGTCTTGATCATGTTGTTCTAAACCTTGCGGAAGTGTTCTGGGCCAGAGAAATAGCGCACGTTAGGCCTAGGCTAACGCACGCTAATTCTGCTTGATTAGCGCATGCTAGCTTTGCGCCGTAGCGCGCGCTAAGGGATCAACCAGGTCAGAACCAGTAACCCAGACTGCTCTCTGGACTGGCGGATTAACGCACGCTAGGAGTTGTTAGCGCGCGCTATTCTTGGTTACTAGCGTACGCTAACACCCGTCCGTAGCGCGCGCTACTGGGCTGGTTGGCAGAGGCAGTGGGGTTGCCAGGTTTTCTGGACTATCAGGTAGCGTACGCTAGGATTCGGCTAGCGCACGCTAAAGCTATTGCTTAACGCACGCTAAGGCATATCGGTAGCGCACGCTAAGTTTTGAGCAGGGCGGAGACAGTAAGTTCTAGACTCCTGTACTAGTTGCCAGATTTTGGACTAGCGCACGCTAGAGACAGACGAGTAGCGCACGCTAACGGAGCCGGCAGAAGCCACTGGACTACCCGGTGACTTCGCTAGCGCACGCTAATGAAGGAGGCGTAGCGTGCGCTAAACTGGACAGGTATATATATGGCAGTTGACTTTATTTTCGTCATTTCTCACCTTCGCCACTCCTTTTCGACGGGAATCGCTCGGGAGAGATGATCTTGGGCGATTAGAAGCGATCTTCCTTCTAACAACGACATATCTAGTTGGAGAACAAGGATTTCACAACATCTAATTCATCCTAACGTCCGAATCAAGGTAAAAATCCTTAGAACCCTACTTTTTGGGAATTTGGGGTTTTTCGTAGATTCGTCCGATTTATCTATTTTGAAGTTTGAGAACCTTGAGATTATGATGTATCTATACCGTATGCATGCTTTCCTACGATTTTACGGTTTGGATTGTGCCTTTTTCGGACTTGTGAGTTTTGGACGATTTTCCAACCTCTAGTTGATTATCCGTATATTTTTATGAATCGTAGACGGGTTTCGGGGGTTTCTTCGTGTAATTCGAATATGGATAATTGATTATCATATTCCTTGCGAATCGTTTAGGTTCCGGAAGCGCGTTCTTGGACCTACCGAACTCATACCTTTTTCCATTCGATTTGTCGATGTCTCAAAGGCAAGTATATATTTATGATTGTACGTTCTCGACTTTAAAAGTAAGATATATTGATGACATGATATGAACGAACCACTTTGGGGCGGGCCGACGGGTCCCCTAAGGGTTCCGTAGCCTCTGGTGCGGTTCCACGGTATTCATACATGCAATGATGACGGACGATATGAACGAACCACTTTGGGGCAGGCCGATAGGTCCCCTAAGGGTTCCGTAGCCTCTGGTGCGGTTCCACGGTATTCATATATCCATTGATGCGATGCTATGGGATTTAGTTATTCCGGAATACTAGTCTTGAATTGATGAATTGACGGTTACCTTTACTTTATTGTCGAGGAGTATTGTGTTTCATACTTGATATACTTGCACTAGCTATTCGACGGCTAACCCCTTTATGGGGGAAATACTTTTTATGTATTTCAAGTTCCAGGAGATCGGATAGGCAGGTATCGGGTCGGCATGAAGATGATGGGCAAGTGTGATACTGTGTCTTTCCTCCGGTCATGTTTTTGAGTTTTTCCATTCAGTGTTGTTGTACTGGAATGGTTATTAAATGCTCGAGCACTGTTTTCGTTTTTTTTATTGATGTTCCGGCCTGTGTTTGCCGAGGTATTGTTTTGGGTTGTGATGTCTTCGAATACATTGGTTATATTTTGAATGCCGCTGTATTGTTCTTCATCTCAATGTATGTAGACCTTCTCGGTCAAGTTTCATAGTTCCGCGTATGTCTAGCCTTGTGGGTCCCACGGCGCTGTAATATACCTCGAATAACTTGGGGGTGTTACAGAATTAATAAAAAGGCAATACGACTCATTCACTATTTATTGTATTTCAATTGCATTCTTGACTTGGTAAACATTGAAGTGAAGTCCATGTAAATAAATCGAACATTCCATTCTCGTTATGGGATAAGAGAAAATGCACTGGAAGTGTTTAAAGTTTATTTACGTAAATTGTTCGCAAGTCAATAAACTTAAAATGGGCATTAAGTTTTAATACGACTTGTATAACTGATGCTAGGACGTGTGCACGTCTTGATAGCATAGTTATAAGTATATTGGTGGGGCCAGTATACTCGAACACGACTCATACTCAATTCAGTCACACGGTATTCACTCTCGGAGAGTCGATGACGAATCGAAAGGTTGTGATAGTATACGTGGACCTTTGACATGAGGGTTCAGGAGAAGATGTGCCTGTGACGTTTAGTTTGTCATTAGAGTAGTTAGACTCATTTGCTTAATTGCTGAGTCGACCTCGAAGTGCGGACTATACGAGCAGGTAGCAGTCTTTACTGTACGCCAAGAAAGGATTCTATCTCCTGTTAGTGAGCAGGCGAATGTCCTATACGGTTAATGGAAAATAAGATCATAAGTCTTTGGCCAAAGCATTCTGATATAGTCGTATTAGATACACTATTAATCAGTCGGTCTTGATTTGCATTAACACATGTATAGAGTTTAGTCAACAGTAGGGTTTGACTTTACCGTGACTCGAAGACTTGACCGGGACATCTGATGAAGGGTCTATACGTATATAGTATTCACGACATAATGGTTCTGGAATGATCCCTTCATTCGTTCTCAGTCGGGGTTTACAGTGCGGCCAGCTAGGCTGGCTAAGTGCTGCCCGCACTCATTGGTTCCTCCCAATGCCGGCTGAGACGGACCTACGGAGTCGCTCATTAGGAGCGTTGACGGATAAATGTGAATTTATAATCTCTCTATTAATATTAGATATTGGATATCTAATTATGATTTATTGGATAAATCAAATAGCGGTCTTATGAATTAAAATTAAGTTACCAGGTAATTAATTTAATTCATAAATAATATTTCTTAGAGAAATATAGTTGTGTTTGATATAATTAATTAATTGGATTAATTAATTGATATAAATACATTGGTAAATAAACCGAGTGTATTTAACGGAGTCGTTTGACGAACGTCCGGTACACGAGCCGAGTGGCTCGGCTCGTTTTCTAGGAAACTCCTACATGCCCCCCCCCCCCCACATGGCATGATCACCATGCATGTGTTTGTGTTGTGTTGTCATGTTAAATTATTACATTGAGATTCTTTCTCAACTCATAATTACATGAATGAGTTGTTATATATATATATTAATGTATAACCAACTCATAATGTGAGAGATTTGACTTGAAACATACACACACACATCATCTTCATGTTCAAGTGCTGGACGTGAGTTCTTGAGGAGGGAGAGAGAGAGAAAATATTTTTTTTTTATTTTTTTCTTTAACTTTGAGTTGAGAAAAAATTTAAGAAAAAGTGAGATATAAATTCCTATAGTAATTCCTAGCCGTGTTCTTGGAGAACGGATTGCTATCGAATTTTTTCCGGGCAACTTCCGACGCGTGTGAAGTAGAGGCTTCGAACTTTCGGTGCTTGGAACGAAGGGATTTCGTGTTCGGGACGAGGTTCGTGATCATCATCAATTTTACAAAGAATTATTTCAAAGGCTTCAAGGGTATGATTCTTTATCTTCGTATTTTGTTATATTTTCGTATATACGTTACTTGATCGATCCTGTTTGGGATTCGTATTTATTTCCGCTGCGTATTTCGTTTTATTTTCGGAATCCCAACAGTGGTATCGGAGCGAGGTCAATGTTTCCGTATATACGATTTTTTGTGCATTTTGAATGCTTTTAGATGATGATTATGATTTAAAATCATGTTTGGAATAATCGTAGATTTTAAATTGTTCGTTGTAGTATCACGTTTTTGGAAACGAACCGAAAAACGAAGAAACGGGCTGCCGCGGTGGTCTTGGCAGCCTTGCTGTACTGCCAGTGCCGAGCATGCTCGGCCATACTCGGCCGCGACTACCGAGAGGCGACAATACTGCCGATCGGGACTCGGCAGTCGCCGAGCATGGCTCGGCCAGGCAGCCCTCGGGTTTTTGGCCCGATTTTGAATCGGGCCGCGGGCTGGGCCTAAAACCGGATTGTCCGGGACTCCGTTTTAAGTTTATATTTCGTTGTAATTATTTCCCAAAATTTAAATTGGATTTAAATTTGACTAAATTAATATTTGGAATATTTTTGAGTTAAGGGAAATAAATTAAACGAGAATATTATTTTGCCGGATTACTTCGAACGAATTAAAATGACGATTATTATTATTAATTGGATTAATACCATTAAAATTGAATAGATTAATTTTATATTGATTGGATTAATATATTAATTGATTATTTAATTTTAATGCCACTTTATATTAATTGGATTAATATAGTAGAAATTGAATAGATTAATTAGATTAATTTATATTAATATTAATTGTTTAATTTCGTTGCCATTACATGTTGTATGGAATCCTTATGTGATGGTGATATAGCTCGTGGACTTAGTTTTTGATTTGTTCGATTCGATTGGGTTGTAAAGGCCATTTTGAGCCTATTTATATTTACTAGAAAAACTTGTATAGGATGCAATTTTTCAATGATGTAATTATTATTTTGGGTATGAAGAAGACCGAAGACAACCGACCGAGAAGACGAAGAATCGAAGACTGTTTTTTTATTTATTGGGTCATTCGCTTGGCCCAATACTTAGGAATTAGGTCCATGAGCTATATGTTGGTAGTAACTAGGTTACTGTTTTCTGTTTTTCATTTTGAATGATTGACAAACCAACAAACGCGCGTATAATTGAATTAATGTGCAAAGTGTAACATTAATCACGAAATTCTCCCGACTACAAACAGACTAAGTTTAAAAAAGGTTATGAGGTTTCCTACCCTCCATCAAACTCGTAGAAAATTGATACCCGAGCTGGTGTGCTATGCTTCCGAGTTATCGGGGTAGTACATTTGGTAGAGGTTGAAAAATTCTTGAGTGCATTAGATGCCTTCGGTTGGTGATAAATTTCGCCCCTAGAAACCTGGTAGGTTGCTGGGTGAGATTTAATAGTCAAACTGATAGACGTTGATGGTCAACAACTTAGATAGTCTGGATTGCCAAGAAACCTGATAGGTTGAGGGCATGAAGTGTTGGGATTCGGTGCCTAAATCGAAGGCCCAGCGGAAGCGTTAAAACGAAAATTAATTCGATCCGAATCCCTACGAGGATCGATCGAGCTACGTATATACGAATATCAAAATGAATAACAAGAGATATAGAAACTCACCCTTGTAGTCCGTTGATTAGATGGATAACCTTCTCTTGAGCTATTCCCCAAGCTTTGCTTGATCTCTACGAATCTATTCCGCTTCAAGCCCTTGAACGATCCAACGCCGAAAGCACCGCGTCTCTACTTGCCACGCGCCGGAAAAACGAACGGAATGACAACACCTTGCTATCCTCTGAGGATACGGCTAGAGCTAGGTGATGAAGCTATTGATTTTGATGAATATACTCCAAGTATATTTATCAAAATTCTCTCAATATTTTCTCTCAATTTTCTCCAAGAAAAATGAAGAAGAAGTTAGTGAAGAAGATGAAGAAGTATGAACACCAAGAAATGAACTCTAAGTTCTTTTTTCTCTCTCCTTCTTCCTTATATCTCACGTATGAAAAATGCTCCAAATGAATACATGTGAGAGTTGGTCTTCTTCTCATTCTTTATACACTTTATAACCACCAACAACTCATCTCACATGAGAGGTCTTCCCCACAAGTCATTATCATCCATTATAAAATGGAAACCAAAGACCAAAGGGAAGGTTGGTGGAAGGGGGCGGCTATCAAGAAGAAATCGGACAAGTTCGGTTTGTTTCGGACTCTCGCGAGTCCAAACAGATAAACTCCGATTCCGTTCCAATGTATTTATATCAATTAATTAATCTAATTAATTAATCATATCAAACACATAATAATATAATTAATTTCTCCAAGAAATAATTATATACATGAATTAAATTAATCATCCAGTAATTTATTTAATTCATTAGGCCGTAAATCAATTTATCCAATAAATCGATTTAGACATCTAATGTCCCAAATTTAGATATCCAATATCTAATACACATAATGAGAGAATTAGCTTGATTCATTCCGTCGTCAATCCTTATGCGCGACTTGGTAGGTCCGTCTCAGTCAGCAATGGGAGGATCCAAAGAGTAGTAGCACCACCTAGCCAGCCTGGCGGCCTACACTGCACTTACCGAGAACGAATGATTGGGATCATTCAAGAACCATTCATCGTGAATACCAAGATACGTATAAACCCTTCTTTCAACTGTCCCGATCTAGTTATAGGGTCACGGTCAGTCAAACCCTATCTGTTCTTGTCGCTATGCATGCGTTAATGCAAATCGAGATCATCGAGCTGTCGTGTATCTAATACAACTAGCTCCAATGCTTTGGCCAAAGACTTATGATCTCATCTGCCAATAACCGCATAGGACATATAACCTGCTCACTAACGGGAGAAAGAATTCTATCTTGGTATTTAGTAGGACCTGCTACTTGCCCGTCAAGATGCACGTCGAGGTTGACCCCCGCCTTCCGGTTTACAGGGTCGAACTACTCTAATGAAAATCTTGACGTCACAAGCACATCCCTACTAAATCCTCAAGTCGAAGGTTCACGAATACCTATCACAACCTTTCGATTCCGTCATTGACTGTCCCGGAGTGAAATACATGTGACGAATCGAGGGTGAGTCGGTTCGAGTATACTAATCCAATTAGCATACCTATAACGTGTGCTCCCACTAACCATTAGTGTTCGACAGGCACTCTCCATGTCAAAGAACACGTCATACATGTAATACCCGGTTGTAATTCATTCATTTTCATTCAGTAATTATCAGTCTGTAATTGTCACTCAGTGTATTTTCACTCAATTATAATCATTCATCAATCACGTTCATTCACCGTGTTCACCGTTCAGAAAAACTTCGAGTTGTGTATCGTTATTGTTCATTGTTTCAACTTTCCTCATATGAGTTCGACTTTGTTAGATCACCATTAATTTTTGGTAACTCCAAAAATTCTAAATCTTTGCAATATTATAGAGCATCGAGTTATATTTCTAATGGTTCAAACGGTGAGTCAATCGGAGTCCGGACGAGAGAGTTATGGTCGTTTTAGCTCACCCGCTCATTTTTTCAGCTTTTGGCCGATCACTGCCGACCGAACTCGGTCGTGTCGTCCGACACGGCCCGTGCCGTACTCGTCCGGAAATGCCGAAGTCTCTGCCCACAGGACTCGACCGTTTCGTCTGGCACGACCGAGTCAAACTCTTTCGGATAAGCGTAACCGATCGACGGGCCGCGGCCGTGTCCCAGACACGGCCGAGTCATGCCGAAGTCGCCGTCGGACGGGTCACTATCGGCAGCCTTCGCGCCGCGACCGTGTCAGCGGGACACGGTCGAGTCCTGTCGGCTGCCATGCGACACGACCGTGCCGATCGGCACGGGCCGTGTCCGGCGATCGCCAACCTATAAATTCGTTTTTTGAGCATTTCAGCTCATTTCTTTCCCTTTTCTTCACCTACAACCGATAGAGAGAGAGCTTGAGGGAGGGTTTTTCCTTCACAAATCATTTGAGTGTTTGATTTTCTTCATCTCCTTTCGATCGTGAAGCTTGGATACTCGATTAAACTCGTGCTCTTCGGATCGAAGTGGTTGGATCTTCAAGAGGTAATTCCTTCAACACCTTGGACTTCGATTTTGTGTTGAGATATGATGTTTTGGATGTTATAATCATGTTATATGTAGGGATATGTATATGATTATGAGTTTTTATAAGGATTCATTGGATTATTGAGGGATTATTCAAGAACACCTTGAATATCGGGTTGAAATTGGGGGTTTTCAATTAATTGTCGTTGTAATCACGTTTTCGGATTTTCATTTGGGATTATTGATCATTCGGAAGATGTTTGTTGGTTTGAAACACTTCTTGGAGGAATTGATAGTGGCTTATTGAGATTTGATTGTAAACAACCGGAGTTTGGCCACAACGTATTCGATATAATGCCCCAATGAACTTAATTTAATCGTATCGACGTTTTGAGTTCGTTATATTCGTGTTTGATTCGTATATTGAACGAGTTGTTGGATATTGTATAATTCAAGGTTGTTCGAGCGACCGATATCTCAATTAGGACGTTGTTCGTGGAAGGATAATTGTCACCGGTATGGTGTAAGTTGATTCTTACTCAGTTATAAGGATATTCATTTCCTTTTGTTGTTGTTCATTCATAATCGTAACTCATTCATCATTGTGTTAACCGTATTAAAACGTGTCATTGTCAATTAATCACTTTAGTCACAAGGAACGACGATTCCAATCATTTTGTTGAGCTATCATTCATTTCACTATCATTTTATCTCGGTGAGTCATTATTCGTTTCCGATGTCACTTTTCTTATATCGTGGCATTCCGGGTCATACTGGCGTGCCGGTTGGTATGTGTAGGATTTTCATGTCGGGCACATTTATGTCGTGTGTTGGTTGTTGGCCTCACATTGGACTGTGCACACGAGTCGATTGCTTCGTGAGACTGATTAGGTACAAGACCACGCGGGTATTCGATCGATACTCGTTGGTGGCTTGTGCACGGACACATTTCCATCCCGGGCATAGTGTGGCGCCACCCTTTGAGCCGTACTGTTAGTTGATTCATACATCATGTTTTATTGCGTATGTTTTCAACAAGATTGGGTTATAATCTAACCGCTTCGTTTTAATCGAACTTGTGGTTTATACTACATATTTATATGATTGTGTTTATTCAACTCTGGAGGATTGTTGTTCAGATAATCGACCCGTTTGGGGATATTTGTTTCTCAGGTCATGGCAAGGCAAAGGCACAGGGAGAGCACGTTGACGGCGAGGAGTTCCAATGATACTAGAAGGGGGCCCCAGTCTGTTCAGTCACTTATTCAGTCATTTATGTTTCCTTTATTTATTCTGCTGCAGACATTCCGTTTAAATACTCGTTTCATTCAGTGTTGTGTATTTTATCGTCACATAAGATACACATGTATTCTATTTTATCCTGGGTGTGTTTTATGAAACTCCTAATCGGAGTAATTGATGTTGTAATGTGGTTCGGTACTACATTTACCCTGTGTAATTCATCCTTTTTCATTCGCCTGGTGGGTCCCAGTCGGGGGTCCACGGCACTGTAATATCCGCCTAGTTTGGGGTGTTACAGAGTTGGTATCGGAGCGTGGTTTTGAATACTACCCTCCAAGTCATGTCTCATTTGAAATCATCGTCATCGGACTAGTATCATTGGACTTTCGCATCACGTGTGACCTGTGCAGATGCCGAGCCAATCAGACCGAAAGAACTGTAAGACTTCTAACGCCATGGTATAATTTCTGGCAATTATCACTCATTCATAATTTATCAGTTAACAATCCTCAAACATCATTTTCATTTTGACCAGGACGGTCATTTTAATTCATTAATCACTCAATTCATTTCATTACTCGGTTGTTGATCTGGAAGATCATATAATTAATCTTGTTAATTTGTTCAAGATAATCATTTCAATAATTTCATCAGAAATCATGTCACCTCGGTTAATCGTTCATGTAATCACTGTGTTAGAGCGTATGCCCATTTTCATCACCTCATGTCATAGTCATAATGTGATATTCATGCGAGAGATATAATCATCATGTAACTTTCCACTTCAGTATGGAAAGAGCTGGCAGAGGATGAGGAGGACGAGGCCGTGGTGCGGGCCGAATCCCGAGAGCTCATGTGAATACACGTGCGAATGCGAGAAACAATGCCAATTCATCGAGCAGCGACGCTGCCACTCATTCACCTGGGCGTGATCATTCACTGTCGGGGAGTCGTACCCGAGACACGGCTCAGTCAGAAGGTGTTCCGGTGGACCCACTTGCTTTTATGCAGGGCATGATGGCCCAAATGACGCAGATGGCACAACTTATGGAGACGATGCACAATTCAGTCAATCAAAATCAACAGGCTCCTCCGCCGCCACCTCAGAGGCAAGAGAGGAATGTAAGCAATATCATTAGCGATATATCTCGCCAGCGACCACCTACCTTTGAGGGCTCATCTGAGCCGGCGGATATTGTTCATTGGCTCGAACACTTCGAGAAGTTATTTGCTATGGTGGATTGCCCAGAAGGGCATAAAGTTTCAGTTGCGGCTTACTATCTGGGTAAGAGCGCTCATTCATGGTGGTTATCGTTGAAGCCCACAGACGGATCATGTACTTGGGATCAGTTTAAAACTCTCATGATGGAGAGGTACTATCCGGCCCCACTCAGAGAGGCCAAGCTGTCAGAGTTACTCACTCCCGACCCCTCAACAGACGAGGATGTTCTCGCCATTGCCGAGAAATTTCAGGAACTTCTTCCGTTCGCCTCATCTATCATTCATTCCGAGGCGGATAAGATTAAGTATTTCAGCAAGAGGCTAAAATCCCGTATGAGATTACAATTGCTTAATCATAATTGCACCACGTTGGCCGAATTCATTGAGAAAGCTCTTACTTATGAGCTCACTGCCAAAGAGATTGCTAAGCAACAACCTTCATCTGCTGGCAAGAAATCTAAGAACCGTAATCAGTCTGACGGGAGTCAGGCCACTTTCAAGAAACCACGTGCGGGCTCTACTTTTTCTGAGCGACCTCCCACGGCGTCTAAACCCGCGGAATCTCAGTCACGAGCGGCTAGTTCGGCCATCACCTGTTTCAACTGTGAGGAACAGGGTCATTTCAGCACCAAATGTCCGAAGCAGTCTGTCACGTGCCACAACTGTGGGATTGCTGGGCATAGGGCCCGTTTTTGCCGAAGGGACTCCAAACCTACTCCGGCGTCATCTCAAGCCCCAGATCATTCAGCGGTGCAGAATCAGGCCACTCAGTCAGCGTCGTTCAAGACGACAGGAGCTAAAGGCGGAGCCAAGAGCTATCAGACAGGAGCGTCCGGCTCTGGGACCGGAAAGCCCCGAATTTATGAGATGAAGAAGACCGACGATCCAGAGGCCCGGATGATCTCAGGTACACTCGATATTCTATCTCAACCTGTGTGTACCCTTTTTGACACTAGTGCATCGCATTCATTCATTTCCGAGTCATGTTTGCGTAGACTACGTCTGGGTAGTGCTACTAGTTGTGAGCCTTATGTCATTGGCCTACCTGACGGTAGACGAATTATCGGTAATCGTGAGATTCAGAATTGTCCGATTCAGTTTCATGGTCGTGTATGGCCAGCGGACCTAATCGTAGTAGATTTGCCGAGGGACGACGTCATCTTGGGTATTGACTGGATGGATCGTCATGATGCCATCATTAGTGTCCGTAAGCGTATGGTCACTATCATTTCAGACGATGGGGTTGAATGTGTTTTTCAAGGAGGTAATCCCGGCTGTTCTGGTAAAGTCATTAATTTGATGAAAGCAGTGCGATTACTCAGTCAAGGATGTGTCGGTGATTGGTGCTATATGACCAAAACCGAGGAATCATCAGTAATGTTGTCGGATATTCCGGTAGTAAGGGAATATGCCGATGTTTTTCCAGACGAGTTACCTGGTTTGCCTCCACAGAGAGATGTGGAATTCACGATTGAGTTGGAGCCTGGTACGTCTCCGATATCGAAGGCACCGTACCGGATGGCCCAGCATCAAAATGCGGGAGTTGAAGAATCAACTTGAGGAATTGTTCGAGAAAGGTTATATCCGACCGAGTGCGTCCCGTGGGGAGCACGATGCTATTTGTCAAGAAGAAGGATGGTTCGTTCTGTTTGTGTATTGATTACCGGGAATTGAACCGGGTGACGATCAAGAATAAGTATCCTTTACCTCGTATTGATGATCTTTTAGATCAACTTCAGGGAGCTTCAGTATTTTCCAAGATCGACTTAAGATCCGGATATCACCAGTTGCGGATTCGAGAGTCGGATATCGCGAGGACGGCGTTTCGAACACGCTATGGTCATTATGAGTTCGTAGTTATGCCGTTCGGGCTAACAAATGCACCTGCGGTATTCATGGAATTAATGAATCGGGTTTTCATCGACTTTTTAGATCAGTTTGTTGTTGTCTTCATCGATGACATTTTGATTTATTCTCGTAGCCAAGAGGAACACGAGGTTCATCTTCATCAGGTTCTCGACGTGTTGAGACGAGAGCAACTTTATGGAAAGTTTTCCAAATGTGAGTTCTGGATGTCCGAAGTGACTTTTCTCGGACATGTAATTTCATCAGACGGAGTTCGTGTCGACCCTCAGAAGACGGAGGCTATCCGAGATTGGTTACCTCCGAAGAATGTTAAGGAAATCCGAAGTTTTCTCGGATTAGCGGGCTATTATCGGCGATTTGTGGAAGGATTTTCTAAAATCGCTCAACCCTTGACGAACCTTTTGCGAAAGGATAAGAAATACACGTGGTCCGACGCGTGTCAACGGAGTTTTGAGGAACTCAAGAGACGGTTAATGTCAGCACCTGTACTTTTCTTGCCGCAGGGGACAGAGGGATTTGTGGTTTATAGTGATGCGTCCGGACAGGGTCTCGGATGTGTACTCATGCAGAATGGGAAGGTTATTGCTTATGCTTCACGGTAATTGAGACCTTACGAGGTTAATTATCCGACTCACGATCTGGAGCTAGCAGCCGTGGTGTTCGCTTTGAAAATTTGGTGTCATTATCTTTATTACGTTACCTGTTAGATATTCACCGATCATAAGAGTTTAAAGTATATATTTACTCAGAAGGAGTTAAATATGCGACAGAGACGGTGGTTAGAATTAATCAAAGATTATGATATCGAGATCCTTTACCACCCGGGCAAGGCGAACGTTGTCGCCGACGCCTTGAGTCGTAAGTCCGTGCAGGAGCATATGCTTAGTCGTTTAACAGTTCAGAAGGAGCTTCAGCAGGAATTCCTTAGACCCGAGATCGAGGTCTGGCTCCAGCGAGTTCAGGGACAGCTTTGTATGTTGGAGATTTCATCGTCACTTGAGGAGAAAATCAGGGAGGATCAAGGTTCAGACCCAGCATTGATGCGCATCCGTGAAGATGTGGCTCAGGGGAAAGCCCCTGGATTCGTGGTCCACGAGGATGGACTTTTGAGGTTTAAAAACCGGTTGTGCGTACCGGCGAATGACGAGTTGAAAAACTCTATTTTGAGAGAAGCTCATGCTACCCCTTATTCTGTTCATCCGGGGTCCAGCAAGATGTACAAGGACTTGAAACAAAATTACTGGTGGAGTAATATGAAGCGAGAAGTCGCAGAATTTGTTTCGAGATGCTTAACCTGTCAACAAGTTAAGATTGAACATCAGCGACCGGCGGGTATGCTGAAACCTCTTCCTATTCCCGAATGGAAGTGGGAAGACATTTCTATGGATTTCATCACGAGCTTGCCGACGAGTCGTCGTGGCATGAATACGATCTGGGTGATTGTGGACCGCTTAACTAAATCAGCTCATTTTCTTGAGATTAAGGATACTTGGGGTCCCGAGAGACTTGCCCAGTTATTCATCAAAGAGATAGTGAGACTGCACGGTACTCCTAAAAGTATCGTTTCCGATCGTGACGGACGGTTTGTGTCACATTTTTGGAAATCAGTTCATCGTGCTATGGGAACTCAGCTTAATCTCAGTACTGCCTTTCATCCTCAGTCCGACGGACAATCAGAGAGGACTATTCAGACATTAGAGGACATGTTGAGAGCTTGCGTCCTCGATTGGAAGGACGATTCGGAAGCCCAACTACCGTTGATCGAGTTCACGTATAATAATAGTTGGCATGCTTCCATTAAGATGGCGCCTTACGAGGCCTTGTACGGTCGTCGTTGTCGATCTCCTTTGTGTTGGGATGACTTGTCAGAATCAATCGGCACCGAGCCCGATATGCTTATAGCCGCCCGGGAGAAGGTAGCTTTGATCAAGAGTCGTATGTTGACAGCTCAGAGTCGACAGAAATCATATGCAGATAATCGTCGTGGACCACTAGAGTTCGAGACGGGTGACCACGTTTTGGTCAAGGTATCCCCGAGTCGAGGTATTTTCCGTTTCGGAAAACGGGGGAAGTTGAGTCCGAGATTCATTGGACCGTTTGAAATTTTGGATCGAGTAGGCGAGTTAGCTTATCGATTGACTTTACCTCCGGCTTTGAGCCGAATTTATAATGTGTTTCATGTCTCTCAGTTGCGAAAGTATGTTGCCGACCCGAGTCACATACTACAGTTCGACGAAATCGAGATCGCCGATGACCATTCATATGAGGAGCGTCCTATACGAGTCTTAGAGCGGCGAATCAAACAGTTGAGAAATAAGTCGATTCCTTTGGTCAAGATTCAGTGGTCCAGATACGGAGTCGAAGAGGCTACTTGGGAAACCGAGGATAGTATGCGGGAGAGTTATCCCGAGTTGTTTGACCCTTAGTTTCGGGGACAAAACTCTTTTAAGGGGGGTGTATGTAATACCCGGTTGTAATTCATTCATTTTCATTCAGTAATTATCAGTCTGTAATTGTCACTCAGTGTATTTTCACTCAATTATAATCATTCATCAATCATGTTCATTCACCGTGTTCACCGTTCGGAAAAACTTCGAGTTGTGTATCGTTATTGTTCAGTGTTTCAACTTTCCTCATATGAGTTCGACTTTGTTAGATCACCATTAATTTTTGGTAACTCCAAAAATTCTAAATATTTGCAATATTATAGAGCATCTAGTTAGCTTTCCAATGGTTCAAACGGTGAGTCAATCGGAGTCCGGACGAGAGAGTTATGGTCGTTTTAGCTCACCCGCTCATTTTTTCAGCTTTTGGCCGATCACTGCCGACCGAACTCGGTCGTGTCGTCCGACACGGCCCGTGCCGTAATCGTCCGGAAATGCCGAAGTCTCTGCCCACAGGACTCGACCGTGTAAATGCAGCACGGCCGAGTCGAACTCTTCCGGATAAGCGATCGCCCGGGCGCCCGGCCGTGTCCTGTGACACGGCCGAGTCATCGAAGTCGGCCTTCGGACGGGTCACTATCGGCAGCCCTCGCGCGCGACCGTGTCAAGCGAGGACACGGTCGAGTCCTGTCGGCGGTTGTGCGACACGACCGTGCCGATCGCACGGGCCGTGTCCGGCAGGCGATCAACCCTATAAATTCGTTTTTGAGCATTCTGACTCATTTCTTTCCCTTTTCTTCACCTACAACCGAGAGAGAGAGAGCTTGAGGGAGGGTTTTTCCTTCACAAATCATTTGAGTGTTTGATTTTCTTCATCTCCTTTCGATCGTGAAGCTTGGATACTCGATTAAACTCGTGCTCTTCGGATCGAAGTGGTTGGATCTTCAAGAGGTAATTCCTTCAACACCTTGGACTTCAATTTTGTGTTGAGATATGATGTTTTGGACGTTATAATCATGTTATATGTAGGGATATGTATATGATTATGAGTTTGTATAAGGATTCATTGGATTATTGAGGGATTATTCAAGAACACCATGAATATCGGGTTGAAATTGGGGGTTTTCGATTAATTGTCGTTATAATCACGTTTTCGGATTTTCATTTGGGATTATTGATCATTCGGAAGATGTTTGTTGGTTTGAAACACTTCTTGGAGGAATTGATAGTGGCTTATTGAGATTTGATTGTAAACAACCGGAGTTTGGCCACAACGTATTCGATATAATGCACCAATGAACTTAATTTAATCGTATCGACATTTTGAGTTCGTTATATTCGTGTTTGATTCGTATATTGAACGAGTTGTTGGATATTGTATAATTCAAGGTTGTTCGAGCGACCGATATCTCAATTAGGACATTGTTCGTGGAAGGATAATTGTCACCGGTATTGTGTAAGTTGATTCTTACTCAGTTATAAGGATATTCATTTCCTTTTGTTGTTGTTCATTCATAATCGTAACTCATTCATCATTGTGTTAACCGTATTAAAACGTGTCATTGTCAATTAATCACTTCAGTCACAAGGAACGACGGTTCCAATCATTTTGTTGAGCTATCATTCATTTCACTATCATTTTATCTCGGTGAGTCATTATTCGTTTCCGATGTCACTTTTGTTATATCGTGGCATTCCGGGTCATACTGGCGTGCCGGTTGGTATGTGTAGGATTTTCAAGTCGGGCACATTTATGTCGTGTGTTGGTTGTTGGCCTCACATTGGGTGTGCACACAGTCGATTGCTTCGTGAGGCGATTAGGTACAAAACCACGCGGGTATTCGATCGATACTCGTTGGTGGCTTGTGCACGGACACATTTCCATCCCGGGCGTAGTGTGGCGCCACCCTTTGAGCCGTACTGTTAGTTGATTCATACAGCATGTTTGATTGCGTATGTTTTCAACAAGATTGGGTTATAATCTAACCGCTTCGTTTTAATCGAACTTGTGGTTTATACTACATATTTATATGATTGTGTTTATTCAACTCGGAGGATTGTTGTTCTCAGTATAATCGACCCGTTTGGGGATATTTGTTTCTCGTGTCATGGCAAGGCAAAGGCACAGGGAGAGCACGTTGACGGTGAGGAGTCCCAATGATACTAGAAGGGGGCCCGATGCATTCGATCACTTATTGATCATTTATATTTCCTTTATTTATTCCGCTGCAGACATTCCGTTTGAATACTCGTTTCATTCAGTGTTGTGTATTTTATCGTCACATAAGATACACATGTATTCTATTTTATCCTGGGTGTGTTGTATGAAACTCCTAATCAGAGTAATTGATGTTGTAATGTGGTTTGGTACTACATTTACCCTGTGTAATTCATCCTTTTTCATTCGCCTGGTGGGTCCCAGTCGGGGGTCCACGGCACTGTAATATCCGCCTAGTTTGGGGTGTTACAATACAAGTCTTCACATAAACTTAACGCCCAGTCAAGTTTCATCGACTTGCGAACGATTAAGTATTTGAGCTATAACCTTTCCAGTGCCTACCCCCTTATCCAATAAGGAGTGGAATGTTTTGCTCTCAAATACACGGACTAGTTTCTATATGTTTATTTACGAGTTAGGAATGCCAGTAACTACCAGTAAATAAAGAAACATTCATTTGCCTTATATAAATGGTTTACATAATTACAAGTACAATGCCCTCACTCAATAACCTCTGAGTGGCATTCGAGGGCATACTCCTAACAATCTCCCACTTGCACTCAATGCCACACACTATGGTATCTAATACCCATGTTCTCCAGATGACGCTCTAAGCTAATCTGAGAAAGTGGCTAGGTCAGTGGATCAGCGACGTAGTCGGCTGACTCTACTCTATGCAGCTCAATGTATCTCTTTGCGAACGAATACTCTTACGAGATGATACTCTCTCTCAATATGTTTGGAACTGTTATGAAACCTTGGCTCCTAGGCCTGTGCTACTGCTCCGGCGCAACACCAGGTGTAACGTGAAGTTTACCCAGTAACTTCTAAATTCTTCCTTTGGAGGCCTCCGAGGCCGCTTTATACTCAGCCTAACAGGTGGAATTAGCAGTCGCGCTATTCTTGGCACTATGCCAAGATACTGCTCCTCCATTAAGAGTAAATGTAGCCAGAAGTAGACATAGAATCGTCTTTCTGTCCTTGGAAGTCCAATACAGTGAATCCCATTACATTCAGTTCTCCACCACCATATATAAGAACCAGATCTCTAGTCCTTCTAAAGTACTTGAGAACGTTCTTTATGGCGGTCTAATGTTCCCGAACTGGGTTAGCCCGAAACCTACTTACCACACTCCCAGCATGCGCAATGTTAGGTCTCGTACATAATAAAGCATATGTGAGGCTACCCACTGCTGAATCATATGGTATATAACTCATTTCCTTTCATTGTTCCTCACTATGGGGACACATCTTCAAGGTAAGTTTTATTCCATGTCGCATCAGAAGGAACCCTCTTTAAGATCTAATCTATATAGAGGGCTTGGGAAAAACTTATCATTCTCTTCGATCTATCCCAGTAGAATCGAATCCCAAGAATATAGGTTTCTTCTCCCAAGTCTTTCATGGAGAAATTACTCGAAAACCAAGCTTTCCCATAACTGAGCATCCCCACATCATTTCCTATTAGTAGAATGTCATCTTCATATAGTACTTAGAATGTGATCTTGCTCCCACTAACCCTCTTGTATACACAAGATTCCTCTTCATTTTGAACGAAGTCAAACTCTTTGACCTTCTCATCAAAATGAAGGTCCCAACTACATGAAGACTGCTACAGTCCATTTCATGGAGTCTACATCCACCATTGCTAGGTCATTGGTCGTGGGTCGGTCTCTTGTTTATCACTTGGAACCTCGAGGAAACCCAGTTCCTCCAAGTGCATAAAACTATACCTCTCAGGTAATTGAGACACCCTACTAGACCTACTAGGTGGTTGTACTTGTGTTTCAGAAGGTTCGGTTCCAATTTCTTGCACAGGTGTCTCCTTAGGAATTTCATTGTATTCTTCCAAAGAAATACTTCTACCTGCTCCGCCTTCCTGAATGAACTCATCTTCCAGGAAGTGTACTTGTAAAGCAACAACGATCTTTCGATCTTCAGGCATGTAGAATAGATATCCCATCGTCCCAGACGGGAATCCAATGAAACGTCCCTTCGCAGACCTAGCTTCCAACTTTTCCACCTTAGTCTTCTTGACATAGGCGGGACATCCCCAAATCCTAATATGATTAAGACTTGGTTTCCTTCCTTCCCACATCTCATGTGGAGTTTTAGGAACGGATTTGGAAGGACATCTGTTCAAGATATACGCGACAGTCAGGAGTGCATACCCCCACAGGTAAATCGGCAAGTCAGTATAGCCTAGCATGGAACGGACCATGTTCAATAGGGTCCGGTTCCTTCTTTCTGACACACCATTTAACTGAGGAGTACCTGGAGGTGTTAGTTGTGAAACTATTCCATGTTCCTTAAGGAACTCGTCAAACTCCGTACTCATATACTCGCCACCTCAGTCCGACTGAAGTGCTTTGATATGATTACTAGTTTGTTTCTCGACTAGGGCCTTGAATTCCTAGAATTTCTCAAAGGCCTCGGATTTATGTTTCATTAAGTATACATAACCATACCTAGTATGATCATCTGTAAACGTAATGAAATATTGATATCCGTCACGTGCTGCTTCCAAAGCACCACAAATGTCAGTATGGATTAATCCCAGTTTATCAACGGCTCTTTCAAAAGTCCCTTGAAGGGGGACTTAGTCATTTTGCCTTTAAGGAAAGATTCACAAGTAGGAAAGGGATCCGATCCTAATGGACCCATAAGTCCATCCTTTTCCATCTTGTAAACCTTGGTCTGACCAACATGACCAAGTCTAAGATGCCATTTCAAAACTTGATTGGTTTCATCCCTACCACGTTTTCTAGTCATAGTATTCACAACTACTTTGTTTCTGAGATTTAGATGATACAATCCATTTAACAATGTAGCAGTACCCACTAGTTTATTTCTGAAATAAATTTGCAGGAACCATCACCAATGAAAAATGAAAAGCCTTTTCGGTCCATGACCGGAATGGATACAATGTTTTTGTGCCCCTTGGGCAAAACAAGTACATCTTCTAAAGTCAAACAAAGCCGGATTCTAAACCCAAAAGAAGTGATCCTATGTCGGTCGCCTCGACACTATGCCCGCTTCCGACTGTGATCATAACTTCTCGGCTCAAGCTTCCTACTTTGTTCCAGATCCCGATTCACGGTACAAATATGAGAACTAGCACGAGAATCCATTATCCAGAAGTAGAAAATACGAGCGAGAACAATTTGTTTCCAAAACTAAAAGTTACATGCACGAAGTGCCATGAAGAATCGGGCAGTCTCTAGCCCGGTGGCCCGGCTCACGCACTTGAGACAAGCATCCTTCTTCTTCTTGTTCTTGGAACCATCGGGGCCTTGCCCTTACCCTTAAGGTCCTTTGCTTGTGGTCCAGTCCGCTTCTTGGTCTTTTTCTTCTTATTCTTAGACTTCTGAAGTCCAGAAGAAATCACAAGGGCCGACTCCTTCATCCGCGGAGTCTTCATCTGAGACTGAGCGGTCACAAGTTTGTTCATTAGCCCAGCTAAATTACATGCAATCTCATTGCAGTTGAAGTTCATAACAAACTGTGAGAAGGAATCAGGGAGAGACTGTAGGATAAGGTCGGTTTGGAGAGAAGTATCCATTTTAAAATCAAGAGCCTCCAATCTCTCGATCATGGATATCATTTTGAGGACGTGTTCCCCAACCTTCTCACCTTCCTTCATCCTTACACCGAACAGTTGCTTGGATATCTCATATCTAGCAGTTCTGCTGTGCTCACCATAAAGTTCGGTTAAGTAAGATAGAATCTGCCTAGCAGAAGTCATTTTCTCATGAGCTCTCTGAAGCTCATTAGACATGGAAGCCATCATATAAGCACGGACTTTCACGTCATCCTTAACCCACTTTTCGTGGTTTTCAATCTCTTCCTGATTGGCTCGGGTCCGCACAGGAGGCGCGGGAATGTCTGTCTCCAAGACGTATCCCAGTGCCTCTATACTGAGGACAAAGTTAGGTCCCATTAAGGTGTTCTTTTCGAGTAGAATTGCGAGTGGATTCATTGTCATATTGAGATTTGAGTCTGCATTAAGTACGATAGATTAATTAGTGACTCATTCAATTATGTTCTGACTATAGAATTAAGGTCTTTTCTATTCTTGTTACCTAGCTCCCACTATTTTTTATCGGAACAACACACTCCCATGTGAAATGCGGAAGTATCGTCGCTCTACTTCATAGTGGTGATCGAGTTCTTTATAAATCGTAATAGAGGGCAACCGAACAGGTTTCTAGTCTATTAATTTTCATAAAGTGGTGTCCAACACCAACCCATCTAATGGATGATTCGATCTTCTTTTTCCCCTTGTTCACTCCTCTCAACCTATACGGTTTCTATGGTTTGTGAACAAGTTAAGTTTATACCATCGACGCAAATCAGTTTCACAATTGAATCTTATCCGGCAACCTATCAGGTTTCTAGGGATAAAATTTGCTCCAACCGAAGGCATCCAATGCGCTCCCGGTAATTTATCCGTCCTCCCCGAACGACTACCCCGATAACTCGGAAGCATAGCACATCCGGTTTGGATTTCAATTTCCCGAAAACTCGATGGAGGGAAGGAAAACCTTGAAACCTTATAAACTTAATAATTTATCGTGGGAGAATTTTCGCGATTAACATTACACTTTGCACATTAATCATTTAAGCGCATTTGTGGCATTCATACAATATGAAACAACCATTCACAACCTAGTTGCTACCAACATGTGGTTCATGGACCGTTCCTAGAAAACAAAAACTCCGTAATCTAATTACAAGTCTTCGTCTTGAATCTTCGTCTTCTCGAAACGGATCTTCCTCCGGTCTTCGTCATTACATATAAATTTTACATTGAAAAATTGCATCCTAGATACAAATATTTCTAGTAAAATAAATAGGCTCAAAACGGCCTTTACAACCCAATCGAATAAAACGAACGATTCAAACTAAGTCCATGAACCACATCCCCATTCAAAAGCATTCATCCAATAAATACTCAATAAATGGATAGCGAGAAGATTACATATGATCCAATCAATAATCAACAATACGAACCGATCCAATCGATTCACACAACCGGTAATATGATAACATTCAAAATAATTCGGTCGACCACAATTATTCCAATTAATCGAATTTCCCTTATAAAATGAAATACCATAAATCATTTTAATCATATTAAATCTAATTTAACATGCGGGAGATTAATTTTCAAGAATACACGAAAAAATCGAGCCGGGTGAAAAATTGGCTGCTGGCCGAGTCACGCCGGACCTTAGGCGGACACGGTCGGGTCATGCCGTGATGTCCTGCACATTCTGCCGGACACGGCCGTGTCGCGACACGGTCGAGTCTCTTCTGAAGCCTTCGGCGGACACGCCGTGTCACCCGATCTGATCGGGTCTCCCAGCGTGCTTTGGCACTGCCGGACACGGACACGACCGAGTCACCCAGGACACGGTCGAGTCACTCTCGGCCAGAATGCACCTTTTGACCAAAAAGTGGTCCGACGACGATTCGGGGCTAGATTTTCGACCGGATATCCAATATCAATATTTTCCGACTTTCATATCTTCAATATAAATCATATTTCCCAGAAATTTAAGATTTATATTTAGACATAAAGTTACGAAAAATACAATTATTACGAACGAAAAACATATACAATTTAATTCATGTATATAATTATTTCTTGGAGAAATTAATTATATTATTATGTGTTTGATATGATTAATTAATTGGATTAAATAATTGATATAAATACATTGGAACGGAATCGGAGTTTATCTGTTTGGACTCGCGAGAGTCCAAAATGAACCGAACTTGTCCGATTTCTTCTTGATAGCCGCCCCCTTCCACCAACCTTCCCTTTGGTCTTTGGTTTCCATTTTATAATGGATGATAATGACTTGTAGGGAAGACCTCTCATGTGAGATGAGTTGTTGGTGGTTATAAAGTGTATAAAGAATGAGAAGAAGACCAACTCTCACATGTATTCATTTGGAGCATTTTTCATACGTGAGATATAAGGAAGAAGGAGAGAGAAAAAAGAACTTAGAGTTCATTTCTTGGTGTTCATACTTCTTCATCTTCTTCACTAACTTCTTCTTCATTTTTCTTGGAGAAAATTGAGAGAAAATATTGAGAGAATTTGCTTGATTCATTCCGTCGTCAATCCTTATGCGTGACTCGGTAGGTCCGTCTCAGTCGGCAATGGGAGGATCCAAAGAGTAGTAGCACCACCTAGCCAGCCTGGCGGACTACACTGTACCCCAACTGAGAACAAATGATTGGGATCATTCAAGAACCATTCTGTCGTGAATACCAGTATACGTATAAACCCTTCTTTCAAATGTCCCGATCAAGTTATAGGGTCACGGTCAGTCAAACCCAATTTGTACTTGACGCTATGCATGCGTTAATGCAAATCGAGATCATCGAGCTGTCGTGTATCTAATACAACTAGCTCCAATGCTTTGGCCAAAGACTTATGATCTCATCTGCCAATAACCGCATAGGACATATAACCTGCTCACTAACGGGAGAAAGAATTCTATCTTGGTATTCAGTAGGACCTGCTACTTGCCCGTCAAGATGCACGTTGAGGTTGACCCCCGCCTTCCGGTTTACAGGGTCGAACTACTCTAATGAAAATCTTGACGTCACAAGCACATCCCTACTAAATCCTCAAGTCGAAGGTTCACGAATACCTATCACAACCTTTCGATTCCGTCATTGACTGTCCCGGAGTGCAATCCATGTGACGAATCAAGGGTGAGTCGGTTCGAGTATACTAATCCAATTAGCATACCTATAATGTGTGCTCCCACTAACCATTAGTGTTCGACAGGCACTCTCCATGTCAAAGAACACGTCATACAAGTCTTCACATAAATTTAACGCCCAGTCAAGTTTCATCGACTTGCGAATGATTAAGTATTTGAGCTATAACCTTTCCAGTGCCTACACCCTTATCCAATAAGGAGTGGAACGTTTTGCTCTCAAATACACGGACTAGTTTCTATATGTTTATTTACGAGTTAGGAATGCCAGTAACTACCAGTAAATAAAGAAACATTCATTTGCCTTATATAAATGGTTTACATAATTACAAGTACAATGCCCTCACTCAATAACCTCTTAGTGGCATTCGAGGGCATACTCCTAACATGAAGACTAGGGGTAAAAGAAGATCAAATCATCCGTTAGACGGGTTGGTGTTAGACACTACTTTACAGAAATTAATTGGCAAGAAACCTGATAGGTTGCGTCTGTTAAAATTTGTAAAGAACTTGATCACCACTAAGAAGTCGATCTAACCATGATTTCCGGATTATAACATGGCAGTGTATAATTCCGATAAAATTAGTGGGAGTCGAGACAAGAATTATACAAGCCCTTAAATTCTATACTCGGTCATAATTAAACAAGTCACTAATTTAATCTTGTCTAAATCTTTGCAGAAAACGAAATTGAATCTCTCTAAAATGGCTAAAAACCCACTTGCAATACTACTTGAAAAGAATCTCCTAACTGGCCCCAACTTTGTTGACTGGTTGCAGAATCTGATGATTGTACTCAGTATGGAGTCTCTGGGATACGTCTTGGAGGCGGACATTCCACCGACTCCAATCCGGACTAGGGGTAATCAGGAAGACATTGACGGCCATGAAAAATGGGTCAAGGATGATGTGCTAGTCCGTGGCTTTATGATGGGCTCAATGACTAATGAGCTGCAGAGAGCGCACGAGAAAATGACTTCTGCTAGGCAGATTATCACACTTGACCAAACTTTATGGAGAGCACAATAGAACTGCTAGATATGAGATATCGAAGCAGTTGTTCAGTGCTAGGATGAAAGAAAGGGAGAAAGTGGGAGACCACGCCCTCAAGATGATCTCTATGATTGAGAGGCTCGAGGTGCTCAACTTTAATATGGATTTATCCCTTCAAATTGATCTCATCCTTCAATCTCTCCCTGACTCTTTCACGCAGTTTGTAATGAATTTCAACTGTAATGAAATTACATGCACATTAGCTGGGCTAATGAATAAACTGGTGACGACGCAGTCTAACATAAAGACTAAACCGAGAGAGGCTGCTCTTGTGATTTCTTCTGGGCCTAGGAGGTGTAATATTCGCAATTTTCGATTTTTGGTAAATTTCTTTTTTCGGCCGGAGTCCGTTTTGACGACTCGTTCATGACCGTTTCGTCATTTCGAGAATGATTAATTCTGCACTTTTTGTCATCCGAGTTCGTTTCGGTATCATTTTGTTGAGTTCCGAGCTTTTTAGCGACTTTTCCGCACTTGAGTTCGATTCTTGCGAATCTCGTCCGAAACTGTTGTTTCGAGTTTCTCGTAAGTTCATTTAATGTTATTATTCATGTTGTGAGCTTTGGTTTGGTTTTTCGATCGCGTATCGTGATTTTCGGACGTTTTGGGCCATTTTCGTAATTTCCCAAAGTTTTGGGTAATTATTTCCGTTGTCGAATTCCGAGCATTCGGGTGGTCGGAATTGTGTGTTCTCTTAGCTCTTAGATTCGTCTTTGCGAGTACGTCGTAACCGTATCATCGATTCGTATTCAGGTTCGGGTTTCGGGGTCGTTCGGGCCGTCGGAGTTGGCCGGCCGTCGTGGCCGGCAATCAGGCCCAGTAGGCCGGCCGAGTCACGGCCGGTAGTGCTCGACAGCTTCTGGCCGAGTCACGGCAGGCAGTGCTCGGCAGCTTCCGGCCGAGCAGGCCGCACCGTGGGCCGCGGCACATGCTGGCAGGTGTAATATCCGCAATTTTCGATTTTCGGTAAATTTCTTTTTTTTGGTGGAAGTCCGTTTTGACGACTCGCTCATGACCGTTTTGTCATTCCGAGAATGATTAATTCTGCACTTTTTGTCATCCGAGCTCGTTTCGGTGTCGTTTTGTTGAGTTCCGTGCTTTTTAGCGGTTTTTCCGCACTTGAGTTCGATTCTTGCGAATCTCGTCCGAAATTGTTGTTTCGACTTTCTCGTAAGTTCATTTAATGTTATTATTCATGTTGCGAGCTTTGGCTTGGTGTTTCGATCACGTATCATGATTTTCGGGCGTTTTGGGCCATTTTCGTAATTTCCCAAAGTTTGGGGTAATTACTTTCAGTTGTCGAATTTTGAGCCTTCGGGTGGTCGGAATCGTGTGTTCTCTTAGTGCTCGGATTCATCTTTGCGAGTAGTTCGTAACCGTATCTTCGATTCGTACTCAGGTTCGGGTTTCAGGATCGTTCGGGCCGTCGGAGTTGGTCCCGGCCGAGTCATGGCCGGCATCTTGAGGCGAGCATTACGGCCGAGTAACGTGCGGTAGTGATCGGCAATTACGTGCGTAAGGCCGGTTACGTACGTAAGGCCACTGGCGTGCGTGCGTAACGCTTGGCATTTCGAGCGGTGAGTTCGGCCATGGCGATTCGTCGTAAGCCATGGCCGATTCGTCGTAACGGCCGGCGATCGGCTATTTAAGGCTGGCGGCATTTTCTTCAGCCATTTCTCACTCATTTTCTTCCCTTCCGCGGCTGGAGATTAGTTCATCATGGAGAGATGTTGTTAGACAATAAATTCATGAAGTTTTGAGGTTCATATCATCAATCATCCATCCTATAACATCCTCCGATCTACCGAATCAGGTCAGATTTCCTAGAAATCTAGTTTTGGGGAATTTGGGTATTTTGGTTGTTTTCGTCCGATTAATCCGATTTAACTTAGGATTATGATGGATTGATTATTATTTAGATGTTTTATATCTTTTCCCTTGTTATTCCATGGTTGGATCGTATCGATTCGTTGTTTTGGTCGAGTTCTTGATCGACGCCTTGAAGGTGTCCGGTAGAATGTCATAGAGGGATTTTCGGGCGTTCTACGATTATCCTTCCTCGTATGATTGTTGATTTATGGATTATATGTTGTTAGGGTCGAGTTTCTTGCGAAGAAACCAAGTTGAACCCTTCCGT